>CAWUFW010000333.1:3030910-3470910 GCA_963921515.1 Calotriton arnoldi
AAGGTGTTATCACTTTCAGAAGGAAAGAGGCCCTAATGCGAAGCACCAATTCATCAGTGAATATTGTCAGGTAAGGATGCTTGGATGACAAAGCCTGCAATTCGCTCATCCTCCTGGCAGATGTAATTGCCACTAAAAAGGCTGTTTCAATGGTAACCAGCCAGAGGGGCAATCATGCAGAGGTTCAAACGGAGCCAGGTCCCACTGAGGCATGATGAGAGGGGAAGGTGGGAACATATGTACAAGTCCTTTGAGGAATCTATTTACAATGGGGGATTTAAATAATGAGGCAGGGCTGAAAGGTACCCTTTTAAAGTCCCCAGAGCACAGCACTGCTGGGCAAAGGAACAAATAAAAAGCAAAACATCAGAAAGGAAAGCAGAACGAGGGTCAAAAGACTTTTCTGAACAATTTATTACAAATGTGTTCTATCGACAGGCGTATACTGACTTGGTGGAGGGTCGCCTGGCTGCAAAAATAACATTACACACTTCGGGAGGAAGTTTGAATGCTGTCAACTGTCGCCGCTCAATCTCCACACAAGAAGGCGTAGAGATGACAGGTTCCGGTGGAGGACCCTCTCCTGCTGCTGCGACAGAAGAAGGGAGCTGGAGGTGCAGGACCTCAGCTGCCCTTCGCACCACCATAGCAAATTACACTCCCTCCTCCCCTTTGCACCACCATAGCAAATTACACTCCCTCCTCTATAGCCACAGTAGGGGGAGAAAGCATGCCAGAATCTGGAGAGGTGTCCAGTCCACTGCCCTCACCAAACTACTCACAGCAGTCCATATCCTGATAAGGCTAGTCTTCTAAAGGGTCCAGCAACCCCTCCCAATCTTCTTTCACTCCTAGCCCTTCGGAATAGGGCTCAGGAAACAACCTAGGAACTGGAGGTTCTGTAGGTGCCGGTATCGGCATCGGTCAATGCAGTACCGGCTTCGGGTCGTCAGAAATCAGGATGGGGCTACTGCCCCTGGGCAGCAACAGTGGCGCCGGGAGCATCAGCGTCAGGACTGCTGCCGGGGAAGGTCGCAAAGGCATGACCAGCACCGGACTGGGTCCATTCCAAAATCCATGGGGGGACATTAGCGCCGCAGGCGTGGAACCTGATGGAACCCCCTCTGAGCCGAAGGGGCCCAAAGGCGCGCCGGTAGGGTCAGGCCACCCAAATCTGAGGCGCATGGCACCATAAAATTCTTTAAACTGGGCAGGGAGTCACTCTGGCTTCAGGAAAAGCGGGGAAGCACAGAGCCGTCCCAGGTGCAGGTTCAGAAGAACGAGGCCTAGAACGCCGAGGCTCCTCTGTCACGTCGACCGAAGGATGGGGAGAAGTCTAAGCATGCTTCAACTTCTTGTGTTTCTTACGCCTCTGACCTGACAACTTAGAGTGGGAGGACGAAGAGTTGGGACCCCTGGAGTGATGCCCGAACATTCTTCGCGACCGGGAACGAACCTCGTAGGAGTCTAGCAATGCAGTGCTGAGTGCAAGGCCGCAAGTAGCTTTAGGGACCGCTCCCTCAAAGCTTTAGGAGCAATGGCCCGGCAGTCAGAGCACGACTTAGAGTCAGGGTCGCGCTCCAGGTACCATAAGCAAACCAGGTGTGGATCTGTCACCAAAATGGCACGGTGACAGGTGCCACATGGTTTGAATCCAGAAGTCTTCCTAGACATAATGAAAAAGTCTGTACACCAAAAAGGGGCATACAAAACCTCGAAAAAAGCCTGTCAAAAAGTGACAGAGGGTAGCTCTCTTCACGGATCTGCGCTGGCTGGCATGGAAAGGAAAGATCTGACGTCAGCGCGCCGAGGTGGCGTCTACATAGGTGACGTGGATGTCACTTCTGGCACGTACGATGCCGACGTCAGGTGGAGATAACCGACGCCACCTACTGGCACGTAGAGGTATTGCTTGAAGAACAATCTTCCAGATCCAGTTTGACGCCTGAGAAATTCAAAGGTAAGGAATCTGCAGCTAGATGTCTCTATCAGATGGAGGAAGTTATCTGGTATACACAGGCATATATTTGATGCATTTACTTTATTAAACTACTATTTTTGTGAGTTCGTGTTTCCGTCATTGCTGCCATGTTACATAGCAGTAAAGATTTATGCACATTAGAATCCATGTCTTTAACAAATATCATAATCTCCTTTTAATGAGTAGGATATTATTGTCAAAAGTGTCACAGTTTTAGGAACTAATGTGAATCTATGGTGCAGTGCATAGTACAAATAGCAGGTGGTAAATAGAGCTGGAATAAAGGCAGCCACCAGCATGCAATACTTGTAGTCATAAGTGCTCCATATTCACAGTAATACATTATGTTATTAAAAATCAAACAAGCTTTGACAAACAAAACAAATCTTGACTTTTAATGATTGTTCGTATTGATGTAGGTTCTCCTGTAATTTTATTTTTTATTTCCTATTCTAAAATGGCCACATGTGCACACGTGGTGGTCATCTTGTACCATTTTTTTTTACTTTATAAAATCATTTCAAGATGGATGCTCATACATCAATATGCATGGGCGGCATGGTGAAGCAATGATTCTTGTAAAAGAAATAAAATGCACTGCAAAATGGCCGCTGTGGGGGCCATGCATCGTGACACACAGTATCTATTTTGGCATTTTTAACTTACAATTCCAATATGGTCGACAGCCATAGAAGAGTGATTTACAAATTAAAAGTAAAGCTTGCTGGAAATACAACTCCTTAAAAAAATGGACCCTAAAAGAGAGGAGTGGAAGGATAGAAACCAGCCATCAGAGAAATAGTATAGGCTAAACTCCAGGTGAGGGACAGACACAAGATGGACAAGTTGGGATAAGAAAAGCCACTGAATAAGAAACAAGTAAATGAAATTGATAAAGTCAAAGAAGGGCAAGGAATGGGCAGGCCCTCCCTGTAAGTTCCTAATTAGCCCACAGTCAGTCTTTCACAACTAGACAGCTTGCACGTGTTCTGGTAGACTCAACCTAAAAAGAAAAAAGGCATTAATATATAACTAAACCATTCAAATACAACCTAAATCTGCCTGGAGTTTATAGATTCTCCAGCACACCGCACAGAAGATACCTCCATAAGGGTACAACTATTGGCGAACTGCTTTCCAGGCCTTTTCTACTTAAAAGTTTTGAGTCCATCTTTCCTAAAGGGTCAGTGTTTGACAAATGTATTTACATATACAAGGCCTTTTCATAAGCCCTGATGTATTAAAAAATGAAAAGCTATACAACTCACTGGAGGTGGAGAAAAATTAATTAATCAGGAGTAGGAGTCAAACTGGATAGTGTTTACATTAGACATTCCTTTCTGATTACATAGGTTACAAACCTGCTGATGGTTTAACACTGATTATCTCCACTCCATCAGGCAACTTTAGCTCCTGACTGTAGACGCTTTCAGAAGAGAGTTTCATTTTGCTTGTGCTTTGAAGATTTGCTCTACAGGTTTGGTATCGCTGAGTAAGAGGAGATTGGAGCTTCTCCCCAGGAGAGGAGCAAAAGGAATCATCTTCTTGTAACACTGTTTCCAAAGTATTTGTGTCTGATTCACAATCTGGAAAAGTCAAACATTTAAGTAATTGAAAGCGTGAATTTTACAAGAAAACAAGATATAAAAAGTCATAATCTATCTGGGGAAAAAGTCTCAATTAAAACATTTGCAAGTTTGCACATGACAGCAACTGTAGCTTTTTAAAAGTTGTCCATCCCACCAATACCTCAATCTTTCACTTTAAACTAACTAAACCGTTTCAGATAAGTCTGTGTATTTTTACAACATGTTACATTATCCCAAACCGTTTCTGCAAAGTCATCATGCTGTTAATATATTTAATCCTTTTATACCAGTTCTACTAAAAAACACTAACATTTAGTATTTGTGCATTCTATATGGTGGTAAATGTTAAGCCCTTTTATCCCTTGTATTGAGGTTAAAGCCGGAAGAAATGTGGCCACTGTTTACGAATTTTGAATTGTATATGATCAACAATGTAAGTGCACTATGCCGAATAATTGAACTAGTTCTAGTCCAATATCCAGGTGTTCATACACATTTTGGTTGCATGGACGATACCTAGAAGCAAGCCATACAATAAATCATCATAAAGCATAAATATTGCTATTAAGTGCAGTGGTCGATTGCACTACTTATGAGAGCAAAAGTGAGAAAATCACACACAAGTTAGCATAGGCAATGCGGTTTTTTATTTTTACGGTTTGAAATTGTAATGAAGAACAATAAATGTTAGGAACAATATACCATAATGAGGCTGTGTCAAAAGTGGAGTAATGAATGATTCTGAAATGTATTAGGGTAGTAGTTTAATGATTTAGATGATGGGGATAAAAATGATGATAAGATTTGTGGTGTAATTCTTTTTATTGTGTGTTATAAATCGATGATTCTAATACACTAAAGAGGTAAACAAGGGACACTTCTACTTCCCCAAAGTGTAAATGTCTGCAAAATCCTGCCACACCGTTTCTATTTCATTCCTATATTGTCAATATTCCTCCAAATCTGGGTGAAACATTCCAACATAACTTTCCCTCATTAACGCCTCTTTATTTGACCAGTTGCCTTCGATTGCCATTTGATACTGCTTGGTCAAGTTAAGATCATTAAATATAGTAATTCATATATCACTCCGAAGTTTGGTATCTGTGAGGGAACCTCACCTACTCCTGCAATACTGACATAGTTTGAGAGCAGGTTTTATATTTAGGTATACCTATTGGTGTAATCTCGGTATAAGAACATGCATCTGTTACTCTACGCCTGAAATTGCTATCCCCATCAACTCCACCTGTTGGAAGTTGGGGACTAGACTTCTCAGGAAAAAATATCACACCTAGTATACTATGGATTATTTTTTTCATAATCTCAAACCAAATATCTTTCTTGAGTCTATATGAGAGGCAGTCAAAGTTGTGAATGGGCAAGATGATACCTTTGCACATAGCCAGAAAGAAAGAAGCCTTGCCCAAAAAGCTGCACCTAGAGGTTAGATAAAACACATAAGGTGATCCACAAACAGGTTCACTGAATCAGTGCTGATGGTCAAAGCAAGTAGGGGCCTGCTGCATATGAATAATTCTATTTCTCCAAAGGGATTAGGGTAAATTGTTTAAGGACTCACAAAACAGATTTTCTGAGACTAGCGGGTACAATTTTTAGGTACTTAGCCCAGGGAAAGTCTTGTGCATTCTTTTCAATTTATGCTTCTTTTACAAGAAAATCCTGGATCCTAACCAGCAGACCTACTACTGATAAGGCCTCCCTATCCCCAGGCTCCCAGCTGAGGTGAAAGAACCCAGGAGGTCAGACAGCCATATTTTCACTGATACCCAGTAAAACCTCAGGCCTTGAATGTGTCTCTTTTAAGTGCACTGGTCAATTGGCTGGCAAGATAGCAGAATCACACTAGCATTTGTTCCTAAGACTGGTAAGGAGAGAAAGTGTGTCTACAGCTCTGGCCAGCACCAAGTTGCATTGCCTGATTGAGTGGAGGTCATTGTGGTAACTAGGTCTGGTGAATGGATATGCATCTGGGTTAGATTCTGGATAACTACAATGAGGTATGTTGTGGGAGGAAGTAAGTATGTTTTATATAGCTGTGGTTACAGAGGCTGCTCTTAAAATGGAACTCCACTGTAGGAAAATGTGTAACACTGCACACATTCACAGAAAGATGGAAAATCAAGTGTGTGGATAAAATCATCTCAGGATGGAAAATTGCAGAAAATTGCTTTAACACTTCAACCCTCTTGAAGGAGCAGATGAAATTGTTCATTCCTAAGATGATGTTTAGATTGTGCTGTGCACTATCATAGAAGGGGTAACACACAAGTGTAGACCACAAGGTGGTATCTGGATTAACAATGAGGGTATATGATCCAGTTCAATGTTGTGAGGCTTGAGCTCTCTAACTTTCACTTCAGCATAAACCACTTACAAAACCCAACAGCACAGGTATGACATAGTATTGTAACTTTAGAAACAACTTTGTTTGTTGCATGGTCAGCTATGAAAAACATCACTCATCGGGTGACTCACTTCCATTCCCGGCATCAGTGAAAGTTTACTGCTATTACCCACCAGGATCCATATCTTTTGATTCTTAAATTAATTTGAAAGACTCATGTTAACAGTATTTATGCTTTGAAGCATGATTTGTCACCTATCTCCAAGATGAGAGCTAAAATGTCTTACTACCTTAGGAAAGCAAGCTATGTGGTGCAACCCAATGATATTGCTAATGCTGTAATTAACAAAGTCTCCAAAATTCTGCATCAGCATTTTAATATATTGTGCATTCTGGATGTTTTCACCCAACATATGTTGGCTCATCTATAAAGACAAAAGGCCATAGAGTGAAAATGGAAAAATAGAAACCAGCAAAATAATCTATATGGAATGAAGTTAGGTAAAGTAATGACCACGACATTGAAGGTGGAAGTGTAAGGGCACGGAATAAGCTAAAAAGAGAAAGAAGAAAAAGAGGGATGGCGGAAGAATAAAAGAAGTATAGTAAGAGACGTGAGGTAAAAGAATACTTTATGACAGGGCAGGGAGCAACACAAGTGAAAAGCATACGTGTGACATTTGGTCAAGCACAGAACTAATGGAGCGGAGTAAAAGCTTACTAAACAGGAAAGGAAGGCATTCAGGGGTTCAGCCTACACAGAAAAGATAGGAATTATACTATTGGGGCAGAGTGAGAGGCTGTAGTTGAACCGCTGCCATCCTCAGGCCAGCCTGTCAATGCTTCCCTTAGGAGGATGCCCAACCACTTCGCCCAGTCAAGCAAGCTGCCCAGGGAGATCACAGAGATAGTTTCCTTAGCCATCGGGTACATCATGACCGCCTGGCTGCATGTCATTGTGCTGCCTCTAAACCACGCTTGTCACTGGGAACTTAGCGTGGAGGTCCGTTCCAGCATCAGTACTAGTGATCCGGCAGTGCATAAAAAGAATGGTCATGAGGCACCTGCATTTAAGCAAAGAATTTATCATTGATCCAATGGACCTTTGCCATGCATTGTCCATCTTGCAAGCCACTATATCTGCTTTCAAATGTTAAAAAGTCACAGGACCTCGGCTGAATGTGGGTGAGGAGAGTTGCTGCAGATGTAGGGCTTGGGCTGAACGTCACTGTGGAAATCATTTCTGGAGTGGGGACTCTACGTCGTTCGGATCAGAGGAAGTTGCAAGACCTGCATGATGTGTCCTTAAAGCACAAGTTACTACTTGTGTAACGATATATCTGTAAGAGACATTAGTTAGTGATAGATTCCTTACCTTAGAATATCCCCAGGCGTCAGACTGGATCCGGAAAGTTTTTCGTTAGCAGTACCCCTGCGCGTCAGTAGGTGGCGTCGTGCGGCTCCGCGTCCGTCGCTGGCGTCGTAAGCGCCGAGATGACGTCACGGAGACTACTTAGGCGCCACCCATGCGCGCTGACGTCAGTTCTGTACACGACTTTCCGCGCCAGGAACGCAGAGCCATGCAAGAAACTGACCATTGGTGCCATGAGACTAGGGCCCTGAAAGGGATGACCTTAACCCTAGAAATCAGTTCGCAGAACGGGGAGGATGGGTGGGCGGTAGGAATCTATCACTAACTAATGTCTCTTACAGATATATCGTTACACAAGTAGTAACTTGTGCATCTGAAAGAGACACGTTAGTGATAGATTCCTTACCTTAGAATAGATACCCCAGCAATACCAACCCCGGTGGAGGGTCTGCGAACGGATTACACCAGAAAGTCACGGAGAACAGAACGGCCAAAGAAGCCGTCTCTCCGGACCTGACTGTCAAGGCAGTAATGCTTGGTAAACGTGTGCAGCGAGGCCCACGTAGCTGCCTGACAAATATCCTGCAAGGGAACGCCGCGTCCCAAGGCAGTAGTGGCTGCCGTCGCCCTGGTAGAATGGGCACGCAGCCCCACAGGAGGCTCCTTCTTAGCCAACGAGTAACACACTTTGATGCACAGAACGACCCACCGAGAGATGGTTCGTTTGTGCACGGCCCGACCTTTTTTGGCGCCCACGTAGCCAACAAAGAGCTGGTCATCCACCCGGAACGGTTGTGTGCGCTTCAGATAGAACGAGAGCACACGTTTCGGGTCCAGACGGTGAAGCCTCTCTTCCTCTTTGGAAGGATGCGGAAAGAAGGTGGGCAAAGTGATGGTCTGCCCGATGTGGAAGGGCGTGACAACCTTTGGCAAGAAAGAAGGACGGGTCCTTAAAACCACCTTGTCCGGATGAACAGAAAGGAAGGTATGGAAGAAAGAGCCTGGAGCTCACTCACTCTTCTGGCAGAGGTGATAGCTACCAGGAAAGCCGTCTTGAGAGTGAGAAGATGCAAAGGACAGGTATGAAGGGGCTCGAAGGGACAAGACAAGATTTAAATCCCATTGAGGCATAATGAACGGCACGGGAGGAAACGTGTGCGTAATGCCTTTCAGGAAACGGTTAACAACCGGAGATTTAAACAAGGAAGGCTGATCTGGAAGCCGGAGAAAGGCGGAGATGGCCGAAAGATAACCTTTGATAGTGCCCAGAGCAGAGCCCTGCTGGGCCAAAGAAAGAAGGAACAGAAGGACTTCGGAAAGCGGGGCAGAAACGGGATCCACAGCCTTAGCTGTGCACCATGCCACAAACTTGTTCCACCTGCAGGCGTATACCGATTTAGTGGAGGGCCGCCTGGCTGCCAGAATGACATCACAGACTTCGGGAGGAAGATCGAAAGCTGTCAACTGTCGCCGCTCAATCTCCACGCATGAAGGTGGAGACTGGACAGGTTCGGGTGGAGGACCGTCCCCTGCTGCTGCGACAGGAGATCCTCCCGAAGAGGCAGTCGTATCGGGGGATCGAGCGCCATGTTGAGTAGCTCGGGATACCAGTATCTTCGTGCCCATTCCGGAGCCACAAGAATGACTTGGGCCCGGTCGCGCCGAATCTTCTTCAGCACTCTGGGCAGAAGTGGTATAGGCGGAAAGGCGTACAACAGACCGCAACTCCACTCGCGACGAAAAGCGTCGCCGAGCGAGTGCCGCCTTGGAAATTCCAACGCGCAGAACTGATGACATTGCGCGTTCTCTTCGGTGGCGAATAGATCTAACCAAGGCTCTCCCCACTGCAGAAAGAGACGTTGCGCCACGTCCGAGTTCAGACGCCATTCGTGATCCATCAAGCACCGGCGGCTGAGTTCGTCCGCCCTGGCGCCCAGAGAACCTGCCAGGTGTTGAACCACCAAGGTAATGCCTTGATGTTCCAGCCAAGTCCAGAGGCGCAGAGCCTCCTGACATAGGGTCCACGACCCCACCCACCCTGCTTGTTGCAATACCACACGGCGGTTGTGTTGTCCATGAACACCTGCACTACACTTCCCCGGACAGAGGGAAGGATTGCCTTCAGTGCAAGCCGGATCGCCCGAAGCTCCAAAAGATTGATATGGAGCCGGGACTCCGCCAGAGACGAGAGGCCTCTGATCTCCGCCTCGCCCAAGTGTTCACCCCATGCCAGGAGGGACGCATCTGTCACCACTGTGTGCTCCGGTTGGGGAAGGGAGAGGGATCTGCCATTGACCCAATCGCGATTCGTGAGCCACCACTGCAATTGTCGTGCAGTGCCCTCCGAGATCTGGACATGATCGGACAGGTCGCCCTGATGCTGTGTCCACTGAAACTTCAGGTCCCACTGCAGAGCCTGCATATGCCATCTGGCATGTTGCACCAGCAGGATGCAGGAGGCCATCAGGCCCAGGAGCCGGAGGGTCATCCTGACTGAAACCCGGGATCGAGTTTGAAAGATTGGAATCAAAGCCTGAATATCCCGGACTCGCTGCTCGGGAGGATAAACCCGAAACAGCGTCGAATCCAGAACCGCTCCGATGAAGGGGAGCTTCTGAGAGGGACTCAGGTGCGACTTCGGCACGTTGATGGAGAACCCCAGCAAATGCAGGAGGTCTGAAGGTGGGTGACGACTGCCTGGGGCGAGCCCGGATTCAACAACCAGTCGTCGAGGTAGGGGAAGACTGACACCCCTGACCTGCGCAGATGAGCTGCGACCACCGTCATCACCTTCGTGAACACCCGAGGGGCGCTCGTAAGGCCGAAGGGGAGCACGGCAAACTGAAAATGCTCCTGGCCTACCGTGAACCGCAGGTAACGCCGGTGGGCCGGCAGGACGGGGATGTGAAAATAGGCGTCCTGCAAGTCCAACGCTACCATCCAGTCTCCAGGGTCGAGGGCAGCCAAGACCTGAGCCAGAGTCAACATCTTGAACTTCTCCTTCCGGAGGAAGCGATTGACGTTCCGGAGGTCCAAGATGGGGCGCAAGCCCCCCTTGTCCTTCTTGGGGACCAGAAAGTAGTGGGAATAACAACCACTCCCTATGTCTGGCCCAGGAACACACTCGATGGCCCCCTTGGCCAAGAGGGCCGTGACTTCCTGCTGGAGAAGCGCCAAGTGGTCCCCCGACATGCGGTGGTACCGAGGTGGCATGGCTGGAGGGGCAGACTGAAAGGGAAGGGAGTAACCCTTGCGGATGATCTGCAACACCCACTCGCTGTATCCCACACCGCGTGGGAATAGCGGCCCAATAGGCAAGCGGTGTTCACCGACCGCAGCCCCAAGCTGGCGGAAGAGAACAACCGCTTGCCGAACTGCTCCAGCTTCTTGGAGTCCTTATCCGGCGGAGCCGTGGGGAAGGCACTCTGGGACGTCGAAGCTTGGATGACCAGGCTCTCAGGTGTAGGGTGAGTGGTCAGAAAGGCAGGGTCACCGGGCGCCGGGCGATGACGCCTGGCGACGTTCTTATCCACAGGGGCCCCTGTGGCTGGCCGCGACCAAGTGCCCAGCAAGACGTCAGTGAGGGCGTCATTAAAAGGCAGCAAGGGCTCCGACGAAGTGGACGCCGTCTGGAGCACCTCAGTGAGGAGGTTAGTTTTGAGGGCCACCGTCGGGAGATCAAGGTTGAGAACCTCAGCTGCCCGACGGAGCACCATCGTGTAGGAGGCGCCCTCCTCCATGGTAGGGGGGGGGAGAGGCAAACCCCGGGTCAAAGGAGACGTCGAGGTCGCCGGCATCCTCCAAATCGTCTGCCCAGTCCTGCTCAGAATCACACTGACGAGCAAGAGGGTCCTCGGACCCCTCCCAGTCGTCCTCCACCTCCGCCGCCTGTGGCACAGACCGCGGCGGTAGGGCAGGAGCCGGAGAAGGAACAACCGGCGTCAGGAACGGCGCCAGCCGGACCGGCGCCGTGTCCCAACGCGGATCTCAGGTAGGAGCAAAATGGTCCTGGAACCTGGGCAAGGGCGGGACAAATGGTACCCACTGCGGCGCCAGAGGCGGAGCCGAGGGTGGTGCTGGGGCCGGAGCCGGCAGCGATGGACCTTGTGGCGCCGTGGCCGGAGCCGACGGCGCAGGATCCTGTGGCGCCGAAGCTGGATCTGCCGGCGGTGCCGACATCCCAACAGGATCCAGACACGGGACCGCGGGGCCCGAGGGCGCGCCGGCGGGAGCCAGAGGCCTAAAAAGGCGGTCCATGGTAGCAAGAAATTCTTGCAACTGTGCGGGAGTCGCCGACGGACCCGGGTAAGGTGGGTAGGCCGCGGGACTCTCGAGCTCCGAAGGAGCCGCAGGGGCAGAACCCCTGTCCCCCTCGTCCGCATCCGGGGACCGACGGGGGGACGTCGGAGAGCGAACACGCTTCTTCGACTTCTTTTTGTGTCGTCTCTTACCCAAATCCGAGGGTGTAGACTTGGAGCCTGAGGAGCGATGACTGTGGCCCCGCGAGCGTTCCCTGGAACGGCCCCTGGACCGGGAACGGCGCTGGGACGAGTGCCGGACCTCCAGCAGCTTCCGGTGCCGCTCCCTCAAGGCCTTCGGGGCAATGGCCCGACAGTCCAGACAGGACCGGGAGTCGTGGTCGGTCTCCAAGCAGTAGAGGCAGACATCGTGGGGGGGGTCCGCCACCGACATATTGCGACGGCAGGCCCCACAAGACTTAAATCCAGGCATCCCTACGTGCACCAAGGAAACCAAAGCTTACAGGAGACAAAGTCTCAAAAAGGGTAGTCAAAAAGTGACTAAGGTACGTGCTCTAACCGGATCTGCGCTTATTGGCGCGGAAAAAGAAAGAACTGACGTCAGCGCACATGGGTGGCGCCTAAGTAGTCTCCGTGACGTCATCTCGGTGCTTACGACGCCAGCGACGGACGCGGAGCCGCACGACGCCACCTACTGACGCGCAGGGGTACTGCTAACGAAAAACTTTCCGGATCCAGTCTGACGCCTGGGGATATTCTAAGGTAAGGAATCTATCACTAACGTGTCTCTTTCAGATCTAGGGTTTCCTTAGGCCACATGTACACACACATGCATAAAGACTCAAGTTCACCTTCATTTATACAAACACATTCAATCACATCACACACATTCATGCATGTCATTCACACATGCAACTCTCGATAACATTGCCTCTAAGACACTTTCTCACCTCCACTTACCTCCAGGACACAGTAATGAATCCTGGCTTACACTGCTCTGCCTCTCCAGATCAGTTATCTCTGGCTGAGAGTCATCATTGGGGGCAGGTGGCTAAGGTGGCGGCAGTAGTGGGCCCCACAAGAGCAGTCATGCAGGGCTGGTTCTTAGCAGGATTCAGAAGGCGTGTACAGCTGGTTCAAAAACTCTGCTTCCCAAGCACAGATATTAATGCAGATCAGCACACAGTAGCCGGGGAGTATCGGACCAAGTGATACAGGAAAAGAGAGGACATAGAAGGCTGAAGAGTAATAGTAATGACTTCAGAGGAAGAGGCACAAAGATAAAAAAGGTAAAGTATCACACTCAGTGACATGGAAAACGGTTGCCATTTAAAAGCTGAATTTTCATTATCGCCATTGTGAAATCCCATTCTAAGAGGTCACCATTTATCCTTAGAAGTGCAGCTCACACCAAAGGTTGGTGGTCTTTCACTGTCATCCACAGCTGCACTGGATATGCTCTTCTGCTTTGTACCACCATCCTAGTGAACTGTGACACTGTGGGCAAGAGTGCTCCCAAAAGACTATTTGGACCTTGTCTGGAATTGACTTTTAGACTTGCTCCTAGTTACAGTTGATCAATACAACAATCTGTGGTGCACTTGACCAATATTCAAATACTAAATATGTACTTTATCACTTCACTCAATAACAAATTCTATCCACCTAATGTAAGTTACACGTTTTACGCTTCCTCAAGGTCCTAATTTGTGAGCTTCACATTTATAGTACAGAAATCTCGACAAGAATCCTAATTAGAAAAATCTGATACATGAATCATTCAAGAAACACACATTACACCTAACCCAACCTTACCTAATTTTTGTTTGCAAAACATTCAATAAAAAACAGAGCTTTAGCCGGTTGTAAGTTCATTTCTGCACTCTGCAGTCCTATACCTAGGAAATTTACAAAAGTACCATACATGTTGTAATCCATTACCTCACGTTCTCCATCTTGAACAACCCATTATCTCTTTGCCAAGCCTTTCATCTTACCATAAGGCATTACTTAAGTCAGTGTCATAGAATAAGTGCCCTTTCTCAAACTTTAGTTTTCATCCGAACATTGTTCACTATACATTGCAGATGTTCATTACAGATGCAGTTCCTTACATTCTGCTCTTTTTTGCTTTAAATTACATTCCTAGTTTTTTAATGATGTCTTTATTTTTCAGATAGCCCCATATATTTTGTATTTCACAGAAAACAGCTTTTCTAACCCATGATTCAAACAAAATGGCTATAGCATGTTTAGTTTTTTGTTCCAAAATATTTAACTTTGTGCGAACACACACACGTGTATATATATATATATATATATATATATATACATACACACATATACACACAGTGGTGGTTGCTACTGTGTGGTTATAGTTAGGTGCGAGTTTCCATAGGATGAGTGCTTTTTGCTTTCCTAATAAATTTTGAGCAGTTTGACAAATCTGCAAGAAACTTCCCAAAAAATAGTTAATCAACCTCAGCACCTTCATGGAAAGTTTGGCGCTGATCTGTCAAGCAGGTGCCAAGAAATACGTTGAACACAATTTCACCAAATTTGGCAAAAAGGTAGAGTTTTACTCGGAAAGCATTCTTTTTGCGATTTGGTGTAAATCTGTTCAGCCGTTTTTGAAAAGTTTGTGTTTAAAAAGGTGATCACAATAGGCTTGAAGGGGTTACGAAATTAGGTATATGTGGACGGTTGGTTCCGCGGGAGTCCCACTGAAATTTGAAAGAACTGGGCTCTCTGATTGACCGCAGAAACTTTTTCTCGAGTTGGTGATTGCAGTACAGACAAATGTGATCAGCTGGCCACAACCAAGAGAAAAATGTTATGGCCGCCATTACAAGGCTCTGGGACTCTTACCCACCGTCCCTTATTTGGGACAGGGTTGGACTGGGACAGAAAATTGGTCCGGGCACCAAAATAAAAGTGGCTCCCATAAGAAAATTAGATAGCTATATATCAGGGAAGTCAAAAGTATAAACTGGCCAAGCAGACCATAAAGCAGGACCACAAACAGCCAAAAATCGAGACCAAGCTCTGACGTTTTAGACCAGCCCATTGGGCACTGCCTGATTGCCCAACAGGCCAGCCTGACCCTGTTAGGTGACCCAGAGGACCTCCCTCCCCCACTCCCAAACCTCAGTCAAAAAGACAAAATGTGTTGTGGGTACTGCGATATTGCCGCAGAACCCAGTGCGGCCCGCCCATGCGGTACATAAGTACTACTGTGGGAGAGGTCTCCCAAGGTACACCTCCAAGGTAACACAATATATATCGTGGTGCCATGGGGGTGAAGCTTTTAGACCGGTACTGCAGGAGAAATGCCATCACTGCAAAAAAACTAAAAAAAGTGAATTTGGTGTCTTTGGGGGGGGAAGGTTGTGGAGAGTAGCTGCAAGTGGATAGTTGGCTGCAGGCCCTACTGCTAATCCCCCACTGTGCAGACAGTCCGCGGGGGATGGGGAGTAGGGGGGGGGGGGGAGGGGAGGCTTGATTGCAGGGCCTGGCTGGCAGCCTGGCCCAGTGTCCAACTTCCCGCTATGCAGGGCCATGCACAGCACAAGGTTGGTTGCCTGTAGCACAGTTGGGTGCAGGACCTGGCCAGAGGCCCGGCCCTGCAGCCAACCCCCTATTGTACAATACAAGGGGGAAGTTGGATGAACAGGGACCAAAAAAACTGAAAGTCACTGAGAAAAACATAGGTTAAAGTCACATTATAGTGCGGTATGGTAATAACATATGCAATAAAATAACCTAAAAATTAACTGAAAAAACACCCCAAAGGCTGAGGTGTTGAAATGAGATAAAAACTAACGCTTAAGTGCTTAAAAAACACATTTTCACCAGTTATAGTTTACTGAGCTACTACAATATGCGCCCCTGCCATGCACCACTTATAACCTCACACACTACATGACGACATCTCAAAAGACATAACTGATATCACTGATGACATCATACAAACATTGTGAGACCTCTCCCATATGGCCGCCCCATCCCAGAAGTGACATCTGTCACGAATGTGAGATCTGGTTGGGGAAGGGAGAGGGGTCTGCCGTTGACCCAATCACGGTTCATCAACCACCACTGCAGATCTTTCGAAGTTCCTTCGGAGATCTGGACCACATTAGTGAGATATCCCCAATGCTGTGCCCACTGGAACTTCAAGTCCCACTGCAGAGCCCGTATACGCCATCGGGCATGTTTTACCAACAGGATGCAGGAGGCCATGAGGACCAACAACCTCAGAGTCAGTCTCACAGAAATCCATGATAGAGGCTGAAACATCGGAATCCTAACCTGAATATCCTGGACTCACTGTTCGGGAGAATAGACCAGAAACTGCACTGTGTCCATAACAGCTCTTATGACAGGTGCTCCATCTGAGAAGGAGTCAGGTGCGACTTCGGCACATTTTTAGAGAACCCCAGCAAATTCAAGAGGTCCGCCATAGCCTGAAGGAGGGAGAGGACAGCCTGGGGCAAGGACGCCTTCAACAGCCAGTCGTCGAGCTAGCGAAAGACTGACACCCTAACCTATGCAGGTGAGCTGCGACCACTGCCATCACCTTGGTAAACACCCGAGGGGCACTGGTAAGGCTGAAGGGGAGCACGGTGAACTGAAAGTGCTTGTGGCCTACCTTGAACAGCAGGTAATGCTTGTGGCCAGGCAGGATGGGTATGTGAAAATACACGTCCTGCAGGTCCAACGCTACCATCCAGTCTTCTTGGTCTAGAGCAGACAAGACCTGATCTAGAGTGAGCATCTTGAACTTCTCCTTCTTGAGGAAGAGATTGACCGTCTGAAGATCTAAAATGCGTTGATACCCTTTGTTCTTCTTCGGAATCAGAAAGTAGCAGGAATAACAGCCACTGCCTACTTCTGAAACCGGAACCCTCTCTATGCTTCCTTGGCCAAGAGAGCTGCAACTTCCTCCTGGAGCAATTTCAAATGATCCTCAGTCAGCCGTTTCTGATTTGGCAGAATGGGAGGAGGAAAAGAAAGGAAAGGCAGAGAATAGCCCTTCTGAATGATCTGCAAGACCCACTTGTCCGAAGTTATGGACCTCCAGTGGGGGAGATGATGATGGATTCTCCTGCCAATGGGAATGGTGTGGTCTTGCAGAGTCAGATAGGAGTGGTTGAAGGCTGCAGCTGCAGAGGGTAGGGTGGCCGACTACTTTTGGCTTCTATTCTAAGGTCAGAATGAACCGCGGCCACATCCCCGCACAGCTTGGGAAGCCTGCGCAGGACGGTGGCTGGGAAAGGGCTGGCGTGGCTGGAAACCCCTTCAATTGACACGAAAGGTAGACTGGCCACGAGGAGTAGAAGAGAGGCATAAGGACTGGCCGTAGCTCGAGAGTCCTTGAACCTCACTAGGGCCGAATCTGCCTTTTCCCCAAAAAAGCGACGGATTCCATCAAAAGGCAAGTCCATCAAATTTGGCTGGACACTGCCAGAGAAGCCAGTTGTCCTAAGCCAGGCGTGGCACTTCAAGGCCACTATCATGGAAATCGATCTGCCCAGTGAATCCATTGTATCACGGGCACACCTTATGGTGAATTTTGCTGCATCTCTCCCGTCCTTACCTGCCTGAGAGAACACAGCCTGGGCCTCCTCCAAGACTTGTGGCAGCACTTGCGCAACCGTCTCCCAAAGGGAGTGAGAATAACGGCCCAATAAGCATGTGGTATTCACTGACCGCAATGCCAGGCTGGAGGAGGAAAACATCATCTTACCCAATGAATCCAGCCTCTTGGATTCCCTATCCGGAGGGGTGGAAGGGAACGCGCCCTGGGATGTGGAGGCCTGCACCATCAAACTTTCGGGGGTGGGGTGTTGGCTGAGGAACCTGGGGTCGCCTGGAGGCGGGCGATGGCGGAGTGCAATTGTCCTAGTCACAGGAACCCCTGTGCTAGGCTTGGATCACATTCCTAGAAGGACATCAGTTAGTGCTTCATTAAAGGGCAAAAGGAGTTCAGAGGTGGAAGCCCCATGTTGAAGTCCCTCGGTCAGGAGAGAAGTCCTGACCTGCACAGAAGGCAGCTCTAGTCCGAGGACTTCGGCTGCCCTTTTAACCACCATGGCATAAGATGCTGCCTCCTCCATAGCCACAGTTGGCAGAGAGAGTATGCCAGTATCTGGAGAAGTGTCCAGTCCACTAGCTTCCCCAAGTTACCCATACCAGTCCAACTGCTCTGCAGAGTCATCCTGGTGTTCCAAAGGGTCCATAGACCCCTTCCATTCGTCTCCCGAGCCTAACACATCCTCCAAGTGTTCAGGCAACAACATAGAACCCCTGGGTTCAATCAGCGCCGGAATCGGCATCGAGCGACGTCGTTCCGACTCCGTGTCGTCGGGGTTAAGGATGGGGCTGGCACCGCCGGTGTGCACCGGCAGGACCGAAGGCACTGACTTCGGGTCCAACGCCGGAGGAGGTCGTGATGACAACTGGCGACGACCCAGATCAGATCCCTGAGGCCCCATCAGCGCCGTGGCCCGAGCCGACGGCGTCGAATACGAATTTCGACCCCGTGGGGCCCAAGGGCTCACCAGCGGGGTTAGGCCACTCAAATACACGACGAATAGCCTCGTAAAATTCTTTAATTTGAGCGGGGGTCGCTTCGGCTCCCGGAAAGTGAGGGAGGCGCAAAGTCGACCCTGGCTCCGGCTCCTCAGAACCGTGCCTAGAGCGTCAGTGCTCCTTACCTCTTTCGTCGACGGACGACAGTCGAGGCAAAGACTTCTTCTTCTTGTGCCTTTTCCCCGAGTGTCCCGAAAACCTTGAGTGGGATGAAGAGGACTTTGGACTCCGGGGGTGGTCCAGCGACCTCCTCTTCTTCGATCGGGACCAGGACCTCCGCGGTGTCTCACTGGACGGTGTCAACTGCTGGGCCAAAATTAGCTTCATAGCCCGCTCCCACAAGGCCTTCGGAGCCATAGCCCGACAGTCCGAGCACGACTTCGAATCGTGGTCGCGCTTGAGACACCAGAGACAGACGAGGTGGGGGTTGGTATCTGACATCATGCGGTGGCAGGCACCACACGGCTTTAACCCTGTCTTACTCGAAGACATCCTCGCACATAAAGTTTGAAAAAATTCCCGAATTCGACAAAGTCGAGAAAAGTCCTGTCAAAAAGCGACAGAAGGGTAGCTCTTCCCAGATCGACGCTTAACTGGTGCGTAAAGAAAAGAACTGACGTATGCGTGTCTGGTCATAACCGACACCGACGACGTCACGCGGAGCTGAATGGAGCCACCCGACGGCGTGGGCAAGGGGTATTGCTCAGCAAAAGAGTCCGGATCCACCCTGACGCCTGGAAATTCAAAGGTAAGGAATCTGCAGTTAGACATCTCTATCAGATACCGCCCAATAGGATTTGAAGTAATTCAACACGCTACACCGGTGGCCCTTTTGCTATTCGCCTTAATGGGATTACCCTCTTAAAGACTTCCCATGACTGGCAATTTTAAGGCAAGAGGTTTACATATATACGTTTACCACTGAAGCAACATCGTCTGTCAGGCCCTAAGGACAACCCTCCGTAGTTCAGTAAAGCAGAGCTAAGCATACAAAATCAGTGTGAGATAAACCACTTTTAAGTGGGACACCCCTGCATTCTACTTCTTTCAACAACCTGTAAAACATCAAAATCTTCAGCAAAGTTCAGAAAATAAACAGTCCCACCTTATAAACATCCTTACTACATAAAATGTATCTATAGCTCTGTATTAGCGCTTTGGCCTTAGTCACAGATCTTTTGTAATAGGCTTCGGCATTAAGCCACAACCTACTTTGAAACATGCCTCTGTAACCCAAATTCAAGTACGCTTAGCCTTTACTTTGTTTAACATGAAGTAATACTGGTCCACCATATAACTTTCAATATGCACAATCATACTTGCCTGCAGGGCTTACGCTTTCAATGGTATGGACCCATAGTTTCATCAATGATGTCATTTGAGATGTCATCAATGATGTCATTTGGGTTGTCACCAATTCATGTCATTTAACATTTCAACAGTGATGTAATATAAAGAGGTCATATGCAGTGCAGGGAGGGGTCACAAGTTGTAGTTAGCGCAGTAAACTATAACTGGTGAATTTCAGTGTTTTGGGTTTTAAAATGTTACTTCTTATCTTATTTCAACACCCAACTATAACATCATTTTAACCTTCAGTATTTTCCAGTGAATTTCGTTTTAAAAAACAAATGTCACCTAAGATTTTATTACCATACCTAACTCTGTTACTTTAACCCTTGTTTTTTTCACAAATATCCACAATCACGTATAAGTACATATAAGTACAAGTAAGGTGCAAAAATTAATATCTTCCTCTCAACCTAAAGTAGCTGTAATGTAGCATGTGGCACACTAACAACATCAAAAATATGTGAATGGCTCATTTAGCATTACATTTCACAAGATCTTACTCAATTATTTCCATCCCCTTATTGTAGAGTACTGACGTATAAAAAGATGAAGCGTCTAGAGTACAAAATGAACAAGTTACTTACCTTCGGTATCGCTTTTTCTGGTGGATACAATATCTGCCTGTGGATTCCTCACCTTTTGAATTACCGTTGCACCAGCATTCCACGGAAATTCTTTTCTTAGCTCTCCCATGCCGACGAAGACGTCATAATAGCACGGCTCCGCTCGCGACACCGAATGACGTCATGAGCCATAAGAAGACCTCGTCGGCGTGCTGACGTCAGTTCCACCCATTTTTTCCGTGCCTTCGAGGCGAACGGGCGGACCGACAACATAACACAAGTATATCCAGTAACAAGAGCATATACCAAATGCATAAATAAAAAGGAAAAGCTAATAACAAAAGCATTTCCTAGAAAGAAACTGTATGCATGAAAATGACATAAAAACTGACAATGTCAGACAGTCGAAACTTTATTCGGTATAAGCAGGACGACAACGGGGAGGCAGGTGAGTCAGTGAGGAATTCAGAGGCAGATATTGTATCCACCAGAAAAAGCGTTACCGAAGGTAAGTGACTTGTTCTTCTGATGGATACATCTGCCTGTGGATGCCTCACCTTTTGAATTGAATCCCCAAGCCGTACCTCTCCCGGAGGAGGGTGTCCACCTGCCTATACCAACAAATCTTGCAGAACAGAACGTGCAAAATGGCCGTCCCTCCTAACCTCTGAATCCAAGCAGTAATGCTTTGCAAAGGTGTGGAGGGAGGCCCAAGTTGCTGCCTTACAAATGTCAACAACAGGAACACCTCTAGCCAAAGCAGAAGAAGACTTAGCTCTGGTGGAATGAGCTCTAATACCTTCAGGCAGTTCTTCTTGGCCAAGGTGTAACAGATCTTGATGCACAAGATAATCCACCTGGAGAGTGTTCGCTTGTGGACAGCCTTGCCTTTCAACCGTCCAATGTAGCCCCCGAAGGGTTGATCGTCCAGTCTTAGATCCCTGGTTCTGTCCAGGTAGAAGCTGACAGCCCTCTTAGGATCCAGATGATGAAGTCTCTCCTCCTCCTTGGAAGGGGGAGGATAGAAGGTAGGTAAAGTAATAGACTGTCCTAAATAAAAAGGAGTGACCACCTTAGGCAGGAAAGCAGCCCTGGTCCTGAGAACCATCTTTTCTGAATGAATGGTCAAGAACGGAGGCTTAGAACTAAGAGCCTGAAGCTCACTTACCCTCCTGGCCTAAGTAATGGCGACCAGAAAAAACATCTTAAAAGAAAGAAGCCTCAAAGGACAGCTATGAAGCGGTTCAAAAGGAGAACTCATCAAAAAAGTAAGTACCAAATTCAAATTCCACTGGGGCATAATGAAGGGAGTGGGAGGAAACTTATTGGTGAGGCCCTTAATGAACCTCATAACAACGGGAGACTCAAATAAAGACGGCTGGTCTGGCAAACAGAGGAAAGCCGACAAGGCCGACAAATAACCTTTAACTGTAGCCACAGCACAACCCTGCTGAGCCAAGGAAAGTGAGAATCCCAAAACGTCAGATAAATGGGCTTTTAAGGAATCAATAGATCTCTCTCCACATCATTTCACAAACTTGGACCACCTAGAGGAATAAACAGATTTGGTGGAGTGTCTCCTGGAAGATAAAATAACATCCACCACATCCGGTGGGAGAGGGAAAGAACTCAGGTTGCCCCGTTCAATCTCCAGGCATGAAGGTGCAAGTTCTGGAGGTGGGGGTATAGAACCTGCCCCTGCGACTGCGAGAGGTCTGCCCTGAAAGGGAGACGGAGCGGTGGGTGCGATGAGAGGTGAAGTAGAACGGTGTACCACACCCTTCTTGGCCAATCCGGAGCGATCAATATGACTTGGGCCCAGTCTTGGCGAATCTTCCTCAGAACTCGAGGAATCAAAGGTATGGGAGGCAACGCGTAATGGAGTTGCGAGCCCCAATTCAATTGAAACGTGTCCCCCAATGCTCCCTGCATCGGATACTGAAGGCTGCAGAATAACGGGCAGTGCGCGTTCTCCCGAGTGGCAAAAAGGTCCACCTGAGGAAAGCCCCACATCTTGAAGATGAGAAGGACCACCTCCGGATGAAGACGCCACTCGTGATCGGTTGAGTAATGCCGACTGAGACTGTCCGCACGCACATTTAGCACCCCGGCCAGATGATTTGCAATTACACAAATCTGATGGCCCTGAGCCCAGGACCAGAGTCGCAGAGCCTCTCTGCAGAGACTATACGACCCTACCCCTCCCCATTTGTTTATGTACCACATCGCGGTAGTGTTGTCCGTCAGGACTTGAACCCACTGACCGCGAAGGGAGGGAAGGAAGGCCTTGAGAGCCAAACGTATTGCCTGCAATTCCAAAAGGTTGATGTGAAGCAACCTTTCCTCTGGAGACCAAAGACCTTTGACCTGCAGATCCCCCAGATGAGCACCCCACCCTAGAGTGGAGGCATCCGTGATCACTGTGGCCATCAGTGGAGGAGGTTGAAAGGGCTTTCCTTGAGACAGGTTGCCCTGCACACTCCACCAAGACAGCTCCGCTGAGGTGTCTCTGGAGATCCTGACCTTCTCCCTGAGATCTCCATTGTGCTGATACCACTGCCTGCGGAGGCACCACTGGAGTGCCCTCATGTGCCAGCGTGCATGGCTGACCAACAGTATGCAGGAAGCGAACAGACCGAGCAGGCGAAGGAACTTCAGGACTGGAACAACCACTCCTTCGTGAAATAAAGGAATCATTTCCTGAATGTCGAGAATCCTCTGCGGTGGCGGAAAAGCCCGACAAACAGTAGTGTCCAGTATTGCCCCTATGAACAGGCTGCACTGGGAGAGATTTGGGCACATTTATCGAGGAACCTAAGTTGAACAACAACTGTTTTGTTGCATGCAAGTGGCGCAACACCATCTCTAGAGACTTCGCCTTGAGCATCCAGTCGTCCAGACAGGGGAAAACAGGAATCCCCGACCTTCTGAGATGGGCTGCCACCACCGCCATCACCTTCATGAAGACCCGAGGTGCGGAAGTGAGACCGAACGGGAGGACCACAAATTGGTAGTGTTGGGATTCCACCGTAAAACAGAGATACATCCGATACGACCTCAGGATGGGAAGATGAATATACGCATCCTGCATATAGATCGACATCATCCAGTCTTCCTGTTGCAGCGCCAATAGAACCTGGGCCAAGGTCAACATTTTTAACTTTTCCTGCCTGAGGTAAAAATTCAAACCCCTGAGGTCCAGGATCTGTCTGAGACGACCGTCCTTCTTGGGAATCAGGAAATAACGGGAGTAACATCCCTGACCCCTTTCCTGCTCTGGAACCACCTCTATCGCACCTTTCTGCAGTAAGGTAAGAACCTCCTGTTGCAGAAGCAACAAATGGTCCTCTGAACACCAATCTTGGCGAGGAGGGTAAGGAGGTGGAAACTCTAGAAAAGGGAGAGCGTACCCATTCTCCACAAGATTCAAAACCCAACGGTCCGAAGTAACCGATTTCCAATCTTGTAGAAAATGGGTCACCCGACCCCCTACAGGACCAGCATGCTCCAAGATGGGGGATCTAGAGCTGCTTTCCCGTGGTACCAGTGGTGGGGACAGGAGAGGAAGAGGAGGAGGAAGACTGTTGCCTGGAAGCTCCTCGAAGACAGCCTCTACCTTTACCTCTGTACGACCGGTGGAGAGGATTCTGCTGCTGTTGTTGCTGAGGCTGCTGTCGGCCACGAAAGGAAGCCGCCTTCCCAAAACCTCAATACCTCTTGTAGCCATAGCCCCTGGGCTGGGACTGAAGGCCCAAGGATCTTGCAGTAGCCCTACTGTCCTTGAGCCGCTGCAGCGCAGAGGCCGCCTTGGTACCACACAACCTTGACCCATCAAATGGTAGATCTAGTAAAGTAGCCTGAACATCTGGCGAGAAACCTGATGATCTAAGCCAGGCATGTCTTCTTGTAGCAACTGAAGAACCCATTACTCGAGCAACTGAGTCTGCAGTATCCAGACCCAATTGGATAACCTGACGGGTGGCCGCCTGCGAATCTGAAAGTGCCTCAAGAAAAGGAACACGATCATCCTCAGGAAGCTTAGGAGCCAGCTGCTTGACAGAGTCCATTAGAGCATGAATGTACCTTCCCAGCAAGCATGTGGCATTTGTAGACTTCAGAGCCATACTTGCCCAGGAAAAAACTTCCTTGGCCGACTGCTCTAGTCTTTTGGAATCCCTATCCCCCGGGGTGGTAGGAAAGGATCCAGATGACTGCTTGGAGCAAGAAGCCTGGACCACCAAGCTTTCCAGAGATGGATGGGCCGAAAGGAAAACTGGATCACCTGGAGCAGGTCTATATCTCCTTGCCACTGATCTTGAAACTGCAGGGGGCAGACAAGGGTTTCTGCCACACTTCCATGATTGGCTCCGTCAACGCCTCATTGACAGGCAACAGAGGTTCACTTAAAGAGGAAGAAGAATGATGCATTTTAGTTAGAACATTAGATTTTACCTCAGCTGAGGGCAATTGAAGGTCCAACAACTCAGCTGCTTTTCTGATGACCACATGATAAGGAGCAACATCCTGTGAGGATGAAGCTTTAGGAGAAGAAAGCTCCCACTCCGGAGAAGTGTCAAGGCCACTAGCCTCGCATAGACCTTCGAATTCGTCTACGGAGTCGTGAATCTCACCTGCCTCCTGCTCTTGCTGGTACTCAACCTCCTCCAGCAGTCTTTGCGGTTCCCTCCTGGAACGCTGCTTACGGACCGGCGTCAGCGGCACCAGCTGCGGCGCTGGTGACACCAGCGCCGGCGTCGATGGAGGACCTTCCGAGGTGGGCAACGGTGCCATTCGAATCCGGGTCGACGTCGGCTCAACACCGGACAGCGCCGGGGATTGAGGTATCAGATTCGAAAACCTCGGCGCCGGAAACTGCCAAGAAGGAGCCGTCGGCATAAAAGGCACGAAAGGTGCCTGGGCATATTGTTGGTTGGGGGATGCCCAAGTTAAAGGCAAGCGGACACACGGGGCCAGAAGGCGCACCGGTAGGGTAAGATGCCCTGGCAAACATGCCATACATCGCATTAAGGAAATGCGATGGATTCGAACCTGGCCCTGGAAAAGGAGGATAAGGATCCGAACTCCCCTGGTCCTGAACCATCCGAGGCCGTACAGGAGGCTGAAGTTGCGGAGCCGGAGACATCGGTGCCCGCACAGGCGAAGCCACAGGCGCTGGAGAAGACTCCCTGGGAGCCGGAGGACTCCTGGACGCCAGAGAACCTCTGGGCATCAGAGAATCCATGGGAGTCGGCGAATCCACCGGAGCCGGAGAGTAAACCGGAGTCGCCTGCGGAGAAGGAGAAGGTGACGGAGAGACAAAGTCTTTTCCACGACGCCGCTTTACTGGAGAGGCTGATCTCAAAGCCCTACCCTTAGAAGAACGACGTCGAGAACCATGTCTTCTCTTAGACTTCTTATGCTTCTTCGACTTCGAATTATGCGAGGTCGACGACTTTGAACGCTTACGACCCCTCTTCTCCTTTTTCGCCTTGAAGAGTTTGGCTTCACGTTCTTTTAACGCCTTCGGGTTCATCTTCCGACAGCTCGAACACCCTTCGACATCGTGGTCGGAAGAAAGGCACCAAAGGCAGTCGTCGTGTGGGTCCGTCATAGACATATGACCCCCACACTCCCTGCAGGGCTTGAAACCTGACCTCTTCGTAGTAGCCATTCCAACTGCAACATGAAGAAGATAGAAGAAACAAAGTAATCACAGAGAAATGGAGAATCCCAGAAAAAAAACGTTACGCGTCGACGGCGCGGAAAAAGGGAACTGACGTCAGCACGCCGACGAGGTCTTCTTATGGCACCGATGACGTCATTCGGTGTCGCGAGCGTAGCCATACTATTATGACGTCCTCGTCGACGTGGGAGAGCTAAGAAAAGAATTTCCGTGGAATGCTGGCGCAGGGGTAATTCAAAAGGTGAGGAATCCACAGGCAGATGTATTCTTCAGAAATCAGTATTTTCTATTATGCATACTTTAATGAATTCATTCAAAAAATCATCACTGTAATTTGATTTCTACGAAATCTGAGGAAATATTCAAAATATTCTCCTAAACATTGTTGTATTGATTTTCAACTACAAGTTATTGAATGGATGAAAAGGTCTCATTCTTTTAATCTCTCTTGTAAAAATTGTGAAGAGTTTTTCACTAATCAAACCACAAGGCTCTGCTTTCACTGAATGTTTTCTATTATGTCGATATGTTCTATGGTACAGCCACTCTACAACCCTAAATATGTCTTTTAATCCTCTAAATGTTCCTTAATATTTCAACTGTATAGCTTCAGTTACATCACAGCTAGAAAATCTCCTTTAACCCCTCTCTCTATGACTATTTCTGGATTAGCCAGCAATTTAATATTACTCTTATTCAGGGGCAGAACCTCCATGTGTTTGGAGGCAGGCTTTCTAGACCACTTACATGACCGAAGTCATAACTTTGAGTGAGTCTGCTCAGCACCTCTAGGGTGTAGGTGTGTTCTGAGTGACCCTCATGTACAGGTGGTGCTCTTTTTTGAACGACAGGTGAAGTCTCTGAATGTTGGCAGGTCTGTTTTGAAACTATAGCAAATTCATCTTTAATAAAAGGGCTGTTGCTGCAGTGCTCAGTAGCAATGCATCTAGAATAAGGCTTGCAATCCTTGGTCATTGAGGTCAGAGGTTGTAGGTTTAAAATTTGAATTGGGCTTTGCAAGGAAAAATGTGCCTCCATAGATCCAATGTCACTCAATGACCTACTACAAGACCCAGTGAGCTCAATGTATAACGATATTTTCCAAAAATTGCGTTCTAAACATGAGTTAGAGGTCCCTTTTGAATTGCATCTCCGTGGAATTGTCTGAGGAAGGCTTAATGAGGTTAAACAAAAAGATATTTCCACTCACATTTAAGGACTTGGTTTATGTTAAAAGCAAGCCCATGTGGATTAATTTTGCTAAAACTAAATGTGGTTATGAAATGCAAGCTACTGGAGGTTTGTCCCTAATCCTTTAATAAGGTAAATCCCATGTTTGCTGAGGATGTGACAAATCTCAAGAAGTTATCATTTAAGGAAAGGAATTGTGCTAGGTAAGGGCAAAACCTGCCTTTGCTCATGTAGCTTTTCTTCCTAGATTGTTCAAATTTTGAGGAAATGCATAAATGATATTTGTATCAAGTATTAAAGGAGAGTGTAATTAGAACACTTAAAATGGTTTAAGTTTCATATTTGTTCTAACTACTCCTTCACTTGGTATGCCAGTAAGCTTTTTTCAAGTTCATTATGAAATTGCAGCATTAGCTTTTAAAAACTGCAATGATATTTTTACTTACATTGTTTTTCTAATCTGATTGACATATATGGACATTTTGTCTTAGTTAAACCGATTTGAAATTTGAATTTAATTCTACCTTGTGTGTCACCAGAGCTTCTGAAGCAGTAGATGGTGCTGTCCCATTGGATACTCAGCTCACCAGGTTCGTGACACGTTTTGTGGACTTCAGCAACCATACAGAGATGAAATAGGTTATTTACTACCAATGGGGCAGGGGGATAGTTGACCAATTTAATATCTTCACCTTTCAGAAGGTTACTTGCAGGCGTGCCTAAGGGCAGTAGTAAAGGTTACCACAATATGGGACAGGATGCTCCAAGTTAGACTGTCTTGCTACTAATCAGTCAAGTCTGGCTCAAGCCTATTGTCTGTAACTCTTCATTCATCTCTTGACTTTTTCAAGCCAATGAAATCCAACGCCTACTAAAAGTAGGTTATGTATGACTTTACTTTGGTTGCATGACATGTAAGTCCAGAGGGACCTTGTACAGGAAAGAGACAGAGGTAAGGTTGATTAAGTACTGCAACAGTGGATGACACATTATACTTAGCCAAATTAAACAGCAGAAAAGTGGTTTCCGATATGTAATTTGGAAGATCATAAAACAATTGTGAAAGCACATATTTTCTCAGAGAAGGGAGCAAAACAAGTATGAAGTGCAATTTTTTGCAAGATATGGCAAGCAAGGATATGAAATACCAGCTTTTGAAGCAGTTTCTGGTTCCATTTTTATTTGTGGCCCAGAAGTTAAGAATGGAAAAGAGCAAGGTGGTACAAGAACGTTTATATTTCAAATATAAAATGCACAACTAGAAGGGAGCAAAAGTATTATTTTAAGAGGTGGCAAATCACATTACCAACTTTCAGAAGAAACTTATTTAAAAAATGCAATTTGTTACTCATGCTGCAGTGTTGTCATATTTGCACATACCCACAGAAACAGGAACGGACTTCAAATGTAAATTCCACATATGTAATATTGAATGGTTTTCCTCTGTAAACTCAATCACCACCAAGTAGAATTTTTCAGAAAATCCATTTGGAATGTTTCCTTGGCAAAGCAAAAAAAAATTGATTTTTATTTATGTTTGCATTTGAATAGATGAACTGAAAATTTTTAAAAGCTTGACCGTCTATATCCATCATCAAGAAGTAAAGTCCCCATAATCAGCCACAATTGTTTACTCATACATGAACAAACTATAATTGAGAGGACATTCCCAAGACGCATGCTCCAAAAACATACAATTCAGGCAAATTTTAGGCACAAACAAGTTCTTGTTTTTCCTTGTCACTATTTAACTTTTTATTTTCGAGCATTCCATCAGGTCCATTAGCCAAATTACATTCCCTTTCGAGCCACACTACAAAATGTCCACTTATTGTAACTAAACCACCAGGTTACACAGCAGTTGTTACTATTCTCTCAGTACCCATTTAGGGACATCAACATTTCAACAACCCTTCTCTGGCAGGGTTATGGTAAATCCCCCTTAGGTAGAGAAACAGATCCTAACACTTAAATCCTTAAAAATTAAATACAAATCGTCATATAACCAATGCATTATTACAACACATCAAAGACAACAAGATGATGGACTTTTCAACCACTCATCCCCAGTCAAGAGATCTGGGATTAATCCGTCGTTCTTTTACTCACTATGCCACCCCAGTTTGAGCCCAGCCATATGCAAATCAGTCTTGACCCTGCTCCTCATGGGAACAGTCCAGCCCGAACTGCCAGGGAAGGTCCTCCCTGCACCGGAAACAAGCATCTTGGGACAAGTTTTGGGGTATCACCCCTCATCAGCCAGGCTAGTTTGAATCCAGTGGCACAGCGAGCAAGGGATCCATGTCTGAGCATACCCCTGGCCACTTAGGGCCAACACAGCAAACACAACACAGTCACAAGGAAACAGGAAGAATGCAGATTTGTAAGCTACTTAACAAATAAAGACAGAAGTATAATAAACAATAGATACATCTACGTTTGCACTTTACCCAAGTCTGGTGTTGTGCCTTTTTCTAGGTCATTATGCTTATGGTTTCCACATATGAAGTCTTCTTGAAAAACATGAAGTAACTGCGTTTTTTTGCCATGCTAAATGCAAACAAAAAATGTTTTAGTAATCACATTCTTCTTCCTACAAATTAGGCTGGAAGCAAATTAGAACACTACTTACAAGTTGTGTAATGGCATCCAACTCAATAATGCATCCCGGTCTTGCTGTTGATTGTTGACTGATGATGTTAAAAACTTTCCCAACATATTTCTGCAAAAATTATTTCAAATATCAGACATTTCTATTGCATTAGAAACCATGTGTCATCTTTAAGCTACAATAAACATTTAATTGGCTGGCTAGATCAAAATGTTTCGCAAAAGATTACTCTGCCTCTAAACTGTAGACTATCCGATAATAATTTGTATTGTAAAATCCATTTAATTAACTCGTTTGGTGGGCTCATTCAAGTCAGAATTCACACAAAGTGGACAGTGTTCACTTTCTAAAAAAATCCATAATCACACTTACCTTACAAAAGCACAGGTTAATAAATATGAATTACAATTTAATAAGCTTTCGCCACTCTACAAGACTTCAGACTCAAGAGCCCTTGCTATGAGCAATAAATGAACATGCTAAGTATACAGTCGATCTAGTAGCAATTCCTCCTTCCAAAAAGATGAAGCATCATTCAGTTTTGAAAAAGTTTTTAGTTACTTTCCCGCAATGCTGGTTCTGAAGTTTGGATTGTTTTATTGATAATTTTGTATCTTCTGCCAACTTGTGACTAGATCAGAAACAAGGATATGTTGTCGGCAGCATAAAGAGAGCATTGATTTTACTGCAGGCTTTGAGCACTTTCCTACCATGTCAGAGTGCTTTTCCTGATAAAGCTGGCAGACAATCAGATATCTCCTTCCATCGTTGCAAATATGAAATTAATTTTTAAGCTGTTACTGCAATTTAACAGTGTGTTACAGCAATAGTGATAATGACACTACAGCCCAAAGGAATAGCACTTCTATAATTGCTATAAACAGTGCCTTGTTTGACAAAATTGCACAGCATTTTCAACACAGTTTGTGTGCACTTAGGTTTGAGCTTGGAAAGATGCATGAAGATTGGTCAAGGGGATGGGTTGAGGAGCTATGAAGTCCAAGAGAAACATTTGCAAAATTGAACAGCAAAATCTGCTTGACAGAATGACATCAAATTTGATTTGGTGAACCTCAATCTACTTCTAGGTTTGATATAAATATGCAGACATTTTTTTTTTTAAATGTTCAGAACATAATGCTACAAGGATTTATTGAGTTTGGTATTTTAACAACAAGACTACAAATAGAATTTTGATAATCTATTTTGGAGTTTGCAAACGGGTATTTTGGGTTTGTAAAATTTTCGATGACGAGGGTTTTGATGGGGCCATGTAGAAGAATGGTGAGCACACGTTAACCACAAAGGGAGTTTGGCATACCACAATCGAAAGAAATGAAAAATGGTTTGTGCCGCCTCTCACCCAACAGTCAAAATTCAAACACTAGATTTATGATCTGGCTCTCCCAGTTCGCTAAAAAGGACCAATCGGTGTCATCAAGAAATACATAAAATAGCAGTCCTCGCTTGGCAAAAAGATGTGTGACTATGTAGGAGCAGGGTGGGCACATCACAATATTAGGGCACACCCTACATTGTTACAATTAATAGTCTAAATAAAAAAGCACATATGCAAACAGGTTTGATCCAGGAAAGTTGCATTCAGTGGAGCGGGAGAATTTTAGACTGTTCCAAGAGTTGGATTTCCCTTTCAGAGTCCCAGATTAACTTCTGCTCAGGTGTAAAGCAAACTGGAGAAGAACGGTTGGCTTGCTTCATCCTTAACCTTGTTTTTGAGTTACTGTAATTATATGCTCCATCATAGGCAATCAGAATTAGGCACAAAGGAGCAAAAGAAGGTTTTAAGGCTCAGTTTGTATGGGTCCACCAAGACATATGAAGAAGGGCACAAGAGTAAAACAAAAAGAGTGATAGATATTGGTCTGGTTTAGGGACAGCTTGTGCTTAATCCTCTACTTAAAAGATGGCCTACTACAACCAAATAAAAGCCACTGCAACATCAACTGCTGCACTGTGATAGAAATTACCCATCTAGACAGGCAAAAAGATACAGTTGGGCTAGTACATGTGGAAATTGCTGTGGACTGGCAGAAGCCAAAAAGATGCCATTTCTCATGCTCACAATGATAAACCCATAGAGTGGGTGAAGTCAAGACCATTGTTTTCTTCCCAAACAGGAAGAGCTGGCTATTCTTAAGTGAGTATTACAGATTGCGTAATTGAAGCAGTGTCTACTGTTTCTTTTTAGATTGCATGCTATTTGTCTAGCAAAACAGTAATTTTACAAGAACAGTTTATTAGAGTTCTTGAAAAAAGGGGCACTACAATGTGTGTATATATTTTAGGATTTCGAGGCAGCATAAAAGGTTCTGGTGTGCAGTCTTTTCTGAGTTCTCCCTAGTTTTCAATGGGGGATTCAAATCACTGAAAATTAAATTTCCCAGCTTATACACTTCTACCAAATAAAGTACATATGCACACTGAACATGCAGGACATTTTTTTCTATGTTGCCAGCGACAAGTTGCACAGACACTACCTACAATTAATTTTGAAATATTACGATTGACAATTCTAGATTCTACCTTTCAAGATGAAGTTTGTTCTTGCAGCCGTACTTATAATGTTCATGTTCAAAAACGAAATGGTTACTTACCAGTAGGATTAGTTTTGCAGCTTGAAGAATTTTCTGGATTCACATGCTGTGCATTATTCCGCAATCTAGTGGTTGGGTCCGGAATAGTTTTCTTTTCTGGTTTTGGGCGTTGTCGACCACCATTTGGTGCCAGGTACGTTCCCTGTGTGACCTCAGATGGTGCCCTGGAGGTATTTGTGCGTGGTAGCCATCTTCGGATTCTTTTTTCTCTCTGTGTTTTTAGTCTATAGTCCTTTAGATGGTTCCTTAGATAATTATTATAACTTGCTTCCCCACCTGTTTGTATTCCTTGTAGGGGAGGCCGGGTGGGTCGCATGTGAATCCAGAAAATTCTTCAAGCTGCAAAACTACTCCTACTGGTAAGTAACGATTTCAATTTATAGCGTGAATCCTTTTCTGGATTCACATGCCGTATATCAGATTACGTAGCAGTTTCTCCCATCCTGGGGAGGCTGTGATGAGAGGAAGACCTTGCGAACAGGTGTTGAAGTATTTTCTGTCCTATTTGTGCTTCCTTATTCATCTGTATGTCGTCACAATAATGTTTGGTGAAGGTGTGTGGTGTACCCATGTAGCTGCTGCACATAAAGTGTCTATGGGCACATTGGCCATAAATGCCAGAGTCGTTCCTTTTTTCCTTGTGGAGTGAGCTGTTGGCTGTACCGTTAATTCTTTGTTAGCGGTGGTATAGCATAGTTGGATGGTTTGGACTATCCATTTTGAGATGGTTGCCTTTGTGACTGTTGTTCCTGTGTTAGTATGTGCATAGGCAACAAACAACTGTTTGGTCTTGCAGGTTTGTTCTGTTTTCTGTAGATAATACAGTAGTGCTCTCCTTACATCCTGGGTATGGAGGCTTTTTTCCCCTTTTGTTTGTGGGTTTTTGAAGAAAACCGGAAGGAGAATACTTTGATTTAAGTGATATTTGGATACCACTTTTGGTAGGAACTGTGGGTTTGTTTTTAAAATAACTTTGTCCCTGTGGATTTGCATGTATGGTTCTTTTGTGTTTGAGTTCTGCCTTATGCATGGGCTTGAAAGGTTTTGTCATAAGTTGCGGGAGCACTGTATTTAGACTCCACATGGGAACTGGAGCTGTTCTAGGGGGAGCATTCTTTTAGATCTTTCTAGGAATCGTTTTACGACAGGTCTTGTAAAGAAACTTTTGCATGTTTTTCCCATGGTGTACGCTACGATGGCAGCGAGATGTACCTTTATGGTTGAGTAGTTGATGCGACTGTCTAGGAGATGAGTTCGATATATGATCACTGTTTCTTGTCTTTTGATTGAGTTCATTTGATTGTTAGCTGTGCACCAAGTGGTGTATTGCTTCCATTTTGCAGCATAGCATTTTCTTGTAGTTTGTTTTCTTGCTTCTTTAAAAATTTCCATTGTTCGTCGAAGCAGGTTGAGGTGACCAAACTCTACGTATTCAGGTGCCAAGCCGCTAAGTGTAGCGTCGTTGGTTCCGGATGCAAGATTTGGCCCTGTTGCATTGTCAACAGGTCCTCGTCTGCTCCGAGTTTGATTATTTGTCCCCTGGACAGTTCTAGCAGACTTGAATACCATGTCTGTCTCGGCCATTGTGGGGCAATGAGAATTAGGTTTGTCCCTGGCTATCTTGCTTTTCCTAGTACTATTTGGATTAGGGGTGTTGGTGGAAAAGCGTATGCAAATGTCCCTGACCAATTTACCAATTTAGTGACAGGGCATTCCCCTTTGACAGGTGGTGAGGAAACGTGGAGGCAAAGAACTGGCATTTCTTGTTCTGTATTGTTGCAAACAGGTCTATCACTGGTGTTCCCCAGAGTTTGAAGATGTATTGCACTGTTTTGTGCTTCAATTCCCACTCAAGGGAGCAGCTGTTTTGCCTGCTCAGAAGATCAGCTGTTGTGTTGTATACTCCCGGTAGATGTATTGTTTGCAGATTGATTCCTTGAGGGACTGCCCATTGCCAGATCTGTTGTGCTAGCTTGCTTAGCGGAAATGATTTTGTACCTCCCTGTTTGTTGAGATAGAACATTGTGGTGGTTTTGCCCGTTTGAAGCAAGACAGTCCTTTTTTTAATGTGTTTTTGGAACGCTTTCAAAGCTACGAATATTGTTTTCATTTCTAAGTAATTGATGTGTTTTATGGAATCTTGGTTGTTCCATTGACCTTGTACTTTCAGTTGTTTGAAGTGCGCTCCCCATCGGTTGAGGGATGTGTCTGTGGTGATTGTCACAGAAGGAGTTGGGTTCTTGAAAGGTCTGCCCTGTGTTATGTTGTTGGATGCACACCATTGTATCTCTGCTTGCAGCTTGTGTGTAACAACCACTAGATCCTCCCAACTCCCTGTGGCTTGAGACCAGTTGTTGGTAAGCCATTCCTGGAAGGGGCGCATATGTAGGCGGGCATGTGGGATGCATGATGCCATCATGCCCATAAGTTTCATGACTCTCCTCACTGTCAGAGATTGACCCTTCTGGTAGAGGGAGGTTTCTTGTTTGATAGCTTGTAACCTTTTTTGCGTCGGGTAAGCCCGTACGTTCTTGGAGTCTAGCCTTGCACCTAGGAAAATCTTTTCTCTATCTGGCTTTGTGGAGGATTTCTTGTGATTTATTGAAAATCCTAATCTTTATAACGTGTGGATTGCTGTTTGAATGTGGCTGAAACATTTTTGTTTTGTGCTTTCCTTTATGAGCCAGTCGTCCAGGTAGGGGTAGACGTGCATTCCATCCTTTCGCAGGTGTGCCGCGACTGCGGCTAGGCACTTGGTAAAGACACGTGGTGCTGATTTTATTTCGAAAGCCAGTACCTTGAACTGGTAGTCTGTTCCCTTGTGTAGAAACCGGAGATATTTTCGGGGGTTCTTGTTCATGGGTATGTGTAAATAGGCGTCCTTGGGGTTTATTGTTGCCATGTAATCTCCTTTTTGAATTTGTGGGATTATCTCTTGGAGAGTAGTCATTTTGAAATGTTGTGTTAAAATGAATTTGTTTATGAACCATAGGTCCAGGATTGGTCTTAGTGATAAGTCCTGTTTTGGAACCAGGAAATAGGGTGAGTAGTTTCATTTGAAAAAGTCTTGTCTTGGTACCAATTCTATTGCTTGCTTTTGGAGAAGGTCTTTGATTTCTGCATTTAGCTGTATGAGTTCTGATTTGAGGAACTTCCTTATTTTTGGTGGATTTGCAGGTGGTGTTTTTGTTAGTTCTATGTACCCGTATTTTAAAAATTTAATATCCAATTGTCTGTGGTGATTTTTCGCCACTGATGTAGGTATTGTGATATTCTGCACCCCACTGGTGTTGGGTGTGAGTCTTTGTCTGTGTGGGAGTCAATTAGAGCCATTTCCTCTTCCTCTAGAGGGCTGGCTTCTGCCTCTTCCTCGAAAGGACTGCTTCGGCTGTTGCTGCCAACTTTGGTATCCTGTTTGTTGGCCATTCCCTTGGCTTTGTTGTTGGTGTGACATTTGCTGTCCTTGAACAAATGTTCCTCTTCCTGTGGGCTTTCTGCTGTTAAACCCACCTATTTGAAGGTACCTCTTTGCTGCAGGGCTCCCATTGCTCTTGCAGTCTTGTTATCCTATTTGATTTGTTGGAGAGATTCGTCCAGCTCCTTTCCAAACAGTGCCTCCCCTGTGAAAGGCCTGTTAATGATGAAGGTTTGAACCTCCTGCTTAAAATCTGAAATTGTAAGCCAGGCATGCCTTCTTAGGGTGGTGCCTGTGCACATTTGTCTGCTTGCAGTGTCTGCTGCATCTAGCGAAGATTTAAGGCATGTGTTTGCGATGTTCTTGCCTTCCTGGACAATAGATTTAGCTCTTTTCTTGTCCTCCTCGGAGAGCTTGTTGATGAGCTCCTCGATGTCATCCCATTGCTGGTGTCCATACCTGTTTAGCAGGGTATCAGAGTTTGTGATGCGCCACTGCGTCGCTGCCTCTTTTTCCATCTTCCTGCCCACTATATCCATTTGTTTGCTTTCTTTCTCTGGGGTGGTCCACTGTTAGAGAGGGCATTTGCTCTTCTCCTGGCCGTGGTGATGATGATAGAGTCAGGCACAGTGTTCCCTTGAATATACTTAGGGTCCTTGGAGGAGGCTTTGTACTTCTTCTCGACCCTTGGTGTTACCCCTTTGCTTGAGGCTAGTTCCTTAAAGGCTTCTTTGCCTTGGTCTAGAATGCTTGGCAGCATTGGCAGGTATTGTGTCCCCTTGTTGGCTGGGGCTAATGTTTCTAAAAAAAGGAAACATGTGCCTCCCTTCTCTTCGAGGGGGACTCTGAAAGTGTCTGCCGCCCTTTTAACTAGGCCGTTGTAGAAGGCTATATCATCTGATGGGGATGACTGCGAGGGATAGCAGCATATCTCCTCTTCTGGACTTTCGGTATCAAGGTAATTCCATGTGTCCTCGAAATTTTCAGAGACTTCCTCATCTTCAGGAGCGTCTATGTACTCCTCGAGATCTTCCTCGCGAGGTTCGGAGGGATTCGACAATTTCCTCTTCTTCCCCTTCGGCGTCTTCTGCCCCTTCGGCGTCGACATTGTCCGCTTCGGTGGCTGGGACGACTTCTTCTGGAGCAGCATCGCCATTTCGGCTTCGAGTCGTATTCTCTTTTTCTCGACCTCGAGGGCTCTCTCGGCGTCAGAGACCGGAGACTTTCTTTTCTTGTTCGCGATTGCCTCTGGTTTCTACAGCGTTGCGCTTCCCTTCGGGGGTTCGTGTTCGACCCTCATCTGCGGCGTCTTGTGCGATTTTTCCTCGACGGTGTCCCTTGGTAGGGTTCCGTGGGGTTCTTTGGATCGTGGCTGGCCTTCGATCGCCTTTTTCTTCAGCGTCAGGGCTGCCTTAGGCTGTGCCTTGCTCTCGTGGCCCTTCGGTTCCGACGGATGTGTATGGTGTCCTACCTTATCCGTCGTCTTCCCTGTATCGCCCGTCTTCTTGTGGGCGTGTGGTTTTTCAGAGTCTCCTTCCAGAAATTCGATGTCCGATAATTCGTGCGTCGATTCTGCCGAAACTCCCTGGTCCTCTTCATCACTGGAAATGCATAGGTCCTTCAGGGAAGTTTTCTTCAAAGTCTGTGACATCGTTGCGTAGTGGGACTCTCTCTGCTTTCGGCACGTCCTGAGTGTTTTTTTCGACTGGAACACCGTGCAGGCCTCACAGTCCTTGTCCTTATGGTCTTTGGGCAGGCAGAGGTTGCACACGTTGTGTGGGTCGCGTTGTGCGAACTTGTGGTGTCACTCGGGGCAGAATTTGAAGGGGGTATTTTCCATGGCCCCTACCTCGCCATTTGTCGACTCTGGATGTCTTTGATGTCGATCTTGGAGTTCTGTTCTTCTTTCCGGTTGCGATGTTGATGGACGGTGGAGTCCACTTGAATTCTTGACTTTTTTCCCTTCTTTTCTGTGTTTTTCCTGAAAAATTTTCGGAGCGTCCCGTCTTGATTCCAGACCCAATGGCGGAAAAAAGATTCTGAAGACGGCTACCACGCACAACGACCTCCAGGGCGCCGTCTGTCGTCGCACAGGGGACGTACCTGGCACCAAATAATGGTCGACAACGCCCAAAAGAAGAAAAAAAAAACCAGACTATTCCAGACCCAACCACTAGATGGCGTAATAATGCATACCATGTGAATCCAGAAAAGGATTCATGCTGCAAAACCATGATTCTCTGTGGTTTGAGTCATAAGTACCCAAATGTATACCTTGTTTTTATGACATTTGACTGAGATCAACAGTTTGCAGGGGTTATTGAACATCTCAGAAGCCCAGGAATACATATGTCTTAATGTAAACTAATGGTTCTTTAAAGATTTAGCATAACTGCGGGTGGAGCAGGTTTGTGCAAAACAATACTGTACTTGCACACTCTCTGTTTCTCAATCCACCAGAATAATTCCTCTTTTGTTTCAAGAACCCTGGAGAGGCTGGTTTGTGCTATATAAAACTGCAAAAATATGGTTCAGTAGATGAGGTCGTAATGCTTGGCTCTGCCTGAGAGAAAGGTTTAAAAATGGGCATGGGGCAGGACCAAACACCCAAATAAAGTCAGGCTTACTTACTCTGCCTTACTTGACGCAGATATTTACATCTCAGCAATTAAAAAATGTAGAGCCTTAGTTGCTTTAAAGTGGTGCTAGCATCAAAGGAAGTGCACTTATTTCTTTACAAATGAAAGGGGGCACCACTGTAGCTCCATGTGGTCCTGAAAATATCCTGCCATGAGGGGGCCCATGGCTACGCCAGCTGTTATGGTGGTTGCAGCTTGCACTTCTCCTGTGCAGGGTCCCTTTTATTCATACAATCTGGCTACATAGCTCATCGCGGTGACGCTGGAGTTTGGCATGACACTAACAGCCCACAAAAGATGCTCCTACTTTAAATTTCTCTTATTGAAGTGTCACCTTGATGTTTCCGATGGAGCGGTCTGCATGACGATGAGGACACACCTCCGGACCACAAGGCGGTGAGCGGGAGAGATTTCATTTCAAAGCAGGAAGTGGGGTGAAAAATGATTCTGCGGACTACAGGGAGTGAGCAGAGGCCTTTATGCCTACTATCTGTGCTGCCTAGCATGGATTCTCACTGGTTCCCTCCCTCCCTCCCCCAGTGCTGTGAGGCCCTTGCACGCAGAGGGACATGGTGCAGCCTACCACGACTGCAGCCTCTTCTGTCAGCCTGCTCTTGCACCTGAGGCGGCATCTACTGCCCTCCAGGAGGATCGTGGCCCGATCGGGCTGTTGGATCAGCTGTGATATCATTGGGCCCTTGATTACCACTGCCTGAGCTACTCATCTACATTTGGCACCAGTGGGACCCCTCAGGAAGGACGGGTCCTCGGGCCTAGAGCTCCCCTTGCATGTATTAAATCTCTGGACAGCCCCCTTGCAAACTCTGCCTGACTCGCCCAAACCCCACAGGGGCCACTTCCTTCCTATATACATTACCTCCTTCCTAGAACAAGACATAACACACTGCAGGAGGGGAGGGTGAGACAGCCACAACTACTGACCCACCAACGGGGAGGGGCGGGAGGCACACCCTGGATTTCCTGCTAACTGCATCTCCACTGTGGCTACATATTTTGTACTTGCTATGTCCTGGAACCTAAAACTCACATGACCTCATAACCTCCTGGCCCATCAAATGAGACGGTGATGTCTCTCGATCTTTATTTCATATGCCACAGGTGGGTCTACCTTAGATCGAACCAGCTGCTCATGTTTCCAGGCTCCTGGTACCCAACAGCCTGGAAAGCAAGACAGTTCTAACTTACTCCTGTTCACTCAAATTTCTGTACCCTTTGACACACTCTGAACTCTCCTGTTAACACAATATAAACTGTGCTGATCCTCCCTAATCATAGCAGGGGGCAAATCAAGCTTTCAGAGGCCCCCAATCTGCGACCTGAACACGAGTCTATCTCCCTACGATGTGAAGCATGCTCCAAAAGACAAGCTAGACACTACATTGCTCACCAATATCTTTTGTGAGAACCTGCGAAAACTTGTGGAACGAGTCACTCATACCAAGACATGACAAGGCACCTTGAGAACTAGATATCCACAGTGGTGGTCCTTCAGGGCATGTATCCCTATTTTACTGTCAAAAAAGTGAACAGGGTCCCGGCACATCAACCTTCCTCCTGGGGCTCTACCAAGGCTTATAGTTGCTAAGCTTCTACATTATAAGGACCATGACATTATTCTTCAGGCTGACAGGAACATTGGGCACTTTATGGTGGAAGACAAGAAGGTACTCAATTTCCCCTGACTACACCTTAGCCATTCAGCACCAAAATGCCTCCTACACTGGATTAGGTGAAAGTTCCACGAGATGGGCATTAGATATGCTCTAATATTCTTGGCCAAGCTGAAAGTAATCTCATATCAAAAATCTTAGTTCTTCAGACCCCCAGAGGAGGCATGGGATTGGGCTAAACAATTTGATCAGTTTGCACCCCCTTCGTCCAGTGAGTGGAAACAGCAGAGGAAGAGGAACAAGTGGTGGAAAATAACAAGATACCTAGATTCCAACCAAGGACGCCCAGCCACAGCTCCCATGCACCAAGAGGCCAGAAAATCCATAGATGATGTGAAAGCTGTGCTTGCAGTCCTTCAGGTGAGTTCTGTAGATCATTTCATTGACACCTCACACTAGGCAGTGATTCTAGTTCGGCGCAACTCCCATAAAGCTCCGACCATGAAGAGTTAAGCAGCAGATTGCTTTATATATGATACTATTGTTGTGGGGGGGCCTTCTCGGGTTGGGAGGGGCCTTAGGATGCGAGGGACTACTTATAGGTTACTACACTTCTTATCTTGTTATCTCAAATTGAGGGTGCTTCATCTTTAATCATATTTCTATAGCTGGCAAGAGCCACATTTCATCAGTAGGTCGAGCTTAAGAAGGGCTGAGTGGGAGACTGTTGTTCCTTTCATGTTCTATTCGGGATGGATGCTCATACTCTGCATATGTATCCAACTTAGCCTGCTACCATGAATTTAGCGTATGCCCCTTCCCTGCCCTCTTTCTCCTCCTCCTCTCTATTTGCTTAGTGGGGAAACATAATCTGATTCTACCTCTAATGCTTCCTCTCAGCATAGAGATTGAATCCGGGTCCGACCCTGACAACGTGTCAGGTGTACCACTGTCACATGTTCAGGATAAGTCCCGTTAGAAATGCCACCAGTTTACTTGCTCATGTTCCTTAAGTTGCCTTACCTTTTACCTAGTGACATTTGATATACATTTGCTTGCGTGTCTGTTCAGGATAATATTCTCTGAAACTGAATTTGCTTACCTTTCGACTTCGTAGGCACACTTTCACAACACCTTGAACATTTCGTACAGGAGATAAAGTTCACTGCGCAAATGTTTTTGTCTTGTTGTTGTCCATCAGGCGACTGAGCTATCATAATAGAATAAACAATAGCGGCCTGAACTGGGGTTTCGACATGGCAGCATGGGGATGTTTATTATATAAACGGCATCACCGCATTGTTCGGCAGAGGAGCATTTCGCTGACACTGCAAGGTTGCTACATGACGGAATTCCAGCTCAGCTGATTTCTGTTTACCCCTGCGAAGAGGATGTCCAGCATATGGCCAAGAAGGACAGCCTGATGACACTTACTCACAGGTAATGGGGAGTTAGACCACCTAACAGGGATTTGGCAGATCACCCACCCTAGGCAAACTAGGTTAGGAAGCGCAAGGTAGGAGTACACCATAACACAGTGCTTACATGCCAGTATATATTCTCTGTTATAGTACAATGGTGGAATGGTTAATCTTTTTCACTATTCTCGTAATGCCAATCTGTTTCATTCTATTGATTATTGCAGCACACGTATTTTATACAAGAATTACAATGCTTCAATACGTATTGAAATGCCTTGCCGAGTATTTCTTTGGGTATGCATGATTGACCAAACAAAAGGGTTCTAGATCTGCCTAGTTTATGGTATTGAATATCTTGCCAAGACCAGGTCTGACTACAACCCACTGTTGTTGATGTTACAATAGGGTGCATAACCCACATGCTTATCAACAGGGCGTTTGCAGTCTTCAGTCTTCCACAAAAATATCCTTAAGCATACCACTGCCAAGGCAATCACTACCTTCTGTGATGTAAACACAGGCTTCATTAATGACACAATCACAGAGTGGGAGGTCTTCAAGGTCTGTATCAGAGACATTGTATAAGTAACTCAACAGAGTTCCATAAAACACTTAACACAAAGTTACAATCCTTAGAAACAGAACTACTACAATTAGAAAACGCCTTTGTTGCTCACAGTGTAGATGACCCTACCCTTCTCCATAAACAGCACTTGCATTTAGAGACCAGTTCCAGATTAAGCTCCTGTAATTACAAGGAATTTATAGCCTTGATATACTCCGAAGGAGATAAATCAGGCAGCTAACTGGCCAGGCTCTCTCAATCCTTGAACGCCCATGTGCCCATACCAGCGATTAGATACCCCTGGGGAAACATACTGGGTTCTCAACTGCTATTAACCTGGAGTTCGCTTCCTGTTATGCAAAGTTATATAGCTTAGATGTGACCCTTGCTCAAGAGCAGCAAGAACATTTTAAACAGCTTGCTGCCCTCCCTAATTCGGACAGAGATGTCCTAGACACTCCAATCTCATTAGCCGAAATTAATGCAGCAATAGATTACCTGGCTACTGTATGAATGAATGAATATGCCATTTGTAAAGCACACAGCTGTCTAATAGACGTTCTGGCGCTGCGAGCTGAATACAAGTGTGAAAATGAAGAGATGGTTAACCTGACTGAAACAGCCAAGCCTTTAAGAGTTTTTTAAATGAAGATACTGGTAGCTACTGGTAAGGCTCCTGGTAGTGACTGGCTGCCCTTAGAGTTTTATAGAGCTTACCAGTCAATATTAATGCCTCGTTTTCACGAAATATATATATAGCAGCCCATTATGCTCATATACTCCCCAACCACTAGGCAATTAATATGATGCTGCTAAAACTGGATAAAGATCAATTGCATGTGTCTTCCTACAGTCAATACTGAATTTGGGCAAAATGGTTTTATTCCAAAGCGTAACATGCCACTAATCTGCATTTGAATATTCCATATTTTAGACCAAATACTTGAAACTAATGCTTATGCCACAGTAATATCCACTGTGCTGATTGATTTAAAGCCCTGACAGGTGTAGAATTTGGTGACTCATTTCTCTCAAGAGTCAGACTCGTAAACAGAGAGTCTAGAGCTCGCACTAAAACGGCAGACTGTTTTCTCATCTGATTCAGATACAACAAGGGACCAGACAAGATTGCTCCTTGTCCCCATTGTTGTTTTCCTTGGTGATGGAGTCCTTTGATAGCCATACGTGACAGAAGGACAATCAGATTAGACAAAATCTACATGGGCAAACGCACATCATCACACTATACACAGATGATGTTCTGTTGTATGTTCAGGGTGTGCGGATGGGCCTCCCACTGGCCTTACAGGTGCTCAAGGACTTCAGAAGAGTATCTGCCAGTAAAATGAATAAGAGCTAAATCGTGTATCTTCCCCTTACCAGAACGAGGGATTGGGGGCTTTCTGAGTTAGATACTGGGGGACTTTAACTGGCCCTACAATCGATAAGATACCTAGGACTTGATATGTGTAGACAGCATCCTGACATAATTTCTGTCAGTCTGATTAAGGCCTTAGCAAATGCAAGAGCCCCTGCGTGCTTTTGGAAAAAAAACTATCTTTCTCCTCTGGAAGAGTGGCTGTGGACAAAATGACCATTGTACTATTTCTCCACTGTGGTACTGAATGGCCGCTTCCTCAGAGCATGACACAGCAGTAAAGTACTTGATTTGAAGTAATGGCTAAACTGTAACTGCCCATTGATGGGATGGAGGGCTAAGCACTCCTGATGAATAAGCTACTTACCTTTGGTAACGCATTATCTGGTAGAGACCAGATCTAGCCGCAGATTCCTTACCTTTGAATTTCCCAGCCGTGAAACTGGATGCAGAAGATTTTTGTGTGAGCAGTACCCCTGTGCACCTGTATGTGGCGTAGATCGGCTCCGCACGGCGGCGTAGGCACCAGAAGTTAAGTCTGTGTCGTCTGTGTCATCTGTATAGGCGCCACCTCGGCATGTTGATGTCAGCTACTTTTCACGACTTTCCATGCCAGGAGCACAAAGCCATTTAGTGCACTGACAATGGTGTGTCCACACTAGGGCCCTGAAAGGGATCAGCTCCAACCCTAGAAACTTGTCCGCAGAGCGTGGAAGATGGGTAGATTGGTAATGAATCTGGGGCTAGATCTTGTGTCTACCAGATAATACATTACCGAAGGTAAGTAACATGTTCATCTGATAGAGACCTCTAGCTGCAGATTCCTTACCTTTGAATATATACCCAAGAAATACCATCCCCGGTGGCGGGCTGCGGACAACTTCTAAACTAAAAAGTCCTGCAGGACCAAACGGGTGAAGTGCTCATCCCTGCGGACCTGACTGCATGTCTGTAATGTTTGGTAACACGTTAAGGGATGCCCACGTTGCTGCCTGGCAGATGTCCAGGACTGGGATTCCACGTGCTAATGCAGTGGTAGCAGCTTTAGCCCTGGTGGAATGAGCCCTTAAGCCCTTAGGGAGCTGCTTCTTGGCCAATGCATAACAGATTTTAATACAGAGAACGACCCAGCACGAAATGGTTTGCTTCTATACCGCCCGACCCATCTTCACTCCCACATACCCCACGAAGAGTTGGTCGTTCATCTGGAACTCTTGTGTGCGGTCAAGGTAGAACGACAACGCTCTTTTTCGTTCCAGGGGGTGGAGTTGCTTCTTTTCTTTTGAGGGATGTGGACGCTGCGTAGAAAGTGGGCAAGGTGACGGATTGACCCACATGGAATGATGTTACCACTTTCGTCAGGAAAGAGGCCTTAGTGAGAAGCATCAATTTGTCTGGAAATACAGACAGGAATGGAGGCTTGGATGATAAAGCCTGCAGCTCACTCACCCTCTAGGCAGATGTTATTTTCTCTAGAAAGGCTGTCTTAATGATGAGCAGCCGGAGGGGACAATTATGAAGAGGCTTGAAAGGAGCACACATTAAGAAAGTGAGAATCAAATTAAGGTTTCACTGAGGCATAATGAAAGGAGAGGGGGCAACATATTTACAAGACCTTTAACAAACCTATTCACAATAGAGGACTTAAACAAAGAGGGTTGGACAGGCAGCCTCAAAAAGGCAGACAGAGCAGAAAGGTAACCCTTTAGAGTGCCCAAAGCAGAGCCCTGCTGGGCAAGGTTAAGACTAAAAAGGAGGACATCAGAGAAAGAAAGAGGGCCAAAAGACTTTTCTGTACAATATAATACAAATTTGTTCCACAGGCAGGTGCATGTCATCTTGGTGGAGGGATGCCTGGCTGCCAGAAGCACAAGTTACTTACCTTCGGTAACGATATATCTGTAAGAGACATTAGTTAGTGATAGATGCCTTACCTTAGAATTACCCCCAGGCGTCAGACTGGATCCGGAAAGCTTTCGTCAGCAGTATCCCCTCGCGTCGGAAGGTGGCGTCGTGCGGCTCCGCGTCCGTCGTAGGAGTCGTGATCGCCGGGATGACGTCGCGGCAGCTACTTAGACGCCGCCCTCTCGCGCTGACGTCAGTTCTGTACACTACTTTCCGCGCCAGGAACGCAGAGCCATGCAAGATACTGACCACTGGTGCATTGAAACCAGGGCCCTGAAAGGGATGACCTTAACCCTAGAAATCAGTTCGCAGAACGGGGAGGATGGGTGGGGCGGTAAGGAATCTATCACTAACTAATGTCTCTAACAGATATATCGTTACCGAAGGTAAGTAACTTGTGCATCTGAAAGAGACACGTTAGTGATAGATTCCTTACCTTAGAATAGATACCCCAGCAATACCAACCCCGGTGGTGGGTCTGCGAACCAATATCACACCGGAAAGTCACGGAGAACAGAACGGCCAAAGAAGCCGTCTCTCCGGACTTGGCTGTCAAGGCAATAATGCTTAGTAAAAGTGTGCAGCGAGGCCCACGTGGCTGCCTGACAGATGTCTTGCAGGGGGACACCACGTCCCAATGCAGTAGTAGCTGCTGTTGCCCTGGTAGAATGGGCGCGCAGCCCCACCGGAGGTTCTTTTTTAGCCAGAGAATAACAGGCTTTTATACACAAGACGACCCAGCGGGAGATAGTCCGCTTGTGTACAGCCCGGCCTTTCTTGGCGCCTACGTAGCCAACAAAGAGCTGGTCATCCACCTGGAACTGTTGTGTGCGATTCAGGTAAAATGAGAGCGCACGTTTTGGGTCCAGACGGTGGAGCCTCTCTTCCTCTCTGGAAGGGTGCGGAGGCGGAAAGAAAGTGGGCAGGGTGATAGTCTGCCCGATGTGGAAGGCAATAACCTTTGGCAAGAAAGAAGGACGAGTGCGAAGCACAACCTTGTCCGGATGAACAGACAAAAAAGGAGGTTTACAGGAAAGAGCCTGGAGCTCACTCACGCGCCTAGCGGAGGTGATGGCAACCAGGAAAGCAGTCTTTAAAGTCAGTAAACGAAGAGGACAGTTATGAAGCGGCTCAAAAGGAGCGCACATCAAATAAGTAGGAACCAGATTTAAGTCCCACTGCGGCATCACAAACGGAATAGGAGGGAAAAGGTGAGCAATGCCTTTGAGAAATTTATTTACAACAGGGGACTTGAAAAGAGAGGGCTGATCAGGGAGCCTGAGAAAGGCTGAAATTGCAGAAAGGTAGCCCTTAATAGTGCCCAGAGCAGAGCCCTGCCGGGCTAAAGACAGAAGGAACAAAAGGACTTCTGAAAGAGGGGCAGAAAGGGGATCCACAGCCTTTGCTGTGCACCATGCCACAAATTTGTTCCACCTGGAGGCGTATACCGATTTAGTGGATGGACGCCTGGCTGCCAGAATGACATCCCAGACTTCAGGAGGCAAGTCAAAGGGAATCAACTGTCGCCGCTCAATCTCCACGCAAGGAGGTGGAGGCTGGACAGGTTCGGGTGGAGGACCGTCCCCTGCTGCTGCGACAGAAGATCCTCCCGAAGAGGCAGTCGGATCGGGGGATCCACGCTCATACTGAGTAACTCGGGATACCAAACTCTTTGAGCCCAGTCCGGAGCCACAAGAATGACTTGGGCCCGGTCGCGCCTGATCGTCTTCAGCACTCTGGGTAGAAGTGGTATAGGCGGAACAGCGTACAATAGACCGCAACTCCACTTGCGATGAAAAGCGTTGCCGAGCGAGTGCCGCCTTGGAAATTCCAACGCGCAGAACTGCTGACATTGCGCGTTCTCTTTGATGGCGAATAGATCTAACCAAGGCTCTCCCCACTGTAGAAAGAGACCTTGCGCCACCTCCGAGTGAAGACGCCATTCGTGATCCATCATGCATCTGCGGCTGAGTTCGTCTGCCCTGGCGTTCAAAGAACCTGCCAAGTGTTGAACCACCAAGGAAATGCCTTGACGTTCCAGCCATGTCCAGAGACGCAGAGCCTCCTGACATAGGGTCCACGACCCCACGCCGCCTTGCTTGTTGCAGTACCACATGTCGGTGGTGTGTCCGTGAACACCTGCACTACTCCCCTTGACAGAGGGAAGGAATGCCTTCAGTGCAAGTAGGATCGCCCGGAGCTCCAGAAGGTTGATATGGAGCCTGGACTCCGCCGGATACCAGAGGCCTCTGATCTCTGCCTCTGCCATGTGGCCGCCCCATCCCAGGAGGGACGCATCCATCACCACTGTGTGCTCCGGTTGGGGAAGGGAGAGTGATCTGCCGCGGACCCAATGCTGGTTCGTGAGCCACCACTGCAACTGTCGTGCAGTGCCCTCCGAGATCTGGACGTACTCGGACAGGTCCCCTTGATGCTGCGCCCACTGGAACTTCAGGTCCCACTGCAGAGCCCGCATGTGCCATCTGGCATGATTGGTCAGCAGGATGCAGGAGGCCATGAGGCCCAGCAGCCTCAAAGTCATCCTGACCGAAACCCAGGATAAGGGCCGAAAGATCGGAATCATAGCCCGAATGTCCCGGACTCGCTGTTCGGGAGGATAAACCCGAAACTGCGCCATGTCCAGAACCGCTCCGATGAAGAGGAGCTTCTGAGAGGGAATCAGGTGCGACTTCGGCACGTTGATGGAGAACCCCAGCAAATGCTGGAGGTCGGCCGTAGTCTGGAGGTGGGAGACGACTGCCTGGGGCGAGCCCGCCTTCAACAGCCAGTCGTCGAGATAGGGGAAGACTGAAACCCCTGATCTGCGCAGATGAGCTGCAACCACCGCCATCACTTTTGTGAACACCCGAGGGGCGCTGGTAAGGCCAAAAGGGAGCACGGTAAACTGAAAGTGCTCGTGGCCTACCGTGAACCGCAGGTAACGCCGGTGGGCCGGGGTTATGAAAGTAAGCGTCCTGCAAGTCCAATGCTACCATCCAGTCTTGCGGGTCTAGGGCAGACAAGACCTGAGCAAGTGTGAGCATCTTGAACTTCTCCTTCCGGAGGAAGCGACTGACGTTCCGAAGGTCTAAAATAGGACGCAGGCCCTTGTCCTTCTTTGGAACCAAGAAGTAGTGGGAGTAACAACCACGACATACTTCTGGCGTCGGAACGCGGTCGATGGCCCCCTTGGCCAAGAGGGCCGCAACTTCCTGCTGGAGAAGTGCCAAGTGATCCCCCGACATGCGGTGGTACTGAGGTGGCATGGCCGGAGGGGTGGTCTCGAAGGGGAGGGAGTAGCCCCTTCGGACAATCTGTAAAACCCACCTGTCCGAAGTGATGGTGCGCCAGTGGGGGAGGTGATGGCGAATTCTGCCGCCCACTGGCGTCTGGTGGGCCTGGAACACCGGACTAGGAAGGTTTGGAGGCAGTGGTGGCAGGGGACGTGGTGGACTGACCCGCCCGCTGGCCCCTTGACCCACCTCGGTGGGTCCCACGTCCGCGGCTGCACTGAGACTGTTGCTGCGCAGGCCTGTGGCTTTGAAACAAACGTGTTTGGGCGCCCCTTCCTTGGCCACGAAAGGAGCGAAAAGCAGAAGCTGAAGGAGTGCGTGTGGCCGAAAGGCCCAAGGACTTGGCCGTAGCCCTCGAGTCCTTAAAACGCTCCAACGCACTGTCTGCCTTGTCGCCAAAAAGGCGAGTGCCATCAAAAGGCATGTCCATCAGAGTGTTCTGGACATCCCCAGAAAAGCCAGTCGTCCTCAGCCAGGCGTGACGGCGTAGCGCCACTGTCGTAGAAATCGCTCTGCCCAGCGAGTCGGCGGTGTCACGGCCACAACGAATCGTGAACTTGGCTGCATCTCTCCCCTCAGCAATAGCTTGGGAGAGCACCGTCCGGGCCTCCTCCGGACACTGAGGCAGCACCTGCGCCACCGTATCCCACACAGAGTGGGAATAACGGCCCAAGAGGCATGCAGTGTTCACAGACCACAACCCTGAACTGGCGGAAGAGAAAATCTTGTTCCCAAACTGCTCCAGTTTCTTGGATTCCCTGTCCGGGGGTGCGGAAGGGAATGCGCTCGGAGACGCAGAGGCTTGGACAACCAAGCTCTCAGGGGTAGGGTGTTGGGAGAGGAAAATGGGGTCGCCCGGGGCCGGGCGATGGGCCACGTTCCTATCCACAGGAGCCCGTGTTGGGCCTGGACCAGGTGCCCAAAAGAACGTCGGAAAGTGCATCATTAAAGGGCAGCAGCGGCTCCGCAAAGGAAGCCGCCGGCCGAAGCACTTGTCAGGAGGTTAGTCCTGACGGCCACTGTAGGGAGCTCGAGGTGGAGAGCCTCTGCTGCCCTACGCAACACCACTGAATAAGTACCACCCTCTTCCGTAGCCACGGTAGAAGGAGACAGTGCGCCAGGTTCTGGAGAGAAATCCAGATCACCTGCGTCCTCCAAATCCTCTGCCCAGTCCTGGTCTAACTCGCATTGGGCTGCGAGAGGGTCTTCAGACCCCTCCCAGTCCTCCCTGTCCTCCGTAACCTGCTGGGCAGGTGGAAAAGAAGGAGGAGGATGGAGAAAGGGATAAAAATTCCCCATCAGTGTCGGGATCGGCGTCGATCGACACCGGTTCGGCACCGTCTCCATGTCGGGGAGCCGGCCGACGCCGGCGGGGGTGCCGTAGACGTCGATGTTGGTGGAGGTCGTACGAGGTCAACCGACATCGGCTGGGATCCATGCATGGATCCATGGGGGTCTCGCAGCGCCGAGGCCGGAGCCGTCGACGTCAGGGCCGGAGCCGTCGACGAAGAAGGGCGAGGACCCCCAGTCGGACCCGCGGGGCCCGGAGGCGCGCCGGCGGGGCCCAACGGGCCAAAGAGGCGGGCCATGGCTGACAGAAATTCCTGCAGCTGGGCCGGAGTCGCCGACGGACCCAGGAAAGGCGGGTAGGCCGTCGGCAACTGCGTGGGCTCCGCTGGAGCCGTGGGGGTGGCACCGCCCGCACTCTGAGCCGTGTCGCGCGACAGTCTAGGGGAAGGCGAAGAGCGACGTCGCTTCTTCGACTTCTTGTGCTTCGTCTTACCTGACCCCGAGTGCGAAGACTTCGTCGAACGATGGTGGTGGCTCCGCGACCGGTCCCTCGACCTCCCCCGGGACCTTGAACGGCGCAGAGCCGACACCCGGGCCTCAAGCAACTTTCGGGACCGCTCCCGCAAAGTTTTCGGAGCCATGGCCTGGCAGTCGGGGCACGACGTGGGGTCATGGTCGCGCCCCAGGCAGTAGAGACACTCACGGTGCGGGTCCGTCACCGACATCATGCGGGGACAAACCTCGCAAGACTTGAAACCGGGCATCCCTATAACACCAGGAGTCAAAGACTCAAAAAAGACAGAGACAAAAGTCCCAAAAACTCAGTCAAAAATTGACTGGGGGTACCGCTCTCTCCGGATCTGCGCTTGCTGGCGCAGAAAAAGAAAGAACTGGCGTCAGCGCGCGAGGGCGGCGTCTAAGTAGCAGCAGCGACGACATCCCGGCGATCACGACGCCGACGACGGACGCGGAGCCGCACGACGCCACCTTCCGACGCGCAGAGGTACTGCTGACGAAAGCTTTCCGGATCCAGTCTGATGCTTGGGGGTAATTCTAAGGTAAGGAATCTATCACTAACGTGTCTCTTTCAGATTAACATTGCAGACTTCGGAAGGAAGGTCGAAAGCTGTCAACTGTCACCACTCAATCTCCATGCAAGAAGGTATAGAGTAGACCGGTTCAAGTGGAGGACCCTCCCTTGCTGCTTCAACTGAAGATTCTCCAGAAGGGGCAGCCTGATCGGAGGATCAATGCTCATGCTGAGAAGCTCGAGATACCAGACTCTGTGCGCAGTCCGGAGCCACAAGAATGACTTGGGCCCCTTTGTTCCTGCTCTTCTTGAGAACTCGGGGCAGAACGGGAATGGGTGGAAATGAGTACAGGAGGCTTGAACTACACTTGAGACAAAAGTGTCTCTGAGAGAGAGCCACCTTCGAAACTCCAGCACGCAAAACTGCTGACATTGCGTGTTCTTGGCTGAGGCAAACAGATCTAACCAAGGCTCTCCCAACTGTTGAAAGAGACCTTGCACCACCTCCGGCTGGAGACGCCATTCGTGATCAGCTAGGCTTCGATGACTGGGTTTGTCCGGTCTGGCGTTCAGAGAACCTCCCAGGTGTTGAACCACCAGGGATACGCCCTGCTGTTCCAGCCATTTACAGAGACGCAGGGCCTCTTGGCAAAGGATCCACGATCCCACTGCGCCCTGTTTGTTGCAGTATCACATGGAGGTGGCGTTGTCTGTTAACACTTGTACCAGCCTTCCCTTTTTTTATTTTTTTTTTATTGGCATTTAAATACATCGCATACAGAGTCATGAGCTAAGTGTACATCACAAATGTCTCATTGTCAATGTTCAACAGTTAACTCCCGGGTGAGAACTAAAGAAAAGAAAACATTAGGGGAGAACATTGCAGCAATCTATGAATACAGATATCATCAAGCACCAAACTTACAATTGCATGTATAACGTGGGCTGCTTCAGAGGAAAAAGAGAGGACCAATATCGAAGACAAAAGCTAATATGTCAGATGTGACCATCCTACAGCTTTGCCCGCGCTGACGGGGCTCTAGACGTGTCAGTAGGGTTCAGCGAAAGTGCAAGTATATGTCCAATAAGTGCAGGTGTTCAACTTTTTCTAAACAGTGTGTGCGAACCCATGCCGAAAAGAGGCTCCAAATATTACGTGGCCTAGAGGCTGCTGGCATCAGCTCCCAGAAGGTGGTAAGTTGCCCTTGGCAGTAGGTAACATCTAAAATCCATGTATAGCTACCCTGCGCTTGGCCAGTAGTAATAGCATTGCTAGTAATCGACTGGTTTCAACTGGGGCGTCTTTAGTGTACCCCAAAAGCCCCAGAAGAGGTGATGGCTCCACAGGGGTTTCAGGTATATTACTTATCGTGCAGAAGATTTCTGCCCAGTATTTGGCAATTGGGGGGCAGTTCCAGGCCAAGTGGAGGAAAGAGGCTTAAGTGGAGTGGCATCTCCAGGAGCGGCATCTCCAGGAGCTAGTGTATGTGCGGAGACCCATGCGGTGGAGCTGTGTGGGAGTTCTGTAATATCTATGCAAAAAATTAAAGTGGATTAATCTAAGTCTATAGTTAGGGGATAGCGCTTCTAGCTGGCCGCAGTAAAACCTCCATTGCTCCTCGGTTAATGGCGTGTACAGTTCCACATTCCAACCCGCCAGAGCCTTTGGCTGTGTGATTGGTAATGTGCGTTGCATCATATTATATAGACGTGTTATTAGTCTGTGCGCGGATGTATTAGTCAACATGTGCTCAAGAGCTTGTAGAGTAGGCGGGGGCAGGGAAAGTTTTGTGGATCCGGCAGCAAGACGCCCTTATGCGGTAGTATAGGAGTAAGTCCGAGAAGTGAGGCTTAATTTCTCCGACTTGTGCCGGCAGGGTAGCAAATGTGTACTCTGGGTATAAATCTGCAAATGTGCTCATGCCAAGTTTCTCTGCCCTCATCACTTTCACTCCTATCGGCCAGTGCAGGTATTTGGGGATTGTGCACCAGAGGTGCAGAGGGAGCGTATAATACCTCCAGACCTGCCCTTGTGCGTAGTCCATCCCACGCCCAGCGCAGTGTCTCAGTTGTATCTACTTCATTTCTGGATCTCCGAAATTTGGAAAATATTGCCACGTTTAGCGGGGCAGGGGATGCTCTATCCAATTCTATCGCTACATGGGGATGAAACAGGGTTGGGTGTAGCCAGTAATGTAGAAACTGGGCCTGTGCGCAATAAGCATATAGGGGAATGTCTGGCGCACCCAGGCCCCCCTGGCTGAGCGGTAGTGTGAGTAGTTCCCAGGAGAGTCTCGCCTGCTTCCCGGCCCAGACCAGATCCATCATCGAGGACTGCAGTGACTTTAAAAATGTTTGAGTGAGAGGGAGGTTGACAAATAAGTACAGCAGTTTGGGCAGTACAATCATCTTAGCAATAGCTATTCTCCCTGCTAGCGACAGCGGCAGTCTAGACCAGGTATTTATCTTCCCTTCAAACCAGCTCATTGTGCAACCATAATTCATATCCCAGAGTTCCTGCAAATCACGGCTTAACCAGATACCCAGATATTTGACCAGTCCGTCAGCCCACTTGAGAGGGTAGTCAAGTTCGAAGGGTGTTGTGCAATCTGTCAGGGGGAAGAGTGTCGACTTAGACCAATTGATTTGGACACCAGACAGTCCGCCAAATTTGGTCATTTCGCGGAGTATAGGGAGCGTGTTTTCTTCCGGGTTATTTATATACAGTGTCACATCATCAGCATATAACAAGACTATCCAGCCCCTTGATGTAAACCCCAATCCTCTGGCCGCATGATGTTGTCGGAGGCGTGCTGCCAGGGGCTCAATGGCGATAGCAAAAAGGAGCAGGGATAGGGGACATCCTTGCCTCGTGCCCCGTGTAATGAGGAAGCTTTTGGATATGAGGCCATTGACTCGCAGCCGGGCTGTGGGTTCAGAATACAAAAGTTTGATTTGCCGAATAAATGATGAACTAATGCCTAATCTATCCAGAATATTGAATAAATATGACCATTCGAGGGAATCGAAAGCTTTAGTAGCGTCCAGTAGTGCGGCTAAAGCAGGTATTTGGAGGCTAAGGTAGTGAAGCAGAGCAAAGAATGTTCGCAGATTGTGCGCAGTTGACCTACCAGGTATTAAGCCAGACTGGTCTGGTGATGAGGGGGAGGATAGGCTGCAATCTTTGTGCAATGAGTTTGGCATATATTTTATTGTCAACGTTTATGAGTGATAGCGGGCGATAGGAGTCCCGATTAGTCGGGAGCTTCCCGGGTTTCAGTAACGTTAATATGACCGCCTCACACATGGTGGTTGGCAGGCGACCTGCCTCAAGCGATTCTTGGTAAACGTTCAGTAAGTGTGGTGCCAGCAGTGCACCATAGCTTTGTACCAGCCTTCCCTTGATGGAGGGTAGAAAGGCTTTCAACGCCAATCAGATCGCTTGGAGCTCCAGTATGTTTATGTGGAAGCTGGATTCCGCCGGGGACTAGAGTCCTCTGATCTCCACATCTCCCAGATGGTCGCCCCATCCCACGAGTGACGCATCCATCACTACTGGGAGATCTAGTTGGGGAAGGGAAAGAGTTCTGCCTCTGACTCAATTGTGGCTCGTTAACTACCACAGCAGGTGTTCTGCAGTTCCCTCCGAGGTCTGGACCATGTTGGAGAGATTCCCTTGGTGCTGTGCCCACAGGTATTTCAGGTCCCACTGTAGAGCCTGCATATGTCATCTGGCATGTGTCACTAGTAGGATCCAGGAGGCCCAGCAACCTCAGAGTCATCCTAACCGAAATCCAGGATAGAGGCTGAAACATCGGTATCATAGCCTGTATATCCTGGACTCGCCTCTCAGGAGTACACGCCAGAAACTGTAGTGTGTCCAGAACAGCTCCTGTGAAAGGGAGCATCTGAGAGGGAGTCAGGTGTGACTTCGGCACTTTGATAGGGAACCCCAGCGAATGCAGAAAGTTCACTTTAGTCTGAAGGTGGGAGACGATAACCTGGGGCGATTTCATCTTCAGCAGCCAGTCGTCAAAATAGGGAAAGACTGGCACCCTGCTCCATGCAGATGAGCTGTGACCACTGCCATCACCTTGGTGAACACCCGAGGGGCGCTGGTAAGGCCAAAAGGGAACACAGTGAATTAAAAGTGCTCATGGCCTACCGTAAACCGCAGGTAATGCCGATGGGCAGGCAGGAAGGGTATATGAGAATAGGCGTCCTGCAAGTCCAATGCTACCATCCAGTCTCCTGGGTCCATGGCACACAAAACCTGAGCCAAAGTGAGCATCTTGAACTTCTTCTTGAGGAAGAGGTTGATGGTTCTCAGATCTAAGATAGGGTGAAGCCCTCTGTTCTTTTTGGTTATCAGAAAGTAGCGGGAATAGCAACCACTGCCTACTTCTGACACCAGAACCTTCCCTATGGCTTCCTTGGCCAAGAGACTCGTGACTTTCTCGTGGAGCAAGAACAAATGATCCTCCATCAGTCGGTTGTGAGTTGGAGGCAAAGGGGGAGGGGAGGATCTGAAGGGAAGGGAGTAGTCAGATGCTATGGACTGTCGGTGGTGGAGATGATGGCTGATTCTGCCAACAACTGGAAGGCCATGATCTTGTAGGGCAAGATTAGGAGGACTTAGAGCGGCTGCAGGAGGATTGGAGGTTGTGGCAGACCTCTGGCTACCTGACCCAAGGGGTCAGTATGAACTGTGTCCTCACCCCCACAAAGTCTGGAAAGCTTGCATGGGGTGGAGCAGGAGTATGGTTGGCGCGATTGAAAACCCCTTTGGTAGGCAGGCTGGGGTTGACGCGAGCAAATGAGAGTCCCAAGGACTTGGCCGTAGCCCGCGAGTCCTTAAAGCACTCCTACGCAGAGTCTGCCTTGCCTCCGAAGTGATGATCTCCATCAAAGGGCATGCCCATGAAGGAAGCCTGGACATCCCCTGCAAAGCCAGATGTTCTCACTCAGGAGTGGCGTCTAAGCGCCACCATCGTCGAAACAGCCCTGCCCACTTAGTCGAACGTATCTAAACCACATCTAATGGTGAACTTAGCTGCATCTCTCCCGTCCTTGACCGCTTAGTAGAGCACCGCCCTGGCCTCCTCCGGGACCTGTGGCAGCACTTGCACAACCGTGTCCCACAGAGTGTGAGAGTCTCGGCCCAATAAGCATGCAGCGTTCACCAATCGCAATACAAGGCTGGTGGAAGAAAACATCTTCCCCAAGCTGTCCAGCCTCTTGGATTCCCTGTCCAGGGGTGCGGCAGGGAATGTGCCATGGGATGTAGAGGCTTGGACCACCAAGCTCTTAGGGTGGGGTATTGAGTGAGGAAGTTTGGGTTCCCAGGTGCGGGGTGGTGGGCAATTGTCCTGTTCACAGGAGCCCCGTGCTGGGCTTGGACCAGGATCCCACTAGGACATCTGTAAGTGCTTCATTAACAGGGAGCAAGGGTTTGGAAGAAGAAGCTTCCGGCTGTAGCACTTCTGTCAAGATGTTAGTCTTGACTGCCATCAAGGGCAACTCAAGATCCAGGACCTCAGCTGCCCTCTTCACCACCATGGAATAAGATGCTCCCTCCTCCATAGCCACAGTGGGAGGAGAAAGCATACCAGTATCTGAGGATGTGCCCAGACCACTGGCATTCCAGAGTTCCTCACACCAGTCTATTTCCTGGCATTCTAATTGGTGTTTAAAGAGTCCAATGACCCCTCCCATTCTTCCTCGAAGCCTAGCCCATCAGAATAGGGCTCAGGCACCGATCTAGGACCCATGGGTCTTGTCAGCACCCGAATCGGCATCGATCAATGCCGTTCCAGCTTGGTGTCAGATTTGTGGATGTAAATGGGGCTGGCACTGCTAGTGGTGTCTGGTGCATCGGTGTTGGGGGAGGTCACTGTGGCACAACTGGCGCCGGTCCGGATCCAGGATCGGAGCCACAGGGACCCGTCTGAGCCGAGGCCAGAGCTGCCGGTGCTGAACCTGATGGGGCCCCATCTAACCCGGTAGGGCCCTAAGGCACGCCGGAGGGGTTTGTCCGCTCAAACATGCAGTGCATGGCCTCTTAAAATCTTTTTATCCTTTTATTTGAGCGGGGTTGAGCGGGGTTCGCTCCCGCTCGTCGAAAAGGTAGGAGGTGCGGAGTCAGACCTGGCAACAATTCCGAAGAACAGTGCCTTGAATGTCGATGCTCCTTCGTTGCGTCAGCCGACGGATGAAGAGAAGTCGAAACACGCTTCGACTTCTTGTGTTTCTTATGCTTCTTCCCTGAATGTCCTGATGAGCTGGAATGGGAGGAAGACGACTTGGGGCTCCTGAAGTGGTTCTGCGGCCTCCCTCTCGAACGGAACCGAGACCTCTGAGGCGTCACCTGCCGGATCACTACCAGCTTCAGGGATCACTTCCTCAAAGCCTTCGGTGCCATGGTCAGGCAGTATGAGCAAGACTTGGAGTCGTGGTAGTGCTCGAGACACCACAGACACACCAGATGAGGGTCGAAAGCGACATGGCGTGATGACAGGCGCTTCATAGTTTAAAACCTGTCTTCCTCGAAGACATCACCTCGAAGCACCAGGAGGAAAATTCCTTAAAAAATAATTTGACAAACCATACAAAAAATTCAAGCATAAAGCGACAGAGAGGTAGCTATTTCTACAGATCAGCGCTAACTGGTACAGGAAAAAAAAGCAGTGACGGCAGCGTGCCGAAGTGGCACCTGTATTGGTGACGCAGACGTCACTTGCAGTGAAGATTAAGCCACACGGAGCTGATAAATACCACCTACCGGCATGCAGGGGTACTGTATGCCGTCTAACGCCTGGAAAATTCAGAGGTAAGTAATTTGCGGCTAGATGTCTCTATCAGAGTTTGAGACATACTTTATAGAGCAGCACATTTCCAATGGGTAGTATCATTGCTAGTGTCATCTCACACACCCGAATTACATGGCATTGGTCCTACACTGAAAAGTTGGTCCATTGCAGTGCTGCTTTTTAGTGGATAGCAATCCCCTGACAATATATTGTGCCTGGTGGTGGTAGCAAAGCACTGCTGGCATATATTTACCCAAAGTCAAAAGGCACTTTCCCTATGCCTCTAAGCTTCCACTATGGGCCCCACATAGTTGCAGACAGAAAAAAGGAAGGACTAACACAACAGAGTTTGTCCGACGAACCCATCACATAGGCTGGATAACTAAGATTCAGAGTTCCTTATGGCCTATGGGGGCTGCAACAACAATTCCTTACCCCCCCTGGCCAATTAATAACACATGCAGGCTTAATCCGAGCCATTGGATCTGTGTGGGGTCCTACTTGTGAAGAACTGAAAACGGAAAGCACGATGCAAATGCTTCTAACTCGATTACCAATGTCTAGGAATATGTCAGGTCTGAGCAATCAAGGAACCTATCTGTTCTTAAAGCTAGGTGGGAACATGACCAAGCAGCAGACCTCTCGGAGGCTGAATGGGCAACTCCACTTAAGTATGTGGGGAAAAGCTCCAGAAATGCCCATCTGAAATTCTTTCAATTCAATCATCTCCATAATGCAAATCTACCTCCATCAAGGCTACATAGTATATAGCCTGGGGTCCCGGACACAAATCCTAGATGTTCCAGGTCTAATGTGCCAATTAATCACATGATGTAGTCTTGTCAGATTATTGGTACCTTCTGGACTAAAATTACTTTCAACCTGGACAGGCAAGCGGCAGCTGTTGGACCCTAAGATTTTTCTTCTGGGCCTTGTGTCTCAGCCCAAAGCTGACAAAATGAGGTGTAAGTTTATCAATCTGTCTCGTTTAACAGCTAAACAAACCATTGCCCTTTGTTGGAAAGGACCACAAATGCTTGAAATTTACAAATGTAAATCAGAACTCCACATGTGGGCTCCAGCGGAGGATGACACAATCCGCATCTTGCGTTTCTGCCTGAAGAAACCGGTAGAGTTAACTGACTGGGACCCTATTTTGCTTAAAGTTGACCTAAAATAGTACGATGCACCACCTTGATCTGTGATGAATTTCTTCCTGACACATGCTGTTTATATCTGATCGCTAGGTGCTTTCAATATTATCTCTCTGATTAATCCGTTATCCTGGTTTACCTCGGGATTCTCTGCCGGTTTCTTTAACCATCGAACCTTAATCTATGGCTCTGATGAAGCTGAATAGAATAGTAAATCTCTTGTTGTCTTTACTGTTGTACTCTATGTTTATTGGTTCATATGATTCTCTGTTGTGTATCACACAATCCATTAACTATACTATAAGTGAACCACAATGTGGGATATCTAAGGGAAAAAACACATTTAAAAAACAAAAAAATGATCTTGAGAGGAATTCCTCATTCAGAGAAGGGGCAAGTCTGCAAAGACTTGAGACTTAATGCACATATTCATTAGGAGGAAACTGAAACTGCACCCAAGTATTTTTTTATGTTACTCCTACAGTGACCCTAGAGAGCGAGGGTGGAGCACAAAACCAGGAAAGCAAGCCTGGAAGAGGTAGGACAGAGAGGGAGCAGGGCAGATACAGACTCATCCAACTACTGCGCTCAGAAACACTGACTTGCTATGGTCTGTAGCAGTGAGTGCAACTATGATTAAATTACTTTCTTGTGATGATAAACACTGGGCCAGACTTCTACTTTATTAGGTCTGTTGGCTAACTGTTGGGATCTGAGCTCGAGCACCCCAATGTCAGCTGCCTGAGAAGACTGTGACATCTGACCTTTACTACCCTGAGAGTCCAGTGCGGGTTGGACTTGGCCCAGTTTGCAGAGCCACAGTAGGCCAGGGTGCACGACACTAGAGGCAAACAACCTCAAAGCCCCCCAAGGTGCAGGCCCAGTAGCCCCTGTCTTCCCAAACAGGGTATAACAATTAGAGACACAAAGCAATAGACACGAGATGCCACGATCAATTATGCATTATGACTGGAGAAGAGAGAGAGCGGGAGAGAGAGAGGGGGAGAGTGGAGAGAGTGAGTGTGTGTATGTGTCTTTTTGAGGGTTTATGTTTTGATCTGATGGCCCTCATGATAAAGAGCATTCAGGGTCTAATATTACCTGATGTGGTGGCCGTCATTGGTATGATATGCTCTCAGGCATTATTATGGCCCTCCATGGAATGTTATGGGCATATCTGGCATGGTGGCTGTGATATTTTATGTTATCTGGTATTTGAAGAGTATACTACTGCCACTATGGTGGAAATATGGCACTTTCACTGCAGAGAGTAATTAAAGGTAGACCAGTGAAATTGGATTGAGAAGTGTTTGCTTGTAGTGCGGCCTATGTGGAAAGAGTTCTGAGAGATGCAGTAGGTCCAGGTATGTAGTCTAGGGCCAAAACCTTGCTCCAAAATGGTACTCCCCTGCAAAACTGGAAAAAGTTTGATATCATTGCTCTACAAGAGACCTGGTCAATGGCAGACCTTCCAGACGAAGGTTATACACATCACCAGATCATGGCTACAAAATCACAAAACTATGGAAGACCTGAAGGGGGCTTGCAGTATATATATCACTTGGCCTAGATATCTCTATGGAAGAACTACTCTCTGCAGATTCAGGCTTCCAAATAATCAAACTTAGTGAATGGCCCAAAGATGACAAACCACCAGTTCTTACATTCAATGTCTATGTTCGCCCTAACGTAGCTAAAAAGAAAGTGTCTTTTTAAACAATAAACTTAAAGATAATTGGCCACAAGTAAACCAACCCACCATGGGATATAATACTGATGGGGGATTTTAACACAAAGTTAATCTATACTTCTGATGAAAATGACTAGTTAAATGCTGAGAATTCTCATTGGAACATCCCGACGCAATCAAGTCCTGTAATCAAACGGAGGGACCTAATTGGAAAAACTTGTGACAACCCTGGAATTTCTAGGTATGAGGGTCCTGAATGGAAGGTTTCCTGACAATATTCCCCCAAACTATGTTCACTATGGTCCAAACTCCAGATCCATTATTGACTACACAATTCCTTCGCTGCCGCTATTCCCACTGATTCAGCAATATAAAGTCCAATACTCAACAGATAGCGATCACTTACATCAGACGTTATAGCTAGGGCTAAGTCCTCAAGTTCATTCACTGGCTCTAGTGGAAATAGGTAGCATAAACTCCACCAATCTAAAGCTTTTGAGATGGAATAACAATTCAATAGCTGATCTTGCCATCTTGGTCAGAGATCTCTTGATCGATAGTATCAATACTAAAAATATCCAAATTGTTGCATTGCCAGATTTCAGTGCTGAACTGTTAATACAAGCTGCTCCAGTGAGATCTGGACTACCAACATCACAGAGAGGGCAAATCAGCCTCTCGGCCAAATGGACCATACTAAGTTAAGAGCTACAGAAAGCCTCTAGATCATTAAAAACAGCAGCTCAGCAATTTCCTCTCTGGGAACGGTTAAAATCCCTAAAGAAAGAGTATAAAAAAACCAACTCTGGGAGAGTAGGACAGCTAGTAAAGACGCATTCTGGACAAGGATAATATTTAACGCCCGTCAGACTAATTTAAGGAAACTGTGGGAGACAATAAATGGGCTCAATAGACCAGCAAAAGTAATAAATAATTCAAATATACCTGAGCTGCTACAGGCAGCCCACCTAGTCAATGTATTCACAATTGACAAATATCACTCTGGAGCTAAGCACGTAAACACAATCTAAATGTAATAGGAAAGTTTCTACTGATCCACTTATAACCTATGAAGTCTTGCCCAATGGTCGGTCTGACACAGGAAGTGGCAAGGGGCAGCTGCTTCACGCCGAGGAAAGTGATTTCTACTCTCCATCCGAAGTCAAAAAAGTTGTACTCACTGGTTGTCGAGACGGAGTGCCAGGGCCAAATGGAATCCCACAGGACATCTTTAAAGAACACCCTCAGTTTTGGTCAGTTGCCCTATCAGAGAGATAGATAGATAGATAGATAGATAGATAGATAGATAAATAGATAGATAGATAGAAATGTTCAGTCATGTGGTGCTATACCAAAGAATTAGCATGGCTCTATCATAAACTCGGTCGTTAAAGGAGGTGATAGGGCCAAACCAGCCAACTACAGGCTCATTGCCCTTCTGGACTCTGAAGCGAAGAATTACACCTCCCTTGAACTAGCTGACCTGATTAACTGGTCAAATTTAAATAATGTGATCCTGCTAAACCAGTCAGGATTCAAAAAAAGGCTTAGGCACCACAACAAACATTCTAGCTACCTCCTTGATAATTGACCAATGTAAACAGGCAAAGAAGAAATTACACCTTTGCTTTGTCAACCTTAAATCAGCTTTTGACTGTATTAACTGCGGGATACTCTGGAACAAGTTAAAGAAATGTGGTCTCTCCCACAAATTGCTATGAGCAATAGAATTGCTTTACTCAGAAACCTGGATCCACGTAAAAATCGGAGACAGTACTAGAACTAGATAACAACTAAACAAGGGTTTAAGTTAAGCAGGGATGCGTGTTGGCACCTCACTTTTTAAATTTATTTATGGCAGATTTATCAAAAGCCTTGGATCAGGAAAATTCCCATCCGCCACGGCTGGGTCTGCCCCACCTGTCTTATGCTGACAACATTGTGCTGTTAACCTTGACGAAAGTGGGCCTACAAAGGCTAGTAAGCGTGCTGAAATCTTATGTCAAAACCATCAACCTCGAGGAAAATACAACAAAAAGGAATAGTTTCTTACCAGTAATCCCAGTTCTCTCAGAGGAATATCCATTAAAAGTCATAAGCACTGAATAGTCCCGCCCACGTGCGGGGATCCTGGAGCACTTTTTCATGGTATGTCTTCTTAAGTGTAGATGTTCGTCTTTCTTCAGGAAGGTTTGTAGAAACACTTAAGACGAGAACATCGCGCAGCCTATAAGGAAGGCTATAATGGCCAAATTTTTCAGACTGTACTTAAAAAAAGAGTAAAGAAAACCCATGTATATGCAGCGGCGGCTCCATCCCAATGGCGGAGGAGCGTCGCCCCACTGCCTGGCTCAAAGTCAGAAAATGAAAAATAAAACGATGTTCTAGCATCGTTTTATTTTTCATTTGCCGGGTCTGAGCCAGCGATGTAGGGAGGGACGGGGCCTAGGAATGGGAGGGAGGGAGGGAGGAGTGCTATGTGCACTCCCTAAGTGCACATATGTGTTTGGCCCGCCCTCTCAGGCGGGCCAAACACACACACGCACTTAGGTGTCTCCAGTCCGGCTGCATTGAACAGCCGGGCTGGAGAAACCCCCCCCCAGACTCCCTGGTCTGAGCAGAGCATCTTTCCAACCCACTCTGGCCAATCAAGCCAATCCCCGCGCTGCTCTGCAGCCCGAAGACTGGATAGGAGTCTGTCCCAGGTGCTGCTGGGACCAAAAGAGGACAGGAGGCACGACGCGGCTTCAGGTAAGATAGATATATATATATATATATATATATATATATATATATATTAATATATTATTATTAACACTCCCCGCATGACCCATACCACGTTCCCCTCCTGCGTTCCCTCCACCCACCCACCACTCATTGTTTGTGGCGGCCACCACTGTTTATATGTACCTTTAAAACCAAATACTTTAGTATTAGTGACCTTCCCCTGCACCTCAGGATAGCCCAATGCTCCAGCAATTCAGGAAAAGCTGTTTGAATGAACAAGATCACTATAAAGCAGCTAGCATCCCTAGCGCCTCAAGACCCTCACAGGTGATTCTCAGCTCTTTACAAATCTTGATTGATTGATTGTAGAATGCTTAAATCTCTTTCAAAAACCCTTTTTTTAAAAAATAAAAGTAGAAAGATGAAGAACAAGAGGACAGTGTAGCCTATAGGCTGCCATTATGTGAGTGTAAAAACAGCATCTGTCCCTTGAAGGGCCCAGAGACCACCCTTATCCCATCATGCCCAGCAGGTGGCAGTTGCTTCAATTCTTTTTGACGAGATGTGGCACTATCAGATAGGTCCAATAATCGCCTCAGTCAGCTCCACTGGGCAGGCGGGAGGGTTGCTTATGACTTCAATAGAGATTCCCCCCGAGAAAAAACTGGGATTACAGATGAGAAAACATTCCTTCTCTCTCGGGGGATCTCCATTGGAAGGCATAAGCACTGCACTGAATAGAGTAGCAAGCCCATCCCCACCAAGAGTGGTGGAAAAGACAGAGGAGCTACCAAACGACCAAATCAAGCAAACAAATTTCTCAGGGAGGCCTGTCCAAGCATCCGAGTCCAAACAATAATGTTTGGTAAACATGTGAACAGACCTCCACGTAGCAGCTTTACAGATTTCAGCCATGGGAGCATTTCTCATCAAAGCGGCAGTAGCTGCTTTTCCCCTAGTGGGGTCTACCGGACAAAACCTTCTTTAGCTTTCTGGTAGCATAATAGGATGCAAGATACTATCCATCGGGAGATGGACTGTTTGGACATGGCTAGACCTGTAAGGACCGAGCCATAGTTTACAAATAATTGGTCTGACTTACGTATGTCTCTTGTTTTGTCCAGATAAAACTTTAAGACTCGCCTAACGTCTAGGGAATGGAGAGGCCTTTCTGCAGGTGTGGAAGGGTGCTGAAAGAAAGTAGTTAAGGAAATCATCTGATTGATGAGAAAATCCGAAATGACTTTAGGCAGGAATTTTGGGTGAGTCCTCATCACTACCTTATTGGAATGAAAAACGATGTATGGTTTGTGAGAAAACACCATTTTGCTAACGCTATGTGCTGATGTGATCGCTACGAGGAAAACCATTTACAAAGACATGTTGCAAGGACGATTCGAGAATGGGTTCAAAAGGGTCATGCATGAGGTGTGAGAGAACTATATTGAGCTCCGAAGGAGAAGAAGGACGCATAATGGGAGGGAACACCTTTTTCAACCATTCTAAAAAATCCTTGATAACAGGAATTTTGAAAAAAAAGAGGTTTGTGAAGGATATTTTCTAAAGGCAGTATGAGCTGCCAAATTAACTTTTATGGAAGAAAATTGTAAGCCAGATTTTTCCAAATATAGAAAGTATGGAAGAATTACATCTTCTTGGTTTGGTTGTTGGGTCTATGTTCTTGTTGGAACACCAAATGCAAAATCTTTTCCATTTGAATGAATAGGTTAAATGAGTTGACGGTCGTTTAGCCTCCATCAGAATGTTCACACATTTTTGTGGAAGGTTCAGGTGCCAATGCTGAACTAGCCCAGGAGCCATGCCGCCAAATTCAAGGAGAAGAGATTGGGGTGAACCATCTGGACTCCGAATTTCAGGCGAAGATCCGGTCTGCATGGCAGCTTGAGATGTGGACACTCTGATCAGTGAAGGAGGTCCATGAACCACTGTTGACGTGGTCACTCCAGAGCAATCAAGATCATCCTAGCTCTTGAATAAGACAGTTTAATGAGAAACAACGGTATCAGCGGGATCGGAGAAAGGGAGTAAAGAAATCTGTTGGACCAGTCGATCCATAGGGTATTCCCCAGTGTCCCTGATTGGAAGCACTCAAAGCGAAGCCTGGGCATTTTTCGTTTTCTGCGGTGGTGAATAAGTCGATGTGGGGAGGGCCCCACAGTCTGAAGACCTGAAGGTATTAGAGCGCTTTTCATGAGTACCAGTTGTGTTACAGAAGGACACAATCATTTTGTTAGACACGGGGAGATTAAGTGTTTTGCCCCGAATCACAGGATGTTGAGCCTCACTGCCGACACTTGAACCTGGTTCCCCAGCTTCAAGGTCAACCGCTCTAGCCATTAGGCCACATCCTCTCCCTTGTTGTCATGTTGTCTGTCTGAACAAGCAGGGAGTGAGTCTTGAAGGATGAGAGAAAAATCTTCAAAGCCAGGTGAACTTCGCATTGCTCGAGGAGATTGATGTGGTAGGTCATCTCCCTCGAAGACCATATTCCCTGGATTTGGATTTGATCCATGTGTGCTCCCCATCCTAGCAATGAGGCATCTGTTACTATGGTCTGAGAAGGGACATCCTGATGAAATGGTATCCCTTGAAGCAGATTTGTCAGAGAGCACCACCATTTCAGAGACTCGTTTGCCTCTCTGGGATGCTACTGTAAGGGACGCAAATTATACACAGATCTTGTGGATCTGTTTTTGCCTTTTTTCAGACAATCAGGACACTTCACAAATAAAAATATCATTTTTTGCAAAGAAAAGTAAATATTTTCTGTCACAAAATTACAGAAAAAAAACATACTAGAGCAGCAGTTACCAACATTTTCAGTAGGGAGAGCTACTTTTGCTCAAGGAAAGAGCTCCCGAGCTACTAGCAAATTTGATCACTGTAAAATAGTGGCTACATATCTTAACATTACACTATAACCACTCTAAGCAGGAATATCATTAGCGATCAGACAAGCATTTCAGGCAAGGTTAACTGGCAGAAATATTATGGAAAACCTTATCAATATTAAATGCCTTCACCTGTCTAATGAAAGAACAGCCAAAGCATGAGGTACACTCTGGCACAACGGACATGAAGACACAAATTAGTCTTGACAACTCAGCTTCAATCATCATTCAACTATTACCATTAAATGTGTTTTGGAATTGCAGCAGTTTTTCTTCATCACCATACCAGTTTCTGAAAATACACATTCTTCTACCAAGCACCACTTCTCATTTTGGGCAAACAAACTCAATTTTCCAGAATAAACATGGAGGGTGCTGCAGTCCCCCAAAATATCACCATGATGGAGTTCAGAAGGTGAACGAGCAATAAAAGAAGCCTTTAGATTTTGTGTTCATCATGTCAGATTTGCTGTGCGTTCAAAGACAAAGGTCAAATGTCGAATTATGTCATCTGACAAATTTGCTGCTTATTTGAAATTACTGTTTACTTTTATTTCTCTGACTGCAAAGTGAGATGATTTTGTAAAAGTGGCCTTGGTGACAATCCTGATGGGTACAGGAGGTGAAAGGAAAGGCTGAAGGAAATCAGTTTCTTTTTTCAACATAACATTTAAATTACTATAAATGAACTATACATATATTTCAAAATATATCAGCAGTTAGAAGACACAAAGGAAGCACTTTTTTTGCGATTCTGAAGCATACTGGGAACACCGGTTTTAACAGAATCAAAACAAATCAAGACACTTTACTTGGTGATACGCAAATTATAAATATTCGCTAAAACCCAATTTTCATACATTATCATTTGTGCACTGTACAGTTTTACCAGTAAACTGCATTTCTATGCAAATTTAGTGGTGTTCATAAATGGCAGTGTGCTACTACACTAGTGCTTCAAAATGCACCACTGGCTACACAACACACCCTACCCACTCTTCTGCTTAATAGGCGTGATACGTTTGCTACACTTGTTTTTTGTGTTCTCCTTACATTTTTCACAATCCCTATTATTTCAATGATATTATTACATTAATAGCACTCTGAAAAGTTTTCCAGCACTACTAGGTATTACAATGATAGGCCATGGATGCTCACCAGAACACCAGAGATGCCTGTGATATGCCACAAATGCCCACCATTACACCAGGGTCACCACTGTGCCAATGCTGGATACCAGCCAGGATGCCCACCATATATAATCATGTTCATTGCAAGGGGGCTACCATTATGCCAGGGATGGCTCAAAGTAGGTTAGCCATGCTCTAAATATGCAATGATGGGTTCCAGTATGCCACAACTAGACCACGAACGCTCAAAATAGTGCAGGATGACCATTATTATGCCACTGGCACTAATATGTCATGAACGGACTCAGTTGTGCCAGCCAAAGATAAATCCATCATGATGAGGTGTAGCATATATTTTGGTGGTCCTTGACAAACAAGTTACTTACCTTCCGTAATGCCTTATCTGGTAGAGATTATATCTAGCCACAGATTACTTACCTTAGAATTTCCCAGGCGCCAGACTGGATCCGGAAGATTTTTTGCGAGCAGTACCCCTGCGCGCCTTGTAGGAGGCGTCCTTCGGCACCGCGTGTGTTATCGGCGTCGTCCACTCTAAAAGTGATGTCAGCTGCACCTATAGAAGCACCACGTAGACATCAGTTTCTTTTCACAACTTTCCACACCAGAAGCGCGGAGCCATGAAGAACACTTACCACTGATGTAGAAACTAGGGCCCTGAAAGGGATTAGCCCGGTGTGAGAGGGTGCCGGTCCGGACTGAAGACTTACCCGGAATGACCCGCCAGGCATACGGGAGGAAGGAACCTGCGGAGACCCCCTCGCGACCCTGGATTGTTAAAACGGCGTCCTCTGCTAGGGTAACTCCCCCTTCCTGTACTCTGCCCTTACAGGAAAGTGAAGTCGGCGCCGGGATCCCGGAAGGAGGCGGGACTGACCCCGGAAGTACTGCAGCCCAGGAAGTGAAAAGGGGCGGAACATCCCAAGGAGAGCGCAAACTAGCCGGAGAGAGGAAGGAGTCGGGAAGCGGAGAAGAGGACATCGGAAGAGCGGAAGGTGGAACGAAGCAGGAAGGCGGAGACATCCAAGAAGAAGACGAGACGTGGTACGAGGAGTGTTGGTCCCCACCGGAGGAGGCTGGAGAGCGGCCGCAACAGAGCCGGTGAGTAACCACAAACAGGGGAAAGAGGGAATAGGGAGGCGGGAGGTGTATGATTAAGAGTGTAGAGAGGGGAGAGACACTAGACACAGGGTTTTCTTTTGTCGGCCCCCGTTACCCTATCGTTTAACGTTGGCACCATTTCCATGTACCTCACTCCTTTTCCTAGCACTTGCCCCATTGCCCTATACACCCCCCTGTCACCACTTGACTAGAAGTAGGTCTTCACACAGCAACCCCCTGGTGTGGTGGCGGTTACATGAGCCATAGGGCTCTTGATTGAAACGGCGACTGACGGCTCCTTATTTTCTTTCTTTATGAGCCTCCGTGGGAAACCCCTCACCAGTGAGAGAGAAGAATCGGAAGGGGGTATCACAGACGGAGAGGAAGAACGACACGGGGACGAAACCAAGGAGAACACCGACAGCAATACCAGAAGCTTAGCCACCCTAAATACTGAGACCTTAAATAAAACACCTCGAGCATCTCAATATATACGGCCTCCTCGTCTGTTTATCCGGCCCGCGCTCCCACACCCGGTCCCTAGAAATCCGTTCGCAAAGCGGGGAGGATGGGTGGGTCGGTATGGAAACTGCAGCTAAATATAGTCTCTGCCAGATAAGGCATTACTGAAGGTAAGTAACTTGTTCATCTGATAGAGACTTCTAGCTGAGCTTCCTTACCTTATAATACATACCCAAGTAATACCATCCCCGGTGGTGGGTCTGCGGACCAATTTCAAACAAGGAAATCCTGCAGGACCAAACGGGCAAAGTGCCCATCCCTACGGACCTGACTGCCAGACATCAATGTTTGGTGAACATGTGCAGGGAAGCCCACGTTGCTGCCTGGCAGATGTTCAGGACCGGAACTCAATGAGCTAACACAGCGGTTGCAGCTTTAGGTCTGGTGGAATGTGCTCGCAAACCTTCGGAGGCTGCTTCTTGGCCAATGTGTACCAGATTTTAATGCAGAGCACGACCCATCTGGAAATGGTCTGATTCCGCACAGCCCGGCCTTTCTTCACACCAACATACCCCATGAAAAGTTGGTTGTACACCTGCAACTCGTGTGCGGTCAAGATCAAAAGACCACGCTCCTTCTGTGTCCAGACGGTGGAGTCGCTCCTCTTCTTTAGAGAGATGTGAGAGAGCATAAAAAGTAGGCAGTGTGATGGATTTGCCTACGTGAAATGATGTAACCACTTTCAGTAGAAAAGAGGCCCTTGTGCGAAGCACCGGTTTTCCAAGATAGACTGATAAGTAAGGGGGAGTCGATGACAAGGCCTGCAGCTCACTTACTCTACAGGTAGATGTAAGAGCCACAAGGAAGGCTGTTTTAATAGTCAGAAGCCTGAGGGGACAATTATGAAGAGGCTTGAAAGGAGCACACATCAAAAAAGTTAACACCAGATTAAGGTCCTACTGAAGCATGGTAAATGAGGGAAGAGATGAACAAGACCTTTTAGAAACCTATGTACAAAAGGGGATTTGAAAAGAAGGTTGGTCAGGCAGATGCAAAATGGCAGAAAGAGCAGACAGATAGCCCTTAAGAGTGCCCAGAGCGGAGCCATGCTGGGCAAGTGAAATAATTAAGAGCAAAACTTCAGAAAGGGGGGGAGGGGGGCAGAAAGGGGATCAATGTCTTTTTCTGCACACCATGCTACAAATTTTCTCCAATGACAGGCATATACCGTCTTGGTGGAGGGGCGCTTAGTTGCCAAGATGACGTTACAGACTTCAGGAGGAGGGTGAAAGGCTGTCAACTGGCGCCGCTCAATCTTCATGCAAAAATGTTGAGACTGGACAGGTTCATGTTGAGGACCCTACCCTGCTGCTGCAACAGAAGATTCTCTCGAAGGGGCAGCCTGATTGCAGAATCGATGGCCATGCTAGGTAGCTCGGGATACCAGACTCTGTGCCCAATCCAGAGTCACAAGAATGACCTGGGTCTGGTCGTTCTTGATTTTCTTGAGAACTCTGGGCAGGAGTGGTACGAGCGGAAAGAAAGGCTTATAGGAGGTCTATGCTCCACTAGAGACAAAAAGCGTCTCCGAGTGAGAGACTCCTTAAAAACTTCAATGTGCAAAAAGGCTGACATTGTACGTTCTTGGCGTAGGCGAACAGATCTAACCAAGGCTCTCGCCACTGTTGAAAGAGACCTTGCACCCCCTCTGATTGGAGACGCCATTCGTGATACACTAGACATAGATGGCTAAGTTCAAACGCTCTGGCATTCACCGAGCCCGCAAGTTATTGAACCACCAGGGATATGCCCTGCTGTTCCAGCCATGTCCAGAGATGTAGGGCCTCCTGACAAAGGGTCCACGACCCCACACCGCCCTGTCTGTTGCAGTACCACATGGTGGTGGTGTTGTCCGTGAACACCTGCACTAGCCTTCTCTTGATGGAGGCTAGAAAGGCTTTCAATGCTAGTCAGATCACACACAGCTCCAGCAGGTTGATGGGAGTCCTGATTCTGCCGGAGACCAGAGTCATCTGATCTCCACCTCTCCCAGGTGGCCGCCCCTTCCCAGGAGTGACACATCTATCACTACTGTGAGATCTGGTTGGGAAAGGGAGAGGGGTCTGCCTCTGACCCAATCGCGGTTTGTTAACCACCACTTGAGATCTTTTGCAGTTCCCTCCGAGATCTGGACCATGTCGGAAAGGCTCCCCTGATGCTGTGTCCTTTGAAAATTCAAGTCCCACTGCTAAGCCTGCATATGCCATCGGGCATCAAGAGTTACCAGCAGGATGCAGGAGGCCCTGAATCCCAACAGCCTCAGGGTCTGCCTCACCGAAATCCAGGATAGAGGCTGAAATATAGGTATCATAGCCTGAATATCCTGGACTTGCCGCTCTGGGGTAAAAGCCCGAAAATGCACTGTGTCCAGAACAGCTCCAATGAAAGGAGCATCTGAGAGGGAGTCAGGTGTGACTTCAGCATGCCTATAGTGAACCCCAGCGAGTGCAGGAAGTTTGCCATAGTCTGGAGGTGGGAGACGACAGCCTGGGGAGAGCCCGCCTTTAACAGCCAGTTGTCGAGATAGGGGAAGACTGGCACCCCTGATCTCTGCAGATGAGCTGCAACCACCACAATCCCCTTGGTGTACACCTGAGGGGTTCTGCTAAGGCCAAAGAGGAGCACAGTGAACTGAAAGTGCTCGTGGCCCACTGTGAACAGCAGGTGTCTGTGGGCAGGCAGGATGGGAATGTGGAAGTATGCGTCCTGCAAGTCAAACACTACCCTCCAATCTCCTGGGTCTATGGCAGGCAGGACCTAAACTAACCTGAGCATTTCGAATTTCTCCTTCTTGAGGAAGTAGTTGAAGGCCCGCAGGTGTAGAACAGGACGAAAGCCTCCCTCCTTTTGGGGGCCAGAAAGTAGGAGGAAAAGCAACCACAGCCCACTTTTGGCACCTTCTTCCATAGCAACAAAAGGAGCGAAAGGCGGATTGAGGGTGATGTAGGGCCATAGATAGGCCCAAGGACATGGCTGTAGCCCAACTGTCCTTGAAGGGCTCCAGCGCCGAATCCGCCTTGTCTCCGCAGAGACGGGTGCCATCAAAGGGCATGTCCATAAGAGAGGCTTAGACATCCACCAAAAAGCCAGTTGTCCTCAACCAGATGTGGCACCTCAAGACCACTGTCGACGAAACTGCTCTGCCCAGTGAGTCGGTTGTGTCAACTGATAGTGAACTTCTCTGAAATCAGCAACAATCTGAGAGAGTAGGGCCCAGGCCTCTGCTAGGACCGCTGGCAGCACCAGCACAACCGTGTCTGACAGAGCATGGGAATAACGGCCCAGAAAGCATGCAGTGCTAATAGACTGCAATGCCAGGCTGGTGGAGGAAAACCTCTTCTTCCCCAAAGATTCCAGCCTCTTGGATTCCCCATCAGGTAGAGCGGAAGGGAAGGCGCCAGGCTTTACATGAGAGATTGAGGTTTGGACCACCAATCTCTCCGGGGCAGGGTGTTGGGTGAGGAAGTTTGGGTCTCCTGGAATGGGGCAGTGGCAGCGGGTGATCGTTCTATTCTCAGGAGCCCCCGTGTCGGGTTTGGACCGAGTCCCTTAAAGGATGTCATTAACAGGAGTAGCAGTTCTGAGGGGAGTACCCCCAGTTGCAGCACCTCTGTCAAGACGTTAGTCTGAGTTGCCAGTGAGGGCAACAGATGATCGAGGACCTCAGCTGCCCTCCACACCACCATTGCATAAGAAGTTCCCTCCTCCGTAGCCACAGTAGGGGGAGAAAGAATACCAGTATCTGGAGGAGTATCCAGCCTGCTGGCTTTACCCAGTTCCTCACAGCAGTTCATGCTAGGGTTTTCTTCATATGGCTGGTATTCCTCAGGGTCCAGCGACCCCTCCAATTCCTCCCCGAGTACTAACCCAAGGGAAAAGAGCTCAGGCTCTGATCTAGGAGGCAAGGCTCCTGTCACTATCTGAGTCGGGGATCAGAATGAGGACGGTGCTGCTTGTGGGCACCGAGAGCATCAGGACCAGCGTCAGGGTTGGTATGACCGGCGCTGGTCGGATCCAGAAACAGATCCTTGGGGCCCGACTGGAGCAGGGGCCAGAGCTGCTGGAGCAGAACCAGATGTAGTCCCTTCTGACCCCGCGGGGCCCAAAGGCACGCCAGAGTGGTCAGGCCACCCAAATATGAGGCCCATGGCCCCATAAAACTCCTTCAGTTGGGCGGGGCGCTCTGGCTCCTGGAAAGTTGGGGAAGCATGGTGTTGGCCCAAGTGGAGGCTCTACTGTAGAGCCCCGCCTTGAATGTCAAAGTTTTCCGTCTCGTCAGCCGAAGGACGAGGAGAAGTCAAAGACCTCTTCAACTTCTTCTTGTGTCGAGACTTACCCGAATGTCCCAAGGATTTGGAGTGGGATGAGGATCTCAGACTCCGCGACCGCTCCTGGGACCTTCCCCTCGACCGGGACCTTGAGGGTTGCGTCGTCGCACGCTGAGCCACCATGAGCTTGAGGGACTGATCCTGCAAGGCCTTAGGATTCATGGCATGGCAGTCAGAGCAAGACTTCGGGTCATGGATGCGCTCGAGACACCAAAGCCATAAAAGATGTGGGTCCATCACAGACACTAGTCGATGACAAGCTCCGCAGGGCTTGAAGCCGGCTTTCCTGAAGGATATCCGTGCCACACCAGGAGGAAAAAACCTCAAAAGAGTCGACAAAAAGTCAAAAAAATCTAGTCAAACAGTCACTGACAGGGAAGCTCTTCTCTGGATCAGTGCTGGCTGGTGCAGAAAGAAAAGAACTGATTTCCACGTGCCTAGGTGGCGTCTATATAGGTGCTGGCTCACGTGGAGCCAAAAGAAGCCTCCTACTGGCATGTAGGGGTACTGCTCACGAAAAATCTTCCAGATCCAGTCTGACGCCTGGGAAATTCTAAGGTAAGTAGTCTCTATCAGATACTAGGCATAGTTATAGCAACATTGTTTATCAGGGAGGGACACAATGTCTCACAGACATAGACAAGTGTGAACACATGCATACAAACACAGATGAAGGAGCAGGAGACACTTAATTGTCTCAGCTCTGGGTCCATACCCTGCTTTCCTCAGGCTGATCATTCACCTGGTTAATACATTTTAACTCAGTCTCCTGTAGTCCCACATTTCAGTGGGTCAGCACTGACTACTGCTGAAACTCTTCTTTAATGGCCTAGGACATGGATTGTCCCTCTCTAATAAACAATAGCACTAATAATAAATTCCAGAAAATCAAGTTTGATTCTTTTTTAACCCCTTCCGCGCTGCGCGAATTTTCGCACTGTGCGGGCGTTTTAATGAGTGGGCGGGGTTCGGACGGCCCCCGGCCGTCCTCCGCACACGCCCACCGTGACGTCGGACGGCCGGGGGCCGTCCGAAGCACACAAGGGGTTAACAGCGATCAGAACAGTCTGACAACTGAACAACCCATTTTTGCTTTTGAGAGATCGAGAGAGAGAGCATAACATCGAGCAGACATATAACTACTTTTAAATGAGGAATTGTCCTACCATAAAAAACTAGCCTTTGCAAATGGACATCAATGTTGTGCACAGCCGAACCAAGAACTACAGAGAACTAGAGCAACCCATCAGCTCTTCTAAGTCTAGTAGTGTGTGTTTAAAATGGATGCAAAATTTAAGAAGGATTCTAACAGTGAGATACATGAAAGGTAGACTGCTAGTCTTCTATTACAAGGAAAAGTATTTTTTGAAGGAGGCAGGCGCACCAAAGTTTAAACACTTCCTGACAAATTTAGAAAAATTATTAAGTAGAACAATCTGAAATTTTATGCAGCACTAATAACAAATTCCAGGACCTCATGTGTGATTTATTCTGAACAGCGATCACTTGGAACATCAATATGAGGAGAATAGGACCCTAAACAAACCATTTTTGCTGGAGAGAGAGATGAGAAAGAGAAGACTGGTTTATAAGGTTAAGGTGAAATGAAGTTTTAAAAAAATGTATTCAAATGTGGTCCACTATTGAAATGGGAAGTTAGTCTTCAGCAAACTCAAACCCACAGAATTTTGACTACAGATGTGAGATGTTAATTAAAAAGTGACAGGAGATCAGTAATGTAAATGTTAAGAAAGAAAAATTGTGGAACACTTATCAGCAAGACCTTTCTCCCCTGAATGAGAAGATACAAACTTGCTTGGCAGGGTTTCCCAATCAGTTGTTTCTACTGAGGAAAATGAGTCTGCGGATGGGCCAATAGGTAAGGAGGAATAATAAGTACGTGCAAAGTTAGTTCTCAAGAATGCATAGAACAAGAATGCATAGGAATGGTGGCCAATTCCACTGCTAGCTCTTCCACCACAACATATGTTCTGAAATGGAAGAGATTGTGAGCCTGTTTGTCCGAGAAAGGCATGAATACGGTATTGAGTGACCCACATGAATTGCTATCACTAGAAGACACCCTGACATGGTATCCCATTCATTTAACCTGTGATTTGGGACTTTAAGTATTTGATGCACGTTTCCACTTTTTCGTAGGCCGGTGCCAAGATGGAAACTCACCAAAGTGCTGGCATACCAGAGGTATGATGCATGACTAATATCAAGCTCCTTTCTCGAAAGGTGGCCTCGCAAGTGGCTGCCACATTGGAAATGATGATAGTAGTGACTCAAGCATTCTCATCTGAAGATCCATGAATCAGATTTCACCAACAAGGTCATGCTACAGACACACACCCAATTTCATAACGAAAGTGGTGTCCAGGTTTCATCATAGCAGATGGTATTCTAGCCAGTGTTCTTCAAAATCGCCCATGTCTAAGGCAGAAAAGCAATCTCAGTGATGATGCAACTCTCAGCCACCTAACTGTTTGGTACTCTATCCAAATAGCACATGAATCTAAAAGATCCAATGCTGAAGAAAAATATATGTCTTTCCTGTAAAAGGTAGTAACATTTATAAATTCACAAGAAACTCTTTGGCGTTAATCAGCAAACTGGTCAGAATTTATTTTTGATTTTGCATGTCTGTACAAGATGTCCACTGAATCTTTATAAGGGAAGTGCTACAGAAAGAGATTACTGCAGAGCAGGGAGGTATCAGAAAAACTGAGTTCAACCAATTACTGAAAAGAGCCCCTTTATGAGGCTTTTGCATAAAGACGTATCTATAAAGTTGCAGGTCTCGATTGTTTTTCTCTTAACTATCATAAGACCTGTCAGCAACAATCATTGGGCCCGCTTCAAGAACTGTTCAACTACTATGATGAAAAGGATGCTGTGATTCCTATGGTTTTTCTGAAGCCTCGAAAGAACCCTGAATAATTTTGCCTAACCAGCTCCTAAATTTAAATGCTTTACTATAGGTAAAAATACTGGCATTCCAACTGAAGAATTTCCTACCAAAGTCGCACATTCTCCTACATCGCACCGAAGACATGGAACGACCTCCCTCAACTCATCAGAGTCTCTTCCTCACTTCTAGAGTTTTGCAAGACGCTGCAAGCCCAGGATCTTCATATAAGCACCTTGGGACCACACAACTTTACCAAGCACCTGGATACCCTGCTGGGCGATTAGTGCGCATACAAACCAACATAACATAATATAATATTACAGTCTTATCAATAAATATTAAGTTGGGTACGTAAGAGGAGATCAATCATGTTACTAACATGCTGAAAAGACGCATCAGATTCCACTGGTGTTGGTATTAGTTGATGGGGGAAAAGCATTTAACTGCATTGAATGGCTCTGCATTTCAAACATTCAGCATGGGTTTGGTTTTTGGTCTGAGTTTGGTAGGGTGACATTTGCATTTGATGCATTTCCAGAGGTGAGAGCTAGAGTCAATCTAGTGCCTATGTGATGGGATAGACCCAAGGGATGTCCACTGCTGCCTTTATTTTATAGGCTGGGAGTAGAATCCATGGTTGAAGTCATTAGAGAGACAAGGATTCAGATATCCTGTACATCCAAAAGAGAATATAAGATCTCTCTCTTTGCTGAATGGTTTCTGGCCCTTCAAGTGCGTCATTGGCCTCTTTCCTGCATGTCCTACATGAGTTCCGACAGATGTTGAGTCTTCAGTTTACCCTTGAAAAATACTCATCTGACCTTTATACCAATCAGTGGTTGAGAACTTGGCAGAAATCCTACCCTTTCACAAGGGGATTGATATTGATAGGAATACTTCCATGGTCTAAAAAGCCAATTATCCTGAGATATTTTTAAGCATTTGAGATTTTAGAATAATTTTGCAATCTTGAGGATGAAAGGATAGCATTTTTAAAAAAAATAAACATTATGCCACCTACATTTATTACAAGTTCTGACTATAGATGTCAAATCAGGGTCCTCAAAGACATTCAAAGTAAGATTAAACCGTTTATATGGAAGGGATCCACTTACAGAGTGGCAAATATCACATTTATTCCCCCCTGATCCAAGGAAAGCTTGGCAAACTAGAAGGTGGTTAGGACTGTCAAGCAGTTATTGTATAGTTTAAACCTCGGGCATCACAGAAATGCAGACCTTTAGAGCAAGAGATTGAGGTAAATGATGCGGCTCTGCAACAGAGCACCTTTTAGCACTCATTAATATAATGGCAGTTTACCGCGGCTTAAAAGTTTTAGAAATGGACAAAGGGCTATATGAGTTTATTTTACATATTTGTAAATGGGGTTGGGGTAGATATTGTTTGTCCAATGTAATAACGATTTGGCATAGAGGGAACGCATGTTATAGGTCACTGGCTGACGATGCACCTCTAAAGTAAGGATAGTAGTAGTGGCATTCCAACATTCAAAAAGCAGGTTTACAATCCTTCCCTGGTATGCAGATTGCTAAGTGCTAAATATGTTCAATATGTTCAACTGTGAATGACTATAAAAGACACACAAATGATGAGCCGCTCCCAAGATGCTTGTTTCTGGTCTCAGGAGGACCTGGCTAGGCAGTTCAGGCTGGACTGTTCCCAGGAGGAGCAGGGTCAAGACTGATTTGCATATGGCTGGGTCTAAACTGTTGTGGCATGGTGAGCAAAAGAAGGATGGATTTAACTCAGATCTCTTGACTTGGGGTGAATGTTTGATTTGTTCCACATTCTGTCCATCATTTATGTGTCTTTTGCAAATGTGAATGACTGGCACAAAGGTATGATGACTATCTGCTGGGGTATTTTGCTATGGATGAAATCCTCCTATACCTGCATTCAGAATATTAAGTGTGCATATATGTTATTTCAGAGATGGGTACTGGTTCAAAAGACTGTAGAAATATAAAAAGATGGGGAAAGGTCATGTTGGAGATGTGTTGGGGTGGGTATCTTACTACACGTATGGTGGGCCTCGTACGAAATGGGTCAAGTTTTGGGAAGCTACAATAAAGGAGATGGCGTCTTTTTCTGGATTAGTTTTACCTTTTAGTCCAGATACCATGGGATTTATGTTGATTTGTTAATCACAGGTGGCAGGTAGGCACCTGGCAGAATCATTCTGGAAGTTGTCACAGGTGCAAGACAGTCATAATTGGCATATTATGTAAAACAAAAAAGGTAATTCATGCTGGAGTGTACATGGAAACGGTTTCTGCGCTACATATAGAATCTCACTAAAGACCATATTTGCATGGCTTGCTTGAGAGCAATGGGAATGTTGGACTCTTATTGAACTTGAGGCTTCGCCATTGTAATTCTTGAAAGTTTCCTGTGTTTACTTGGATATGGACTAAATTGCTTTCTTTTGGAGGAGCAATGATAATATATAAGTAGTGTGTTGAAATTCCTTCGCTGGTAGGGAAAGCATTTGCTACGAAAAGTTGGTTTGCATGGAAACCGCTGTTAATCTGTTTATAGCGATGTAAGATATGGCCTCTGTATTACTACCTAACTGTTCAATAAAAATATTTCTGTCCATAAATAGGAAATCTGGTATGCAACGTCTTAAAAACACACCCACCATTCTGTTATTGTGCCATAGCTTTCATAAAGGCACAATACTTCATTGTTACTAAGGAATACGGTTTTCATCGGCATTCATTTGGGGAGCTCTGAGATAAGATCAGATCCTGAGAGCCTGCAGCCTCTACAGGCCTCCCTGGTCACCGAAGTGTTGCTGCTCCGCCTGTACTTTCTTCCTCAGCAGCTGCGGCCTGGATGCAGGCGGAGCGGTAAAGCAGGAAGGTATCAAGAACATACAAGAACAAGCCACACTAAGGGCACAATCAGATTCACTGCTTGTTGAGATTTTACATCTCTCCCATCATACAAAGCATTCAGAGTTTTTAAAAAATGCAATCAATTTTTCATTTTTGAGTATCACATCAGTAAACATTCACTACTTGTAGTGCAATCTGATTTACAATCTTTTTTGCGCTTTCGATGTCCAAAGTTTAACTTATTTTTGCTTGTTCTTGGTTGGCTGTATTTTAACGATAATCCCTATGTCACTAGAAGGAGAAAATAATCTATGAAGTGACAATTTGCCAGGCTCATGAATGTGAATTTACCATACAGTTGTTGGAAATATCATTCTCTGCAGCAGTTTTCATAACTAGAGGCAAATACAAAGTTACCTTGTCTACATAACTTTAATATTTCTCATAATTAGCCATAAACATATACCATGCACTATGATGAGAAACTTGCATTAGCTTTGTTCCACTTACAGAAATGTCAGGACTTGAAAGTTCACACAAAAGCTTTTTGGCATCAATAACTGCTTGGTATAGCCTCAGGAACTGCCCATCGCTTGCAACAAAGCAAGCACTTGGAGAATTACAATAGGCACCTAAAAAATATTTTAATTAGAGATTAAACATCACAAATTTACATGTGAAATGTGCAAATCTAGTCACTGCATATATTACAATATTCATTAATAGAATGAGGAACCTTTCTAATTCCTGTCAAACTTTAATGTTCTTAACCAGAATGAAGTCAATGTAAAATAGCACAACGTTTTACATGGGTGAGGGGGGTATATAAAATTACTAAAGAGGGCATATTCTGCTGTCCGTAAATTCACACTGATCTGAAGAAAAAGTGTCCAATGTTCCAAACAGCTTAACCAAAGTGTGAAAACAATATGTAAAAGTAATAGATTCCGCCTCTACAAATGAGTGAAACATTGCCATGAGATGTGGTCTCACCTTTATAAATAGGAGCAGAAGAAGATTTGGCACTCAAACTATCATGATTATATCTTGTGTATTTATTTGTTTTTTTAGTTCGTGATTTTAGAGCACAGACAATCAGTCAAGGAGGCGCAGATCTGAAATGTTCCCGATTCCAAGCAGGAGCAGCCTACCAACACCAGTATTTTATGTTGATTCTGGTACTTGATATTCTGTTTATTTCATGACAAATTCAGCACTATGAGGTTCAGAATCATAAAAAACCAGTAATGAATTAGCTACCCACACATGGAACAGACAAATAATGTGTAGACAGAGTGTAGGCCATTGATATGCCTGCTTTAGTGGCTGTTTTTGCTCACATAATAGCATATGTTTTTCATGTTGGTATATAAAATTATGGCTTTGACAAGAAAGATTGTTAATTCAGAAATCTCATTCAAATTAAATTTTGAAACCCCGTAAAAAAGAAGTTATGGTTTCATAACTGCAATCTTAGTTCTCTCTCAGGGGAATCTCCATTGAAATCATAAGCATTGAATAGTCTCGCCCACGTGCGGGGATCTCAGAGCACTTCTTTAAAATATATATTCTTAAGTGTAGACATTCACCTGGAGGCAGGTGATGGCAGCCGCATATGCTGAACTAACTCCCGGACCCGGAATTCAATATTCTACTATCCCTAATACCCTTTGGCATTTGACCAGTGGCTCGCCCCGGGATGCTGCCTGAAGGTAGGCTGCTGCGACCAGTGTGGGCCTGAGTCCAACTGGTGGCCTGCACAGCCAGCGCTCCTGGCATCCCGGAGGGGACACCATGGCGAATGAGAGTGTGCCGAGATGGAAGACTAAGTAGGGAAGGGGAATCTGTCGGTGCCCGTACCGCAATGCCCTCATTGTTAGACGGATCGGATGTCGGAGACTCGAAGACAGCGGAGCGGACTGACAGCTGTGCAGACCGGTGGTGAGCATACCTTCCTGTTGCCTGCCTGCAGCGCGGCTACGCTAGCCGTAGCCAGGAGGCCGGGATGGCATGTTAGCAGCAGCAAACATGTCGAGGGGGGGCTCGGAGACATGATCGGAGTGGGGGCCCACCCTCCTTCCTATACCTGAAATCCTGCCAGCTGGAGAAACAGACGGCCGCTGCTCGTGCTCTGCTGGACCGCCCCTGGAGATTATCGGAGCGCCTGCCCCGTGGTGCCACAGCCTGGGTGTGGCTTGGTTAAGGTGTCTGCAGCCTGTGTGGTCGTGAGGCCTGGGCGGTCCGGCACTCCCTGGCAACGTGGGGCGAGGTGACAACGGGACAGATCCCTCCCCCGCGCTTAGAGTCCTTTCCTTCCGCCTGTGCGGTTGCAGGGGCCTGCACCCAGATTTTTCCTCCATAGGGGCATTTTGGAAGGACCTTGGTCCGGCGGATGTGCCGTCCGGTGGATGTGCCACCCAGCCATGCGCAGCAACTCTCGCACTTGCAATATACCTCAGACGCCCATGGGGAGACAGTGTGGGCCCTATCTACTGCATTGGGTGGACCAAGAGTGAGGTCGGGCCTTCTGCGACTGCTGGTCTGCCCTGCCCCACGGAGGGCTTTTACCTGAGGTGAGGAGTGGCCCGGTGTAGTCATCTGTGGGCCTCAGTTGCTCCAGATGACGGGGTGTGTGGGCATTCTGAGGGCCCCTTGCACCCCCGTGGATACCTGCTGCTACTTTGGGCATCTTCTTTCACCTGGGGGTTTGCTGGGGGCGGCCGGGGGAAGGGGTGCGGTGGTCCACCACCCTGGAGATTGTAGACATCCAGCAGAAATGTCCCCCTGCTCCTACTTGCAAGCCATAAGCTACAACTAATATATGGATTCCCTGATTGCTGTCAGGTACAGAGACAGAAATAGTGGACCATTCAGGCAGCAGCCGCAGAGTCTGGAGATGGGGCACACACGTTACTAATGGAAGCACAGCTGAATAGCTGGCCCATCATCTCTTGAACTGGGTCATCTAGATGGTGTGCCACTGTGCCCTCCCTCCCAAAACACACCCTGCTGTTCTCTAGGAAACCATTTTGCTACTGGGCTGCTTTGTTTGTCTAAACATCAGGAGGTCCATGCATAGACTAAAATCATGCTTATGTGGCACCTACAATGATATTATCTATATATTCTCTGCCTCTCAACCTAGTGCCTGGAGTGGTAGATCCCAACACTCGCTGGACAGGCTTGACTGTCGCCTGTGCAGCAACAATGGGATGTACTAAAATCAAGACTGGGGCTCCTCCGGCCCAGATCCGCTCCCACTCCTCACCATCCGAGGGCTCACCAACCCACTCTTTGAATGGGGCAGTGCATCCCCAACCTCTTCTGTGGACAAATTGGATGTCATACGCCAGGAGATCCGGGAGTCTCGGGCAGCCATTGCGCTGCAACTGGGGGTGAGCACAATGGATATTAGCCTACTGAAAGACGACCACAGTAAGTTAACGGATCGAGTCAGAACTAACGAATCAGAACTGGCTGCTTTAGCTCCATGTTCGAACAAACACAATATCCAGATTCTACAACTGCGCCAACAGGTAGAGCATCTCCAGGCGTGTGTGGACGATGCTGAGGGAAGGTCCCACCATCATAATATACGCATTGTGGGGCTTCCTGAGGGAGCGGAGGGCCCCCACACAACGCAATACATCGAGGACTGGCTCAAGAGGGAGGTGGCCCCTTCTGCTCTCTCTGAACTGTTCACTGTGGAGACAGCGCACGGGGTCCCCTCCAAGAAACCCATCCCGGCGCAAATGCACCGCATATTGTCGCTAAAATCCTCAATTTCAGAGACCACGATGTGCTACTGCAAGCAGCTCACAACAAGGCTCCTCTCCTAGTCAATTACTCAAGGGTCTCCATATTCCCAGACTATACAATGTCTGTACAGCGCAAGCATGCATCCTTCCAGGAAATAAAAACCCATTTGCGCACGGCCGGCCTCAATTATGCTCTTCTGTTCCCGACCAAACGTAAAATAATTAATGGGCAGCAGTCCCATTTCTATGATACCCCCCCCCCCCCCGAGAGTGCTTGGGGGTGGCTGTGCTTGGGGGTGGCTGGAACATTTCCGGACTCTGCTGGACAGGGCCCTTGGGCCGTGGCGACCACTGAGATCAAAGCATGCTCCTCAGAGACGTAGGAGGGGACTCACCATGCAGGAAAGTGCCGGGGGAGCGCCTTCTCTGAGCCAGGCCCTAAAGGGCCAGAAGGAGGCGCTTCGCTCGGCATCGGCTCGATCTGCCCAGCCACCCATCAGCTCCAGCTCCTCACAGAACAACACTTCGGACTTGGATTCCGCTGGAAGTGTGGCTCTGATCAACATCTACATGGCACCCCTCGCCCACGTCGCCCGACAGCACAACCTCAACATCATCTCCTACGCCGACGACACCCAGCTGATCCTCTCCCTCACCAAAGACCCTCACACCGCCAAAGCCCACCTCCACGAAGGAATGAAGGCCGTCGCCGAATGGATGAGGACCAGCCGCCTGAAGCTGAACTCGGACAAGACGGAGGTCCTCATCCTTGGTTCCAACCCTTCAGCCTGGGACGACTCCTGGTGGCCAACATCACTGGGAACAGCCCCGCCACCCACCGACCACGTACGCAACCTAGGGGTCATCCTCGACCCCACCCTCTCCATGACTAAGCAGGTCAACGCCGTTTCCTCATCCTGCTTCAACATCCTCCGAATGCTCCGCAGGATCTTCAAGTGGATCCCCACCGAAACAAGAAAACAGTCACCCAGGCCCTCGTCACCAGCAGGCTGGACTACGGAAACGCCCTCTACGCAGGAACGACGGCTAAGCTCCTGAGACGGCTGCAACGCATCCAGAACGCCTCTGCACGTCTTATCCTCGACATCCCCCGACGCAGTCACATCACACCCCACCTGAGAGACCTGCACTGGCTCCCTGTCAACAAGAGGATAACCTTCAAGCTCCTCACCCACGCACACAAAGCACTCCACAACTCCGGACCAGCCTACCTCAACAGACGACTCAGCTTCTACACCCCCACCCGCCAGCTCCGCTCGACCAGCCTCGCCCTCGCCACAGTCCCCCGCATCCGGAAAACGACCGCCGGCGGCAGATCCTTCTCCCACCTCGCCGCCAAGACCTGGAACACCCTCCCCACCAACCTCCGACAGACCCAAGACCTACTGGCCTTCAGAAGACTCCTCAAGACCTGGCTCTTCGATCAGTAGCAGCACCACCCCCTCTTCCCCCAGCGCCTTGAGACCCTCGCGGGTATGTAGTGCGCTTTATAAGTGACATGATTGATTGATTGTTCCCCTCCATCAGCCCACCGCTGCCTAACGATCTTTTGGGGTGACCACTGTGGGCACTACTCTCATACACGTGCCCACCAACTATCTGTTGTTGACATGGTGCTGCCTCTCTGGGGTTCTGGGAGGATGCCAGCGGCGTTGACACACACAGACTTGGCATCTACCTTGTATGACTCCTGGTTTCATTGGGCCATAATACACCATGTTCGTTCCTCCTGATTAATACTTGTGTATTAGCTGAAGAGTTGCACCTGGTTCCTGCACTTGTTGTGGTCCTGGGTCCGGTTTGATTGGGCATTTCCATAATCTGCTCTAACCCCGCCTACTCCCCTTAGTGGGGTGAAGGCTGTCCACCCCTATGGCGAATGCACACATTTTACAGTTTATACTGGTTCTGTTTGGTTTCAGGTTTGGTCGAACGAAGTAGAATCGCTGGACCGAGTATTGTGGGACTGTTTTTACTGGTTGAGGTGGTCATTTCTTGTCTCAACACAGGGAGGGCTGGTCTGTTTCCGGGTAGTATATATACCATGTTTTTCTTCTGACCCTCATGTCGACAGTGATCAAAGATTATAACCTTATCACTTAGAACATACGGGGAATGGGTTCCATTCACATGCGGCACAGAAGAACAAGTTACTTACCTTCGGTAACGCTTTTTCTGGTGGATACAGTATCTGCCTGTGGATTCCTCACCTAATGAATATCCCCTGCGCCAGCATTCTGCATAAATTTTTCGTAGCTCTCCGCGCCGACGAGGTCGTCATAGCATCATGGCTCCGCACGCGGCTCCGCATGACGTCACCGGAGCCATAAGAAGACCACGTCGGCGTGATGACGTCAGTTCCACCCATTTTTTCCGTGCCACCGAGGCAAAACGGGCGAACCGACCATAGAGACAATGCATACCAAGTATACAGAATTCACACAAATACACTTAGTGTAAAATAAAATGAGAATGCTTGAATTTCAAACAAGACAACAATAAAACAATAGAGGTAACAAGGTCTTGACTTGAGTACATGAAAATACATCAAATAACTAATACCTCAGCTTTTATGGTATAAAAGGGTGGACAACGGGGAGGTGGGTGGGTCAGTGAGGAATCCACAGGCAGATACTGTATCCACCAGAAAAAGCGTTACCGAAGGTAAGTAACTTGTTCTTCTGATGGATACATCTGCCTGTGGATTCCTCACCTAATGAATAGAATCCCACAGCAGTACCTCACCCGGAGGAGGGAGTCCACCCCACTATACCAAAAAGTCCTGTAAAACAGAGCGAGCAAAATGGCCATCCCGCCTCACTTCGGAATCTAAGCAGTAGTGTTTCGCGAAAGTGTGGAGGGAGGCCCAAGTTGCCGCCTTACATATGTCCGACACAGGAACACCTCTAGACAAGGCAGAAGTAGACGATTTAGCCCTGGTAGAATGAGCTCTAATGCCTACAGGAGGCTCCTTACCAGCCAGGGAGTAGCATATCTTGATGCACAAGATGATCCATCTGGATAAAGTGCGCTTGTGCACCGCCTTGCCCTTCATGCGACGAGCATATCCAACAAAGAGCTGGTCATCTTGGCGAAAGTCCCTTGTTCTGTCCAAATAAAAGCTAATCTCTCTCTTTGGATCCAAATGATGAAGCCTCTCTTCCTCCTTGGATGGATGAGGGGGAGGATAGAAAGTAGGAAGGGTAATAGACTGACCTAGGTGGAAAGGAGTCACCACCTTAGGCAGAAAAGCAGCCCTGGTCCTAAGCACCAACCTTTCAGCATGTATGGTCAGAAAAGGAGGTTTACAGGAAAGAGCCTGAAGCTCACTCACCCTCCTAGCCGAAGTGATGGCCACCAGAAAGATCGTTTTAAAAGTCAAAAGTCTCAACGGACAACTATGCATAGGTTCGAACGTTGAACCCATTAAAAAAGACAACACCAGATTCAAATCCCACTGGGGCATAATAAAAGGAGTGGGACGAAACATGTTTGTCAGCCCTTTAATAAATCATAAGACTATAGGAGACTTAAATAAAGAAGGCTGATCAGGTAAAAACAAAAACGCCGACAATGCCGACAGATATCCCTTAACAGTGGCCACAGCACAACCCTGCTGGGCCAAATGAAGGGAAAAACAAAGAACGTCAGAAAGATGGGCTTTTAAGGGATCAATAGATTTCTCTCCGCACCACTTAACAAATTTAGACCACCTGTAAGAATAGACAGACTTGGTGGAGTGACGCCTGGCCGATAGTATAACGTCCACAACGTCAGGCGGGAGAGAAAAAGAATTCAAGTTGCCCCGTTCAATCTCCAGGCATGAAGGTGCAGGCTCTGGAGGTGGGGGTGTAGAACTTGCCCCTCCCTCTGAGAGAGGAGGTCTACCCTGAGAGGGAGACGGAGCGGAGGGTACAACGAGAGGTGAAGAAGATCCATGAACCACACCCTTCTCGGCCAATCCGGGGCGATCAATATGACTTGGGCCCGGTCTTGGCGAATCTTCCTCAGAACCTGAGGAATCAAGGGTATGGGAGGAAACGCGTAAAGGAGTTGTGAGCTCCAACTCAACTGACACGCGTCCCCCAACGCTCCCTGCCCTGGAAACTGGAGACTGCAGAACGACGGGCAGTGCGCGTTCTCTAGAGTGGCAAACAGGTCCATCTGAGGAGTTCCCCACGTCCGGAAGATGTGTCGAACAACCTCTGGATGAAGCCTCCACTCGTGGTCGGCGGAGAACTGCCGACTGAGACTGTCCGCACGCAAGTTCAGCACCCCGGCCAGATGATTTGCCATCAAGCAAATACGATGGTCCTGAGCCGAGGACCAAAGCCGCAACGCCTCTCTGCAGAGACGGTACGACCCCACTCCTCCCTGCTTGTTTATATACCACATCGCGGCAGTATTGTCCGTCAGGACCTGAACCGACTGACCGCGAAGGGAAGGGAGAAAGGCCTTGAGCGCCAAACGTATCGCCCGCAATTCCAGGAGGTTGATGTGAAACAACCTTTCCTCTGGAGACCAAAGACCCTTGATCTCCAGATCCCCCAGATGTGCACCCCACCCTAGGGTAGAGGCATCCGTTATCACTGTGGTCACAGATGGAGGAAAATGGAAAGGCTTTCCCTGAGACAGATTGCCCTCCACTCTCCACCAAGACAGATCCGCTGCAGCTTCTCTGGAGATCCTCACAGACTCCCTGAGATCTCCGTTGTGCTGATACCACTGCCTGCGGAGACACCACTGGAGTGCCCTCATGTGCCAGCGTGCATTTGTGACCAGCAGGATGCAGGAAGCCAACAGACCGAGCAGGCGAAGGACCTTCAGAACTGGAACAACCGCTCCATTGTGAAACAAAGGGATCATTTCCTGAATGTCGAGAATCCTTTGCGGAGGTGGAAAAGCTCGACACACAGTGGTGTCCAGTACTGCCCCTATAAACAGATTGCGCTGAGAGAGCACCAGGTGAGACTTGGGTACATTTATTGAAAAACCCAATTTGTATAACAGCTGGGCTGTAACCTGCAAATGATGACTCACCATCTCCGGAGACTTTGCCTTTAACAGCCAGTCGTCCAGGTAGGGGAAAACTGGAATCCCCAACCTACTGAGAAGAGCTGCCACCACCGCCATCACCTTGGTGAAGACTCGAGGTGCGGTAGTAAGACCAAATGGAAGGACCGCAAACTGGTAGTGTTGCGACCCAACCGTGAAACGGAGATACTTCCTGTGTGACTTCAGGATGGGAATGTGGAAATACGCATCCTGCAAGTCGATGGACACCATCCAGTCCTCTTGTTGCAGCGCCTGAAGAACCTGCGCTAGAGTTAGCATCTTGAACCTCTCCTGTTTGAGAAACAGATTCAAGATTCTGAGGTCCAGGATGGGACGTAACCTGCCATCCTTCTTGGGGATCAGGAAATACCGGGAGTAGCACCCCTGACCCCTCTCCTGCTCCGGAACCACCTCTATTGCACCTTTTTGTAACAGGGTAAGAACCTCCTTCTGAAGGAGCAGTAAATGATCCTCTGTGCAAAACCCCTGACAAGGAGGGTAAGGCGGGGAAATTCCCTGAAAGGAAGAGCGTACCCATTTTCTACAAGATCTAGAACCCAAAGGTCTGAAGTTATTAGTTTCCAATCTTGTAGAAAATGAGTAAGCCGACCTCCCACAGGACCCACATGATCCAGGATGGCGGATCTAGGGCTGCTTTGCTGCATTACCGGGAGGGGTTGGGGAGGCAGAAGGAGGAGGAGGAAGAGGGATGTTGTCCAGCTCCACGAAAGCGACCTCTGCTTTTACCCCTGTAGGATTTATACAGAGGGTTGTGCTGTTGCTGTTGCTGCTGAGGCTGACGGGAACGAAAGGAAGATTTCCCAAACCCACGGTACCTTTTGTATCCATAGCCCCTTGACTGAGGCTGTAAACCCAAGGATTTCGCCGTGGCTTTGCAGTCCTTAAAACTCTGCAACGCAGAGTCAGCTTTTTCCCCAAAAAGCTTAGAGCCGTCAAAGGGAAGATCCAAAAGAGCAGCTTGGACATCCGGTGAAAAACCCGAAGACCTCAACCATGCATGTCTCCTAGTAGCAACAGATGAGCCCATCACCCTTGCCACCGAATCTGCAGTGTCCAGCCCCGACTGTATTACTTGGCGAGCAGCCGCTTGAGAGTCCGCCAAGACTTCATTTAAATTACCCCGATCCTCCTCAGATAATTTAGGGAGAATCCGCTTGGGAGAGTCCATGAGGGCGTGAATGTATCTGCCCAACAGACAAGTCGCGTTGGTGGATTTTAAAGCCATACTAGCTGACGAAAAAACTTTCTTTGCAGACTGCTCAAGCTTTTTTGAATCTCTGTCAGCTGGTGCTTGAGGAAATGAACCCACAGACTGCTTTGAGCATGAAGCTTGAACAACCAAACTCTGAGGTGACGGGTGAGAAGAAAGAAATTCAGGGTCCCCTGGTGCTGGTCTATATCTGCTAGAGACAGATCTAGAAACTGCAGGAGCAGTAAGGGGATTACTCCACACCTCCAGAATTGGCTCCGTCAAGGCATCATTGAAAGGCAAGAGGGGCTCAACTACAGAGGAAGGAGAATGAAGAACCTCTGTGAGAAGATTTGGCTTATATTCAGCCATTGGAAGCTGTAAATCCAACAGTTCAGCTGCCTTCCTAATCACGACATGATAAGGAGCAACATCCTTTGAAGGAGAAGTCTTCTGCGAAGCAAAATCCACTTCTGGTGACACATCCAAACCACTTGCCTCACACAAGTCTTCCAACAAGTCCTCAGACTCATTTAATTCACCTTCTTCCATGTCACCAGCCTGATACTGCTCCTCCTCAATTAACCTTTGAGCCTCCCTTCTAGAACGCATCCTCGGCTGCGGCGTCGACGGCGCCATCCGCGGCATCGACGGCTCTGGCAGCGGCGTCGAAGGCGGATCCGTGACAGCAACCCTCGCCGAACGAACCCGAGAAGAAAGGATGCCAGATGGAGCCGGGGACTGACCATACGGCGTCGACATCTTCGGTGCCGGAAACTACCAAGACGGCGCCATCGGCATATAAGGCATAAAGGGGGCCGGAGGGTAATGCTGCGGCACACCCAAATTAAATGCCAAAGGGCCCATGGGACCCGAAGGTGCTCTGGAGGGGCAAGTGGCTCTGGCAAAAACGCCATACATCGCGTTCAAGAACTGCGATGGATCCGAACCTGGTGCCGGGAACGAAGGATACTGCGCCGGTTCTACCTCCGAAAGAGGAACCTCCGGAGTCGGAGCCACTGGAGCCACAGGTGGAGCCACAGGAACAGCAGGAGTCACCTCATCCACCGGATTCGATGCACCATCCGAAGCCGGAGAATCCACCGACGCCGGAGACTGCGCCGGCGTGCCCACATAAGGAGACCGGACCGGAGACATCCGTGGAGACTTGGAAGGAGAAGGAGAAACAAAGTCTTTGACACGACGTCGAGGAGCCGGAGAAGGCGACTTCGAAGCTCGAGACTTCGACGAACGACGTCGAGACCCATGCCTCTTCTTCTTCTTCTTGTGCCTTCTCTTCGATCCATGCGAAGTCGACGACTCCGACTTCGATCGTTTACGACCCCTTTTCTCCTTCCTCACCTTGGACATGTAGAGTTTAGCCTCTCTTTCCTTCAACGCCTTCGGGTTCATCTTCCTGCAAGAAGAGCAACCCTCTACGTCGTGATCACTCGAAAGACACCAAAGGCAGTCATCATGCGGGTCAGTGATCGACATGTGACCTCCGCATTCCTTACAAGGCTTGAAGCCTGACTTCCTTTGAGCAGACATGTCGAAAAGAGAAACAAATAAAGTCCCGAAACAAAGTAACCGTAGAAAGATAGGAGAGTCCCAGAAAATCCGTTAGCGTCGACAGCGCGGAAAAAAGGGAACGGACGTCATCACGCCGACGTGGTCTTCTTATGGCTCCGGTGACGTCATGCGGAGCCGCGTGCGGAGCCATGATGCTATGACGACCTCGTCGGCGCGGAGAGCTACGAAAATTTCCGCAGAATGCTGGCGCAGGGGATATTCATTAGGTGAGGAATCCACAGGCAGATGTATCCATCAGAATACTCGCTCAGTTGCACAGACGTTGTGCACAGATAGTATTTCTGCAGGAAACTCCCCTCGTAGCCTCTGAAGCTCACCAACTTAGCAGAAGATGGAGAGAGAGAGATTATACCATACCGCCTACTCCGCATTCTCTCGTGTGTGGTTGCCGGCAGAGGTCCCATTCGGATACTTGAATCCAAGATAGACACCTAGGGGCTCTATGTTTTACTCAGGGAGTACACTAGACGGGGAGCAGATAGTCCTAGGATGTATATACACACCCAACTCAAACCAAGCTGAATTCCTGGCCCACTTGCCTGGACCAAACACACCTACCCCTCCCTGGTACAAGTACAGTACACCAAGCTAAAGAATTGTGTCTTTAGGTGGACGGGTGGGGCCTGTCGGAGGCATGGTGGGACTGTAACGCAGGTCTCCGCAAATACTCTTTTTACACATATCCCCATGCTCTGCACTCCCGTCTGGAAAGGTTCCTCTGTACGCAGCGCCTACACCCCTCTATCACTCACAGTACATACACGGCAAAACAATATCTGATCATAACCTTCTGAAACTTACACTCTCTTGGGGTCGGGTCCCTTCTCCCATACAAACTTGGCGCTTGCATGCACAATTACTGGATGACACAGTGTTCTGGGAAACGTTGGCTACAATCAGCACTACATATTTTTCAGAGAACGGAGCCACGGCTTCCTCAGTGTTTATAGAGTGGGAAGCTTTTCAGGTGGTATTTCGGGGCGCCTCGCTTGGTGCGGTGGTAGGTGCTAAACAGGAGGTCACTAGGGACCTTGCGAAGCTGGACGATAGGTTGGGACCCCTTGAAGTGGCAGCACATGAGAGTGAAGTAAAAGATGCTGAGTTGGGCGAGGCTAGGATCTCGCATGCTGAGCTTTTAAGCGCTGACGTCTAATAGACCAGACTACACAAAGGACACACACAGAGGCTGACAGGGCGGGCACCATACTGGCCCGCTTAATTCGACCAGCACGATCCCCTACACCCATCTTGTCCCTTGCTACATCCACACAGGGATTGGTAACAACACAAATGGAGATTAAAACAGAGCTCCGGGACTACTACGCAGCACTATATTTGACGACGATGCCCCCTGCCCCTGAGGAGCTCTCAGACCTTTTGCTTAGAGCGATACTGCCTACGGTACCAGTCACTGATAGAGAGGAACTAGCGGCCCCTATTACAATTAACGAGACACGGGCCGTAAAGGACTTGGCTCGTAACAAAATGCCAGGCTCAGACAGCCTCCAGATAGAATTTTATTCCACCTTTGCATCACAGTTGGTGCCACAACTTGAAAAACTTTACAATGCGTCCCTTCCAATGTCACCAGGGAGGCACTAGTGACGTCCCTTTTAAAGCCCACTAAGCCGCCTGCCGAATTAACCTCGTATAGACCTCTATCGATCCTTAATACCGAATATAAAATTCTTAGTAAAATTCTGGCCCCCCGACTGCTTCCGCTCCTCACGCGACTGATACATACGGGGCAAAGTGGTTTCATTCCTCGGTGCAACATCTCTCTGAATATACGGTGTTTGTTTGGGATAATGGATGCGGCCCGTATTCCTCACCCCTATGCCTCTTTAGATATCTGGCAAGCTTTTGACACCTTGGGCTGGGATTATATGCTTGCGACGGTGGCACGTTATGGGATCCCTCCGGAATATCTTAAATGGGTAAAACTACTATATTCCTTACCCACAGCCAAAACTGGCCAATATATTTCCCAATCCTATCAGATATTCTGCGGTACCTGACAGGGCTGCCCCATGTCCCTGCTACTTTTTGTGTTAGTGGTAGAATCACTCGCACAACATATCCAACAATTAACGGTTCATGATGGGATCCAGATTGGTCGAGTTATTCATTCTGTGTCCCTATATGCTGATGATATGCTCCTGTATCTTAAAGACCTCCAGGCGAGTACAGTGGAACTGGCCCAACTGCTCTTCCAGTTTGGTCAACTGTCAGGGCTACAAATTAATACCACTAAGTCCTGAGGTTACTCATTCTAAAAACAGTCTATGCCGACTTTCCAATTTGGTGAGCTACAACTAGAAATTAAGCCTGACACCTTCTGTTACTTAGGAATTCAGGTTTATAGGGAAACACGAGACATACTGGAAGGGAACCTAGTATGTACGATTAATTCCCTGAGGTCTCAGGTGTCCTTCTAGGTCAAGTTACCCATATCAATTGCAGGCAGGCTGGCACTGGCAAAAACGGTGATGTTACCACGTTTACTGTATCATTTCGGGAATCTTCCGTTGGTAGTCCTGGCCTGGGTATTTAATCATGTGAACTCCATATTAATTGATCTCATATGAGTTTGGGGCGGGGCACCATTGAGCAAAATTAGAATTTATCTGCTGATCTGTAAGTACACCAAGGTTAAGAGGGGGCAATCCATCTGGCCTTCATGGACATCAGCTCAGTCTTTAAAAGAGTTTTATTTTCTCTCAAATAGTGTTTATTGGTTTTTCACTTTAATTTACACAGCCTCTGAGGTAATGGGAAGTGCACATACTGTTACATGACAATACAATGCAATATGACAGTTGCTGCATTTGTCACAAATATAAAGTTGCCAGTGACGCCATTACGGACTACTGCAGTACAATACAACACTACGAACATAGTTTATAAATCTTTTGCGACCGTAATGTGAGCCTTTGATAGAGTTAACCACTTCAAGCTGTGGTCCATATGGGAATAGACCCCGCATTAGTTATTTTTTTGCATGATTTGCACAAGGACCTCTCAGCATCTGTCAGATATGGTCCTAATGGTGAATGCACTCAGCACTTTAAACAGAAACGCGGCGTTCGCCAGGGCTGCATTTTAGCACCTTTTTTATTTATTCTCTTTATCAATCAATTAGAATTAGAACTGACTGACCCCCTTTTGGATGTCCCTAAAGTTGGTGGTCACCCAATCCCTGGCCTGCTTTAAGCAGATGACACTGTATTAATTGCCCTGACGGCCAAGGGGTTACTGAGACTCTTAGATCTTTTTATTGATTTTATGAATGGCCTTGATTTGTCCACTAATTTTTCTAAGTCACACATGAAGAAGTTTGGCCCACCCAAACCAAAAACCATGACATTTTTATTAGAAGGCCACCATATTAGCCAGGTTGATAAGTTTAGTTATTTGGGTGTTCTACTGGACTCTGGTCTTAATTGGCACTTTCTAATAACTTATAACGTGACGGCTTTCAACAGGGCTAAGTTTAGTATAGGAAACTTTTTCTGTTGGCTACGGCGCACCCATATAAAAACTGTGTTGGACATATTCAGGGCTAAGTGCATTCCAATGACCATTTATGAATATGGTATCTGGAGATACGGGCCTGGCGCCCCAATTCAAATAGCTGAAAACAAGTTCCTCAGGGGTCTCCTAGGGGTTGAACAAAGTATACCCTTTGAGGTTTTGCATGAAGAACTGGGCAAGGGATATGTTATTGATTATATTCGGCTCTGCCCCTTGAAGCCCTGGCTTTCGGTTTGGACAAAGAAGGAGTTAGGTCTCAATAGACTGATCATGCAAGATTGCATGAACCTGGACAACTCTTCCTTGATCCCTTCATTGGCTTATGTTTCCTCCAACATGAAAACCTTAGGGAGACCCGAACTTTATACTGATCCAAATTGTATATCTAAAACTGATAATAGGTGGGTTAAAGAAGCGTTTAGACACAATGCGGCAGCAGACCGTGAGGCTATAGCATTAAATAAAAACTTAGTACATCATGTGACACTTGTGCAAACTGTTAGTGGACTAGAGCCTTATCTTACTTGGAATATGTCTCGCCACCAGAGACGTTTATTGACATTCTTCAGGTTTAATTTAATTCTGTGGCTACTGCCTTCTAATCATGGCTGCTTTAAAGATTCAATGCTGTCTTTGTGCGATTGTGATAAAGTCTCTGTTAATGATACTCTACATATCGTTTTGGTTTGTCCGAAATACAACTACCTGCGTTTTATGCGTCCACTTCTGAAGCCCATGAATTTCAACCAAGTGAGACCTGCGTTATTGTTTTTACAGTTTTTAACTACACCCACAGTATGCTATTTTTTATCATGTTATCTTTCTGGGGTCTTAAAGCAATCCAAATGTAACCATCCAATCCAATCCAAATGCTGATGTCGACATTTATGAATTGTTTTTTACTGTGTCAAGCTTTTATGATTTAAAAAAAAAAAAAAAATAGAATAAAGAATATTGATTAGTTGATTGACCTCATATGGGTGAAAGGGTGTCGCAGAGTCAGCCTGGCTAAACAGTAGCTGCCGGCATCCAGTGGGGGAATGGGGGCCCCTGATTTTAAAGCTATTGCATAGCTGGGCAGTTGTAATGGTTATCATACTGGTTGGCAGGACATACCTTGTTTGAAATAGGATGCACAGTCCCACATCTGCAACTGGGGAGGATACACAGACTGCTATACCCAGGTGGCGTGGTGAGCAAAAGAACGAAGGATTAAACCCAGATCCTTGTGACTAGGGGTGAATGTTTTATTTGTTCAGCATTCCGTCTATCATTTGTTCCTTTTGCTTTTGTCGCCCTAAGTGGGAAGGGTATGCCCAGACGTGGGTCCCGTGCTCACTGTGCCACTGGATTCAAGCTAGCCTGGCTGATGAGGGGTGATGCCCCGAAACTGGTCCCAGGATGCTTGTTTCTGGTCCAGGGAGGACCTGGCTTGGCAGTTCAGGCTGGACCGTTCCCATGAGGGGCAGGGTCGAGACTGATTTGCGTATGGCAGGGTCCAAACTGGGGTGGCGTGGTGAGCAAAAGAACAATGGATTAAACCCAGATCCTTGTGACTAGTGGGGGTGAATGTTTGTATTGTTCAGCATTACGTCCATCATTTGTTCCTTTTGCCCAAAGTCCTCAGCATTACATGAAGGTTCACTTTTGTTACGCATAGCCCTGACTTATTGGAAAATTACACTAAAATATTTTAATATGCGAGTACCGTATGACCCGAATATTCCACTTTGTGGCCTTCCTACCCCCCACAGGCACATTGACGGCTTGCAGGCTAGCTCCCTGGGACCAGGCCGGGGTGACGTCAGTTGGTTCGCTGTTTGCAGATGGCATCCTAACGCTCCATGCAGATTTTGTACATACTCATGGGTTGCTTAACTTGTTGTTCTTGACTCACGCTAGTATTCTTCGTTATGTGTGCAAACATTGGGCGGCTGATAATACAGAACCCGTTACTTATGAACTACTCCGAGCACTGCATACAATGGGGCATGGGAAACTGACACGATTCATTGAAGAAAACGCCGTCCTCGACCCGTCCCAATCCGGATTCCGAAGCAACCACAGCAGAGAGACCGCCCTACTCGCCGCCACAGACGACATCCGCACCCTCCTGGACCAAGGCCGCTCCACAGCCCTCATCCTACTCGATCTATCAGCAGCCTTCGACACCGTCTCCCATCGCACACTAGTCGTCAGACTACACGACGCAGGCATACAAGGAACAGCCCTGGACTGGATCCGATCATTCCTCACCGGAAGAAGCCAAAGGATCAGACTCCCACCCTTCCTCTCCGACCCCACGAAAATCACCTGCGGAGTCCCACAGGGTTCATCACTGAGCCCCACCCTCTTCAACATTTACATGGCCCCCTCGCAGCCATCGTCCGACAACACGGCCTCAACATCGTATTCTACGCCGACGACACCCAGCTCATCCTCTCCCTCACCAAAGACCCCACCCACTGCCAAACTCAACTTCCAGAAAGGAATGAAAGACGTCGCAGTCTGGATGACCAACAGCTGCCTGAAGCTCAACGCCGAGAAGACAGAAGTCCTCGTCCTCGGTACCACCCCTTCTGCATGGGACAGCACCTGGTGGCCGACCGCCCTCGGAAGCCCACCTACCCCCTCAGACCACGCCAAGAACCTCGGCATCGTACTCGACTCACTCTCCATGAACCGACAGGTCAACGCCGTCACCTCCAGCTGCTTCAACACCCTCCGCATCCTCCGCAAGACCTTCAAGTGGATCCCCCCCTGAGTCAAGGAAGACAGTCACCCACGCACTCATCACCAGCAGACTGGACTATGGAAACGCACTCTACGCCGGCATCAACAAGTCCCTACTCCGCAAACTCCAGACAGTACAGAACACCGCCGCCAGACTCGTCCTCGGCATCCCCCGACACAAACACATCAGCCAACACCTACGAAGTCTCCACTGGCTCCCTGTGGAGAAAAGAGTCACTTTCAAAATCCTCACTCACGCCTACAAATGCCTACACAACAACGGACCCAAATACCTCAACGACAGAATCAACTTCCACGTACCCAAAAGAAACCTCCGATCTTCCAACCTCACACTGGCCGAAACCCCGCGCATCCAGAGAGCCAGAGCAGGCGCAAGATCCTTCTCTCACATTGCAGCCAAGACCTGGAACGAGCTACCGGCAGACATCAGACGCGCCCTCCCTGAACACCTTCAGGAAGACCCTCAAGACCTGGCTCTTCGGCTAAACAGATCTGCGGACTCCCCCTCAGCGCCTTGAGACCCTCACGGGTGAGTAGCGCGCTTACAATTCCCTGATTGATTGATTGGGAGCCACCTAGTACGATGGCTCTACCGGGGCTTGAGGGAACTCCTTACGATGTTGCTCGCTCCCCTGAAAGTCAAATGGGAAACTGACCTGTCTAGGGAACTCCCTGATAGGGTATGGTCCTGTATTTTGGAATACCACCCCAAAAATTCCCGTAATACCCAATTCAAGTTTATTCAATTTTCAATATTACACAGGGCATATTTAACACCGCACACAATTCACGTAATGTTCCCAATGGCTACCTCAGAGTGCCCGTGTGTCGGGCGCCAAATGCGGAAATAATACCCATGCTCTGTTCTCGCCCCTCTCTGACTGGGTACTGGGGAGGGGTTTCGAGGGCGCTAGCAGAGCTGACTGGCTTGCACAGCTGGACCACGCTGGAACATTGCATACTGGGTCTTTCTCCATTACCCAAAACTGCTAAAGTGTTGCAGCGCTTTGAGGGCCTCTCTCTACTACTGGCCAGGAGATTACTTAAGCAGCGCTGGAAATCCTCACAAGCTCCTAGAGTAGAGTCCTGGAGGAAAGAGGTGCTGCGTTGGGGCTTGGCAGAAAGTGAAGTGCTGCGACGTGAACAGTACAGGGACCTATAAAAGAAACCAATCTCCTTTGATTGGAACGCACTACTTGAACAGTTCTGCGCACAGGTGTCTGATGTATGAAGGTAAGAAGCTGGATGTTTACCTGATCACTGCCCTCTGTGGGGTTCATAGTGCAGACTCTGCGGTGGGGGTGACATAGCTAGGGCCTTGCGGAACCACGCCTAGCGCCTGGTGCTGGTTCAGAGGTGTGAACAAATACCCCCACAGGATCACTCTCTCTTCCCTGGTATCGACGCAACCCTCTACGTGTCCGCAGGGTGAACCAGCTGCAACTGATCAATTGCCTCCTGGGTCACACCAGACTCCGCATACACCCTATCGATTATGATTCTGTCTATAATATGACCATCCAAATTTGTTCCGGGGGATGCGTCGGGTGTTTGGGGATTGTTTCATCTATATGTTGTTATAACCAATATGTGGTCCTGCCATCCATGCTATTACAACGCACATGGTATACACTTCATACATTGTTACAAGTATAATTGTATCACTTAAATTTTGCATTGCAGCACTAAGGGGCATTTGTTGTACCATGTACTAATTTGAAAATGCAATAAAATATGGTTTAAAAAAAAAGTGTAAATATTCATCTTACTTCAGGAAGGCCTAGTTTTAGCACATACTTTTTTAAAAGCGTTTTGCAGCCTATGAAGTAGGCTATATTGGCCAATTACTTAAATGTACTTTAAAAAAAAAAAAAAAGCTCAAATAGTAATAAAAACTAGGAAATATTACCAAAATCTCTGTAATTTTTTTCTTATTTCTCTTTCACAAACATTTTTCGAGGAAAAGGAATAGGATAATGTAGACATATAGGCTGAAGTTATGTAGATATGAAAATGGATGCTGCACTGTTAAGGGCCCACAGCACTCCAGTATCTCACCATGCTCAGCAGGTGGCAGTTACCTCAGTTCTTTTTTTACAGAGCTAAAGAAAGTAAAACTAATAAAACATAGAATGTCTATTAATTATCTTTGTCACTTCCACTGGGAAGGAAGGTAGGTTGCTTATGATGTCAATGAGGGAGAACTACGATTACAGGTAAGGAAACATTCCTTCTATCTCAGGGGGATCTCTATTGATAATTATAAGCACTGAATTGAGTAGTAAGCCCACTCCTAAACAGGCAGTGGAAGAGAAAAAGATGATATATAGAAGCAGTTAGGCAAAGAGATTCATTAAGGAAGCTTAACCTACTTGAGTCGCATGTTCTAGCATGTCAGTCTAGGAAATACTGCCTTATAATGGTGTGAACAGACCTCCAAGTGGCCGTTTTCAGATTTCTGCAATAGGAAGGTTCCTCATCAAAGTAGCTGTTGCTGTTTTAACCTATGGTACCATAAGCTTTTGGTTTACCAGTCAGTATTTTGTTAGGTTTCTGATAGCACAACATAATGCAAGAAACTATCCATCTGGATATAGATTGTTTAGACATGGATAAACCTGTACGTAAAGGGCCATTATTCACTAACAATTGTTTGGTCTTACGAATATGTTTAGTTTTGTCCAGATAAAATAATATGATCTGTCTCACATCTAAAGCATGGAGAGATCATTCTGCTGTAGTTGACGGATTCTAAAAGAAAGTCGGTAGGGTAATGATTTGATTAATGTGGAAACCCGAAACTACTTTGGGCAAGAATTTCGGATTAGTTCTCAAAACTACCGGTCATCAATAGGCAAGACCTGTGCCTGAGGAGAATCAGCCAAAGGAGGTGAAAACCTCATGTCCAAAGACGTCGTTGAATAATATGAACGAGTCCTGGATCTTGACCTGGATCTGGATCTAGATCTGGATGTGGGTCGATACCTGTGTATGCATCTAGACGAGTGCCTCGACGAAGAGTGCCTTGAATGGTAATGGTGACATTTTGAAGTTATTCTTGACTGTGACGAAATCTAGACATTGCATAAATAGACTTAGATCTTTGTGGTGATACTTGTGGTCTTACTCGGAAAAGGTGCCTCAGTCTGAGGAAGAATCAGAAATGAAGGAAGTGGAGTAGGAGCTGAAGAAGCTAGTGGTTGTGATAAAGAGGCTGGACTGACTACTGGTGATGATAGGGAGTACGCTTGTGAGTAGGCCAAAATGGAGGTTGATGGTAACCATTTCGCTCTCTTTTTTTTTACCCAATCATCAGATCGGGTATGTCTCGCAGTCGAATGGCTTTGCGACGTCAAGTGCCCCCTATGCCTTGAGGTCATGGAATCCCTCAACGTTGACCGTCTGCGACTCAATGTCGAATGTTGCCTACTCTTCGACATCAACCCAGTTCTCGACAGCGAGCATGTTGCCACTGTACCCTACCATAGTTCCCGACATTGAACGGGAACGTCGTTGTTTTCCTGGACTTCTCTTTAAGAACACGCTCTCAGGGAGTCTTCAGAGGATGGTGGCAGAGTCCTGGTAAAGGACTGACCCTTTCCCACCGTCAGATTGCATCTCTGACTGTCTTCACCATTCTTGTGTCACATGGAGGTGAATCTTCTCACTGTCCTTCAGCGTACGCCTGGAAAAGGTCTTGCAGTGTTGAAATTTATCAGGAATGTGACTTTCAGGAAAACAGGATATGTACAGATCATGCAGATCTGATTTTGCCTTTTTTTCTGCCAAAGGCAGGTAATTTGGCAAACAGAGATGGCATTTTATTTGCCTGAAAATTACATGTGCAGGAGTCAAAAGACATCAAGTAAAGCTGATGTATAATAATTTGAAAAAGATTTTCAATGAAGAAAAGCCAAAAAAAGGCTGCACTCAGTGCTCCAAGATCCAGTTACCAGGAGCCGGAAAAAAGAACGGAGGTAACTGCCACCTGCAGTTTTCATGTCTACACAACTGTAGCCTGTATGTCTACACTCCCCTATTCCTCCTTCTCCATTTCCTTTAAAAAAGGTTTCGACAAAAGATTTATAAGTAAAAATGACATCTTCTGGTAAATCTTCTGCTTCCTATTCATTTGTATGCGAGTTTAATTAATTTGATAACACAAGATGTATATTTTTTCTAAGCAAGAGCACTTCCTGTAAGCACCTGTCGCCTGGAGATGTAAATGCTCTCACTAAAGAAGTACAGGAACATAACTGTTACATACAGTAATTGTAAGTTGGGATGAAACACCCTGTCCTTTCAATCTCAATATAGGTCTGGCCTTGCGATGGGCCACACACAGTTGAATCAGATGTGAAAATCACATGGACCAGCTTGAGGCAGAAACTCTTGAGAAATGAAGATGAGGGGAGAAGCGTGCCTGATCCCAAGATGGCTGGCCTTGCACGTGATTCTTGGTGCAGGGAACTACATCCATCAACATGAATGATTCCTCACCTTTAATCGAGAAATTGCTGACTGAACAGGCAGGCGTGAGGACCAGTGGTGTGCAACACAGTCACCCCGTGATAGAATGCTGCAAACTGGAGAAAGCTGAACAACATCGTCGGTGCTCTGGCTGGAGTGGGGCACGCCCATGGCAGCGTGGCCCGTTTGAGCTCCCCAGCATCTCAGTAACGTCAGGGGGCATGGAGCTGCACTGCGCACTGACCGTGCCATCTAGAAGAGCAGCTGTGAGCCTTGTCTGGCCCCCAAGGGTACTTGGAGGGCGAATAAAGACTGTTCTAGGGCCAGAGGCCTGAAAGATAATTTGACAGCTGCCTTAGATGAGATCTCTGCTGCCCTACCAACCGGTGAAACCCTCAAGGCACTGCTGGATTAGTTGAGTATCCTGTGGCACCTGGTGGGGACTTGTGACATTCACTCTGGCTGGGCAGCCGGACCATCTCAAACTTTGTGGTAAGCGAACCACTGATCCATGGATGAAGGGCGAGTGCTGGTGCATTGAGACCCCCTCTTCCCCCATGAGAACTGGGGGCCCAAGGCTTTCAGGAAACTGGTGTCTGGGAGACTGGTATGGACACCCCAGAGCCTCAATGGCATTAGGGGCCTTGGACCCTGTTGGCTGTCTGAGAGGGCTGAGACCTCCCCCCCGCCACCCCCTGAGTGATCAGAGGCCGGCAGTAGCTTGCAGGCCTCATCCTGAAATAATGGTGTGGCCCTGGCCCCTGCTGCCTTCTTGTGAGCAGCGAATAAACAGCTGTGAACACCAACCTGAGCTCCCCTTGGAGACGAGTGCGAAGATGGTCCTATTACACAGACTGCACCTGCAGACCACCACTACCATGAGCAAAGGGGATTATATGCAGGCCAATCCTCAAAATCAAGATAAAGCGGGCTAGGGGCCCTCATCCCTGGAGAGGCAGATGACCGAGACATCAAAACACTTCACCTGCAGCAAAGTCTTCCATTGAAGGCAAACTTGACACACTCACAGCCAGGGTGGCTAAAATAACCGCAAAGCTGGAGAAGCAAGAAAAGACAATAACTGTTGAAATGAGAATATCCACCCTCAAAGATGATACTGTCAATAATAATGAAAAATTGCTGGATAAGGATGAAGTACTAAATTTCATAAAAACCAAGAACGAGGACCTGAAGGCAAGATCCAGGCGCAATAATCTGCACCTGGTGAGCATACCTGAATCCACAAATATTGGCAATATAGCAGACTATGTGGAGGCTCTCTGTTTAGATCAGACAACTTGCTGTGTGCTCTCTGCAGTCGAGCGGGGCCATTTTTCACAGGGTTCCCGGCTCCTGCCAGAGGCCTCCCTCGCCCCATCGCTGCCAGACTATTCAATTTCAGAGACTGTGACACGGTGCTCTGTATGGAGGGAGGTGGCTATGTTTTATTGTTATGCAGGGCCGCCTCTACCAGTTGATGGAGGCCAGGATGAAGAGCATATGGTGTGCCCCCCCCCCATTGAAAAGCTACCTTGGTACGCCCCTTGGATGACAAACGTTGACATGGGCAGTCAGCTGCACCACAATAACCTGTTTGTTGTTCATCATGATGCACCAACCTGGCAAACACTTCCTAGTGGAGCAGCTCGTTTACCGACACTTTTGTTTCCCCCTGGGGTAATCCCCTTAAGATCCAAGAATTGGTCCATAACCAGCCTAAATGTGTTAATGCTCTGTTGCCATGACATGGGAGGGTTAATCGCTAGCTGTTTGGGTGGGCTTGTGTGGGTAGGGGGGAAGGACCCGGTGGGAGTAGTTTGGAAGCAACTACATGCAGAGAGCAATACGAGAAACACAAAACAATGCATGTCACTGAGTCACCATAAATGCAGACATTTTGGTGGGGCAACAAGTGTCCTTGTCACTGTGCCATTGTCCACTAGGATAAGTTACTTACCTGTAATCCTAGTTCTCTTCCAGGGGTATCCTCATCTAAGTCATAAGCACATGAATATTCCCGCCCATGCGCGGGGACCCCGGAAACATATAAAAACATATATGTGGAAAACATATATGTAGCTCTAAATACATATATATATATATATATATATATATATATATATAACAATAACACAATGCAGCCTTCCATACACTAAGGGCTGAGTAATGTTGTAAGAATTTCTTTTGCACATATATATAATTCCAATAAAGCAAGGAGAAAGAAAACACATTTGAAAACTGCTTTAATGCACAATAGAAATCATAATCCTGCAAAGAGGGATGAAAAACATTGCCAGCCCATAGGCTGCATTGTAGAAACATTAGTGTAGAAAGCTGAAAAGCTAACACACAGAAACACATAGAATAGAACTGGCACCGTGCCTTTAAGGCAGCCATGACCCCTAGCTTCCCATCATGCCTCAGGGGTGACAGTTAGGTCAGTTGTTCTTTGCGGAGACCCGAAGGCCAGGGCACAAAGAGATGACATTTACCTTGATCATTTGTCCGGGGAGGAGGGTGGGTTGCTTATGACTTTGATGAGGATACCCCTGGAAGAGAACTAGGATTACAGGTAAGTAACTTATCCTTCTCTTCCAGGGGATCCTCATCAATAGTCATAAGCACATGAATCGAGTAGCAAGCCCATCCCCTCTTCCTGCGGGCAAACGATAAGCATAAAATGAAGCAGACATTGATAAAACATCATAACTCCAAACAAGCTAGCATTGGAACAGATTCCTCAAGGAGGCTTGGCCTACTTGGGTACCCGCTCTGGAGTCAGAATCAAGACAGTAGTGTTTAGTAAACATGTGTACCGACTTCCAAGTTGCTGCATTGCAAATCTGGCCCATCGGTACATTGTGTAAGAAGGCTATTGTAGCCGCTTTTCCTCTAGTGGAGTGAGCTTTAGGGGAAACCAATAGAGGCTTGTTCGCCAATTGATAAGCCAGTTTAATGCAGGACACTATCCACCTCGAAATGGATCGTTTGGAGGCTGGAAAACCTGTCCTAACGGCACCATAGTTTACAAACAATTGGTCAGACTTTCTAATGGATTTTGTTCCCTCCAAATAGAATTTGAGAACCCTCTTGAGGTCTAGTGAGTGAAGAGACCTTTCTGCTGGTGTAGCAGGATTGGGAAAAAAAGATGGGAGAGAAATTGTCTGGTTGACATGGAAATCAGACACCACTTTTGGTAGGAAAGAAGGATGAGTCCTCAAAACTACCCTATTGTGATGGTAAACCGTATACGGTTCCTTAGAGCAGAGTGCCTGGATTTCACTCACTCTGCGTGCTGATGTAATAGCCACCAGAAAAGCCACTTTCCATGTTAGGTGCTGTAACGTGGCCTTATGATGGGCTCGAAAGGAGGAACCATCAATTTGGACAAGACAAGATTCAACTCGCAAGGAGGAGAAGGAGGTCGGACAGGGGGAAAAACCTTCTTCAACCCCTGAAGGAAATCCTTGACCACCTGAAGCTGAAAGAAAGAAGGCTGGTTAGGTGACTTTCTATAGGCTGTAATGGCCGCCAAATGAACTTTAATAGATGTGTACTTTAAGCCTGATTTGGCTAAATAAAGCAGATACTGCAAGATTACCTCCTCTTGCCCGCTAGTAGGACTCCAACCATTACGCATACACCACAAGTAAAATCTCTTCCATTTAAAAGAGTAAGAACTCCTTGTGGACGGTCTCTTTGACTCCCTCAAAATGTCCATACAGTCCTGAGGAGATTCAAGTGTCCGTACTGCAGGACCTCAGGAGCCACGCTGCCAAGCTCAGCGAGGGAAGGCTGGGGTGCAGAATCTTCCCGCCCATTTTGGTCAGAAGGTCCGGCCTGCACGGAAGCTTCCTGTGCGGACAGATCGAGAGCTGTAATAGGTCCGGATACCACCATTGGCGAGGCCAGTCCGGTGCTATCAGGATCATCTTCATCCTGGATCGGATGAGCTTGGTCACCACCTTCGGGATGAGAGGAAGGGGCGGAAAAGCGTATGCAAACGTCCTGGACCAGTCTATCAAAAGAGCATTCCCTCTCGTTCCTGGACGGTAAAATCTGGACGCGAAGGCATGGCATTTTCTGTTTAGATCGTCTGCAAAGAGGTCGATGGATGGACGACCCCATTGATGAAAGATGTCTGCCACCACCTCGTCGTTGAGCACCCAGTCTTCTTGTTCTTCGAAGTGCCGACTGAGAGCGTCTGCCCGCATGTTCTGTTCTCCTGGCAGATGCACCGCTGTGATCGAGAGATTCCTGGCCAGGAGCCAGTGCCAGATCGCTTGAGATTCCAGCGACAGCGGGCGAGAGCGTGTTCCACCTTGTTTGTTTAAGTAATACATGGTGGTTGTATTGTCCGTTTGTATCAGAATCGACTCGGTCTGAATCGATGGATGGAATGCCTTGAGGGCTAGATGAACCGCCCGCAGTTCTAACATGTTTATATGATAGGTTTGCTCCTTGCTCAACCATCTGCCCTGAGTCTGCAGGTGACCCAGCAGCGCCCCCCATCCCTGAAGAGATGCATCCGTGATCAGGGACTGTTTTGGGAGAGGTTGATGGAAAGGGACTCCCCCACTAGGAGATTCTTCGGCTGAGTCCACCAGACAATGGACGTCTTCGCTGATTGAGAGAGGAGAATTCGGTCTTCCCAATGCCCTGAGGATTGGTCCCATTTGTCCTCCAGATCCTGCTGTAACGGTCTCATCCTCAATCTGGAGTTGGGGATGAGAAAAATGCAAGAGGCCATCGACCCCAGTAGTGATGCCACTTGCTGCACTGATGGCTGATGTGCTTGAAGGAGGGTATTGCATTTGTTTCTCATCGATAACAGTCTCTCCTCCGAAGGAAACACTTTTCCTAGGCCGGAGTCCAGAGTGGCGCCCAGATAGTGGAGCGTTTGAGTGGGCTGATGAACTTATTTCTCCATGTTCACATGAAGGCCCAAGCGATGTAGTAGATTTAGGCAGGTGCGATAGTGGTTCTTCACCATGTGAGGAGATGAACCCTTCAACAGCCAGTCGTCCAGGTATGGATACACAAACAGGCCTTGGCGATGTAATGCTGCAGCCACCACTGCCATGCATTTCGTGAATACCCGTGGCGCAGATTTGAGGCCAAACGGTAAGACTCTGAACTGGCAATGTTTTGCGCCTACCATGAATCGCAGGAACTTGCGATGACGTGGAGCAATTGGAATGTGGAAGTACGCATCTTGGAGACCCATCGAACACATCCAATCCCCTTTCTGTAGATGTGGATATATATATATTTTTTTGAAAATATTTTTATTGGTTTTCACTTTAATCGTAATTACATACACAATCCAGTCAACAGTTTGGCAATTTTCACAGCAAATTATCAACCCCAGTGAGAAAACATCCAGTACAATCATAGCAAAGTCATGTGTCATTCTCCAGTGCGTTGCAATTCCATTTCTACTGATGGGGAAATGCAGATGTCACCCCGGTAGGCGTTCCACCTGCCCCACTTTCTGTCCCATTTCTTAGGACACCCTCGTGCTTTAAACACTTCTTTTTCGGCAATCATGCAATTATCATATTCTCTAACCCATAGTCTAAGTGAGGGTCTGTCCGCTACCCCCCACCGCCTTGCAATCTCCCGTTTAACTAGAGTGCATCCCAGTGTCGCCATTTGTTGTTCTACCTCCGTGAGGTCAGTAAGTTCCCACATGTTAAGGAGCCCCAATCTTGGCGTAAGGGTGAGTTCCTTTCCCAGGGCTTCACAAATATGACCCGTGATAGTGGTCTTATCCCTGGGCATTCCCAGATTGTATGATAAAATGTTGCATCTTGTTGGCAGCCCCTAAGACAGAGCGGACTCGTTCTTGAGCCTATTCTCGCTAGGGTTGGTCCGGTCATATAGGATCTGTGTAGGATTTTAAGCTGAATAAGCCAGTAGCGAAGGGTAATGGCGGCCTCCCTGGGGGACATCAGCGCTGCCTGCCAGTCTTCATCATCAATGGGCCCGAGGTCCACCTGCCACTTCTCCCGAAGTTTACAAAACGTATCGGGTAGATTGTTACATAGCTTTTTATATGTTAATGATATGGCTTTGGTGAGCAACGGGCCGTCTAGTAGTCTGTCCTCCAAGGGGGACGAATCCGGCAAGTCCGCCATATCCGGGAGAGCAGTGGTGATGGCATGACGGATTTGCAGGTATCTAAAGACCTCCCCTTAGGCCATGTCATACTTCGCTCTTAAGTCTTCGAATTTAAGGATTGCACCCCTCTGCACCAGGTCTCGTATGATGTGGATATATTTGATGGAGCGCCAACATACGAAACTTCTCCTTTTGGATGACCTTGTTCAGAGATCGGAGATCCAGGATAGGTCTGAATTTGTGCGGTTGGTCTTTTTTCGGTACAAGGAAATATCTGGAGTAGACTCCTTTTCCCCGTTGAGCAGGAGGGACCTCTTCTATGGCTAGTTTTCTTAGAAGGATCGACACTTCCTGACGCAGCAAATCCAGGTGGTGAGGACGTGATCTTACTGGAGGAATGTCTCTTGGAGGTGCGTGGAAACGTAGCGCATACCCATTGCGCAGTATATTTAGCACCCACTGATCTTTGGTTATGTTGCGCCACTCTTATGTGATTTGAGATACTTCCTCCCGCTGGAGTGAGCAACGGTGCTAGAGGAAGCGGAAACTCATTGCTTGCCTGGAGTTTTAGCTGTGGCGGAAGATTGCTGCTGATGTCCTCCTTTGCCTCTAGAGGAACGACGTCCTTGATACTGCGACTTGAATTTCTGCCTTTGCGACCATTGAGGGGTTTGAACCCTCTGATGGTAGTTCTTGCGGTTGTAAGGCTTGTAGCGGCGCCTGAATTCCTTTTTCTTCTCCAAGCCTACGGCCTTCAGAGTATCTAGTTCGGCATTCATTCTGGCCATCTCCTCGTCGGTGTGTGAACCAAAAAGAGAGTTGCCAGAGAACGTAAGATTTAAAATACGTTGCTGAGCTTCCGGTTTCACAGCTGTTAGACGCAGCCAGGAAGACCTCCGTGCGCATACGAATGTGCAGCCAGAGAAGCCCCATCCGCTGCTGTGCTGATCACTTGATTGGCTACCAGCGCCCCTTCCTGGAGAATCTCTGCAAAATCTTGGCGATCCTCCTTCGGCAGCTTCTCTTTAAAACGTTCCAAGGAATCCCATAAGGATCTGTCGTAACGGCCCAACAGGGCTGCAGCGCTAGACACCTTCAAAGAAGACGCTGCAGAACCGCGTGCCTTTCTCCCCCAAGAATCCTGAGCTCTACTCTCCTTGTCTGGAGGAACTGAGGAAGAAGAAGCGACAGCATGCGTTTTCTTTGCTGCTGCGATGATCACCGAGTCCGGTGGAGGATCTGATTTTAGAAATAAAGGATCCGATTCCGCAGGTTTGTACTTTTTCTGGATCCTCGCCGGATCCGCTTTAATCGAGGATGGGGTGAGAAAAATGTCCATTACTGGTTGAAGGAGACCAGGGACCAGTGGGAGCAATGGTCTAGCCGCAGACCGCTGATGGAGAGTCTCAAATATGACTGACGTAGAAGCTTGAGGTGCTGACATATCTATATTCAGCTTCTGCGCCCCTCTAGCAAGGACATCGTGGAAGGTGTTGACGTCATCGATAGGTGACACTCTTGAGGGAGCGCTATCCATAAGGGTAGGAGAGTAGTCCCTTTTTGAAGAGTGAGTCGAGGAAGACGACCAAGATGGCGTTCTTTTTCTTTTATGATGAGCATGAGCTGGTCTATGCTCCGGAGATTTGTCTCGGCGATCCCTGGTCCGAGTAGTAGGTGATCTGACCACCTCCTGCACCAGTCGTGCTAATGGAGATCTATGCAGTGGACTGGAATAGTCCGTAGGCCGCTGTGCTTGGCCGGAAGGCTCTTTCTGCCATTGATGGAGGGGAAGAAGCCATCTTGGTGAAAGATGCACAGAAGGAGATTTTTGCCTTCGTGGAGAGGTTCTTGGTGATCTTCTTGTCTGTTGCTCTGGAGACGGAGAAGAAGAGCTTCTCGACGTTGAGAGCACCTGGGGGGAGCTCATAACTGAACCAGAGGACTCTATGCGGTCTTTGGAGGCTGAGCGGCGTCTTGAGGAACGATGTGACGTCGATGGAGAGTGTCTCGACGTCGACCGACTATGTGTCACCAGTACTGGTGAACTTTGAGAGGGATCTTCTCTTCGACGTCGACCTTTGTGTTTCGACATCGAATGTTCTGACGCCGAACACCTGGACCTCACCAACCTCACCCTCGACGTTGAGCATCTGGGAGACCCCAACGAAGTGTGAATCGACGGAGAAACCCTTCTCGACGTCGTGTCCTTCGACCTCTCGGATCTCTCTCTCGACGTTGAGCGTCTGTTGGAAACCAGCGGAGTTGAGATTGGAGCCCTTCCCGATGTCGATGGAGACCGCCGTCTCGACGTCGAACGTCGCCTTGAATACTTCACATTGGGTCTCGACGACGAGTCCTTCTTCGCCGTTAATGCAGATCTAGACCTCGACGTTGAACGTCGTCTGGTTGACGACAATGGAGGTGTCCGCTTGGACGTTGAATGCCTTGTCCCTGGCGACGACGAGGCACGTCTCGACGTTGACCGCCGCCTGGTTGACGGCAACGGAGACGCCTGCTTCGATGCCGATAGCCGTTCCCCTGGCGACGGCGGAGCATGTCTCGACGTCGAACGCCGCACTGACGGCGGTGACGGAGACTTCTCTCGACGTTGTGCAAGCCCGCACCAACGGAGAACGTTTCCTCGACGCAGATCGTCGCCGGGTTGTCAACGGCGGAGGATCCGACGTACCTGTAGTCTTCTTCGACGACCGGCGTTCTCTCGACGGCGAGCCCGCCGTCGATGGTCTTTTCGTCGACGTTTTCGCTGCCGGTGGAGGCATTTTTGGCGCCGAGCCCGATGCCGATGGAGAGCAGATTGGAACCTTACTTCTGGATGAAGATCTGGCTCTCTCTTTCCTCTTCTTCACCGGAGACCTGCCTCTTGAAGATGTTTTTCCCTTCTCAGCCAGCCCATAGAGGCGAATCCTCTCTCTGTCCTTCAGAGTTCGCTTGGACAAGGATTGACAATGCTGGCAAGTCTTGGGAGTATGATCATTAGGAAGGCAAAGGAGTCTGTTTTAGCCTTCTTTTTGCCACAGGAAGGGCAAGAGTCAAAAAGAGAGGGCATTTTTGAGTGAAAAATTATGCTCAACTCTCTCAAAATTAGTAGGAACCTACTTCAACAGTAAAAAGACGTCAAAGTAAAAAGCTTTTGACAAAAAATAGGAAATAATTTCTGACAGAAATCAGAAAAAACAGAGAGCTGAAGTTACCAGGGTCCTGACAGAAAGAGCCGGAAAGAACAACTGACCTAACTGTCACCCCTGAGGCATGATGGAAAGCTAGGGGTCATGGCTGCCTTAAAGGCACGGTGCCAGTTCTATTTTATGTGTTTCTGTGGGTTAGCTGTTCAGCTTTCTACACTGTTTCTACAATGCAGCCTATGGGCTGGCAATGTTTTTCATCCCTCTTTGCAGGATTATGATTTCTATTGTGCATTAAAGCAGTTTTCAAATGTGTTTTCTTTCTCCCTGCTTTATTGGAATTATATATATGTGCAAAAGAAATTCTTACAACATTACTCAGCCCTTAGTGTATGGAAGGCTGCATTGTGTTATTGTTATATACATATATGTATTTAGAGCTACATATATGTTTTCCACATATATGTTTTTATATGTTTCCGGGGTCCCCGCGCATGGGCGGGAATATTCATGTGCTTATGACTTTGATGAGGATCCCCTGGAAGAGAATAGATTGCTACCCAACTCTCATGAGTAAGGACTGTAGGACTTTGACAACTCCTACCATACAATGTCCGGCGCTTGAATAACCTATGCAAATGCAGAAAAATCCTTGCATATCTCGATAGATACAATATAAATATAGTGCTCCCAGGAGACACACCTTACAAATATATTCAGGTCCCTCTTTGCTGTTAAATGGGTTGGATATAGTGCACTAGCCACATTTTCCCTGTACCCTTTAGGTAGCTCAAGGAGATTAATGACGCACAAGGCCGTTATGATATAATTCAGGTCCTCTATGCACGGCAAGCGCCTTACACTAATAAACACATAGCATCCCAACACAGACGTCCCAGAATTTGCGAGGTAGGTCTGACATAGAAGCAAAGAAAAGTCCCTGCGAACGGCTCCACTGGGGCAATAACTACAACATAGTCTTTAACAGAAGCACAGACTGCTTCAATGTTGAGTTTCGTACGCATTATGCGGCAGCTGAGGAGCGTAAGGACAATCAAGGACAATGGGTTGATTGACCTATGGCGGCACAAAGACCCTTCGACCGCAGTGGGTACACACATCTCACCTTCGCATGTTTCTTGGGCTCAGCTGGATTACTGGCTAGGCACGGGAGATGCATGTGCTTGGGGAGGAGAGCTGAATACCTTCAATGCACATATTTGGATCACACTCAAGTAAAATGAACAATTGAGATGCCAGCAACTTAACACCAATCATTTAAATAGCATCTATCCCCAACTGAACTGCACAACACCACATTCATGGAAGACATAAAAGCAGAACTATCCTTCTTTCAGATAAATTGAAACTGTTAGTTCGGTGGGCACCGTAGGGAGCCTTTAAAACCTATATGTATAGCTAAACAACTTGGGGTCCGAAAAGCTCTACACGTGAGACTAGATAGGCTAGAATCAGATATCAATACATTAGAAGAGTGCTTAATCGGCTGCACTGATGTACACATATTGGAGGAACTGAGGACTAAGTAACCAGAGTTCAATAAGGTAGCAGATCAGGAACTGAAGCACATAAGTAGGCAGGGGCAAGGACATATTGGAAGGTGGAGAGGCCTGGTAGGACTCTGGCGGCCCGACTGCACCAGCCGAGGACAACCCAGGCTATAGTCCAGCTGGAGAGGGATGACTAACACACACACACTATGAGGCAAATAAGCTATTGGGTACATGTATGAGCTATTAAACTAACCTATACATGTTGCGCATATCCACACCCTCTGCTGACTATACAACTTACTTCGGCCGAATTGTACTGGCTTGGCTGGAGGGCCTGAAAGGCAATTCTTAGACATACCCATCACAGTTGATGAAATAACAGTTGCATTCTCTGGACTACCCATGTGTAATGCCCCTGGGAACTATGGTTTTCCGTCAGAGTTCTATGAAACCTGCTCAATCAGGCAATTACATGCCCAACAAGGCCTAAACTTCACCCCAGCAATTTAATATCTCTTTATGCAGATATCACCCTGTACCTGCGAGTCTAGGCCAGTAACTTAGGCCCCGTCATAAGAGAATTCACGCTATTCAAAGCGCTAGCGGGCATCACTATTAATTGGAACAAATCAATTATTTTCCCCTAATACTTAGGGGTATAGGTTAACCAGGTTAAACAGAAGGAATATCAGAGAACTAAGAGGTCATTATGAATATGATTGAAGTGCAGATTAACAGGTGGAAACACGTCCCTCTCTCCTTGATGGGCATGCTTGCCCTTAAGAAAATGGTAATATTGCCCAAACTACTATACCTGATTTACAATTACCCAGTTGGTCTGACCAAGCACTCCTTCAAAACGCTGAGATCCCATATGATCTCCCTGGCTTGGGCAGGGAAGCAACCCAGTGTCCGCTGGGAAATAACCACACTATCTTACGAGCAAGGTGGCCTCTCTGTGCCGGACTTTTATCTCTATTACAGTGTGCTCAAGCACACTATTGGCTACATTCATACTTACCCCATACCTGACCCACTTAGCGATTGAGCTATATATCACGCTACCCACTCCAAATAGTGCAATGATTAGTAAACAACCCAAAGTGTAAATGTGCTGAGATCAATCCAGACGCCTGAATTCAATTGGAACAGCTTCCGTAAGGGTTTAGGGCACTCCAAGCTGTATACTCCGGGGTAGTCATTGATGCATTACCCAATATTCCTACCCGCTGTAGAGGTATCGTCACAACGAAGACTTAACAAATGGGGTATTCACAAAATGGGGGACATGTATCCCGACGGGCAATTCCTGGATCCCCAGACTACTGACACCGAAGGCAGGCAGAACACATTGGACAGATTCATGTACTCAGACTTCGAGCGCTATGCTGGAAATACAATCCAGCATTCCCACTGGAACTGCCATCCTGTCGCGGGCTAGGCCAAATCATCACTAACCCTTCCAATAAGCACCTAGTGTCCACGCTTTACATTATAATGCAGATGAAGGTCCTCCATCGCTATGCCTAGTAGCAGATCAGGGTGGGAGGTAGGAGTGGTCCTACTGCTGTGAGCAAACTGGCACACTGTCACCAAATGGTAGGCTCTGCCTAATCCATTTCAAATTTCTGCATTGGGTATACTGCTCACCACTTGCACTGCACTAGTGTAACCTCTTGGCAGTTTCCAACTGCTTATAATATAGAGCCTCGAATGCAGACTTTATACATCTTGCTTAGCACTGTACACAGGTTCATAGATTTTGGCTGGAGGTGTTTGACCTGAGATGACTGATACTGAACTAGAACCCTTCCCGAAGTTTTGCGCTTTTAGGGTACACTAACAACGTACAGCGTGGTGTGCAATGCTTTGTATCTGTGGCCCTTTCACTGGCAAAAAGATGGTGAATGGGGATGGGCCAAAATCCCCACTATCAGAGATGATTTACAATAACGAACAGCTGGAATTATACTACTCCACCATACCCCAAACTAACAGGACAAAAGACATCTGGGGCCTTTTAAATTCCTATCTGTTAAATAGGACCATCCATAAAGACAGTGCAGCTGGTCATCCCCTTGAAGGTATCCAGGTGTGTTGGTAACAACACAATGATTGACTGTATATCCTTAAACATGCCTTGCTGTCTGGAATGGGTGCTCGATGTTACAGGATCAAGACAAACTATAACAGTCTTCTGCATGTGACTTTATATAAAAATTTGACATATCTTTATGTGGTGCATTTGTTTAAGTTGTAGAAATCATTAAACAAAACTAAAAACAAATAAAACAATGAATTATAAGAATGAAGATAGCTCCCACTACTAGAAACTTTGGATTGCCTTTCCCATCCTACAGAATCGAGACAGGGCTTAAAGACATCTCTGTAACACAGTTGAAAGAGATGCAAATCTGAAATGACATCTGTCAAAGGGAAAGATTACCAACTTTGAGTGAAGCTCCCACTCTTTACCTTCTTGGAGAAATACATCTTACTCTTTGATGGCTCTCTAGCACTGACAAATTCATTGCTGAAAGATAAATGCAGCGGTTCAAAATCCCATTACAAAGAAACTTCAGAGAACTCAGGACCTCTTACCCAAGTTTCTTTATTTACTACAAAGTAACCAGATGCTTGTTTGACATCCCTGAGAATTAGATTAATGCTTTTAAATTCAACCTGAATTATTTTAGCTCTAAAACAGCAGTAAGTAACTTTGGTTTATTCTAGGACAAAAGGCATTTTTTCACAAATAAGCTTTCTAGACCCTTTGGATGAGTTTGTAAATATTGGTTTACTGTGATAGTGGCACTTGTAATAGGAGACTTCAGAAAGTTTCTCACTCTTCATTCACTATTTCAATAAATTCACTGCCTCCTAGGACATTACCAGATGCTACCCAAATAGCCAAGGGGTTAAGAACTATAGATGAATAAAATATATATATCCTAATCAACAGAAATCACAAAAACTGTTCATTCAGGCACTTTTCCAAGGAAAGCACATGCAAATGGGCAAAGGAAATAGGAGAAATTGACAATGCCATCAGACTTAACAGTGACATCAAAGTCACAGTTATAGTTTGTGAGCACTATCTATGCGGAAATTCACTTTTAAGAAGAAAACTGTTCAAGAGGTCTGGAGAGTATTTTTCACATTTGACTTAGAAGACTAACTGGTGTAGCAGATTAACTGTGAATTGAATGGCTTACATCACGTTGTTGTAATTGCTTTGATAAGCCAGTCATATAGGTAGTGAAATTGGCATTTCTTTTTTTGTGTAGAAACTGAGAAAAAATTGCATTTTATAAAAAAACATAAGACAAATTTTAGACCTAACGGAACAAACAAGGCAATTGTAGCTACTGACTTCCAACATGAAGTCCTAGACTATTCATTACACCTTGTTAACTAAGATATGAAAAATTAAAGATGTCTATCATTATGGGTGGATTGATTTGGAGTATTATTTTCATAAATATGTGAAGTCCTTACATCTAGGTCACACAAAATAGATTTACAAATTGTGTTCTGCTGTGGACCTTCTCACCAGCATTCTATTCTTAATTGAAAGTGAATTCCCTCTTCTAAAGAAATAAGGATGAGACTCCAATAGTAACATTTCAGTACGAACCTGGAACCAAAAAGCCAAAATCCTAGCCACCTTTAAAATGGTTCCACTGCCCTACTTAAGGATGCCATCAGATCGGGGTGGGAATCCCAAATTTACAAAGTCTCGGAGATGACTAAAGTTGAGACTTGAGTGTTGTTGATAGAAAATGACAGAAGTGAGTGTTATAAGACAGCCCCCTCACCCCCAACCACTTCCCAGTCCAACTTATGTGAATTGATTTAGAGAGAAAGAGAGAAAAAGAGGCATCCTTTTGAATTCTTGTTTACTCGCTGGAATAAGCTGCACAGACCAAATGCATGTAGAGATCGCAGGACACGGACAGGAAAACTAAGAAATGTATTGATCCATCAGAAAGGTTTCATTGTTAGGAACTAGCTGGTTGGTAACAGAAGGTCGTAATCTGATGCAAATGATCAGAAGAAACTGGTACAAAAGGAGGTAACCTATCTAGAGACTCCTCAACAGTGCTGAATATAAATGTATTTAGTATGTAGAGGCTTTATGTCAGTATTAGTATCAGGAGTATAAGAATCCAGTTTGTATTTAGAGAGACATTGAGAGGTTTTATTACCAATAGACAGAATATTAGGATAAGCTCTGGTTGAAGCTATAAATGTGAAACAGAGATAAGTTCCAGAACAAGCAAATTAATCATGTTATTTAACTAAACAGCTGAACTGTCCAATACCCCAGTGGAGAAAACAGAGTGCATTACTATGGCAGTGCTATTTAAAGCCATTTCAATTGATTGATTCAATTGCCCCAGTTCCTGCATTAGAGAAGACATTGGAGATGTTGCAAATAACCCTGTAAGCTGAGGTGGTACAGAGGTGAAAAAGAGGTGATTAAAAAGCAGTCACATACATGCAACTTTCTTAAGGACACAAGTAGTTCAATAGCAATTACATTTACAGTATACAAATGGCGACTAAAATTTAAGGTGTACATCATCTAAAATTGTATTTAGTATGAGTAACAAAGACCCGGTAAAAAATTCAAATGTGCAACATAAGGGTTTAAAATCCCTTCATAACTTAAAATGTTGAACTTTAAAAGAATATATATTTATTTAATTCACAACTACAGAACACTAGTTAAAGTATGCATTTCTTTATATCCCCAAATGTAAAACAAAATTGATGCTGTATTTCTAATTAGGCTACTAACCTATAACTGGTATTAAAGAACACGTTACTTACCTTTGTAATGCTTTTTCCGGTGGCTACTCTATCTAACCACAGATTTTTCACCTTATGAATACACCCAGGTGCCAGACTGGATCTGGAGATTTTTCTCAGCAGTTCTCTGGTGTGCCGGTAGGTGGCCTTGTGCGGCTCCAAGTCAGGTCCATCCCACCCCAGAAGAGATGTCGGGGCCACATATAATCACCATCCCTGCAAGTAAACTTCAAGTTTCTTTGTGATATCGTTCACTTCATCAGAAGTGGAGCATTGCGTGAATCAGATTTGACAGTGGACAGGTCTCTAATAGGAACTTTTTTAGATGTAGAAGAGAGTCCATTCCACAGAATGGGAGGTGGGAGTGTGGGTGAGGAATCTGTGGTAAGATATTATCCATCACAAAGAGTGTTTCTGAAGGTAAGTAATTTGAACTTTTGATGAATACTTCTAAGTGCAGATTCCTCAGCTTGTGAACAGATACCAAAGCAGCACCTTCCCTGATGATGGGTATGTGGATTGGCTAAGATCAAAAAGTCCTGCAGGACCAAACGGGCAAAATGACTGTCCCGCTGGACTTGGCTATCAGTAGTCCTTTGTGAACGTTTGAACTGGTGCCCACATAGCAGATGTTCATGACAGGTACTCCATGTGCTAGTGCAGTGGTAGCAGCCTTGGCTCTTTTAAAATAAGCCCACCAATCTTCAAGAGGCTGTTTCTTAGCCAATCCATAACATATCTTGATGCAAAGCATAAACTGTCTAGGGATAGTCTGTTTCTTCTTTGCTTTACCCTTCTTTTTCCCAGAGAACCCCACATAGAGCTGATTGTCTACCCAACGGTCCTTGGTGCAATCACTGTAAATGCTTGGGGCTCTCTTTGGGTCCAAACGGAGTCTCTCTTCCTCCTTGGATGGATAAGGTGGGTGAAAGCATGCTGGCAGGGTAATAGACCGCTCTATATGAAAATCCCAATCTTTGGGAGAAACACTGCCTTAGGCCTCTGCACTAATTTGTCTGGGAAAAAGGTAGAACATGATGCTTGCAACTCACAGACACAACAAACTGGCATGATTGCTAAGAGGAACACTATCTTCAATGTTAAGAACCTTAGAGGGCAGCTGTACATTAGTTCAAATGGAGTACACATAAAGAATGTTAGCACCATATTCAGGTCCCACTGAGGCATCACAAAAGTTTTAGTCAAAAAACGTGCATTCAGCCCTTTTAGAAAGTGCATCGAAACAGGTGATTTATACAAAGATAAATGATCAGGCTATTGTAAAAAAAAAAAAAAGCTCACAAATCTGATAAGTAAACTTTAACAGTGGCCACAGCATAGCCTTGCTGGGCTTTGAATGGAGTACAAATAAAACATCAGACAACTGGTCTAGTAAGGGTTGGATATGCAGAGAAGACAAACAAAAAACTTCACCAGGAGTCGAGCATAGATAGTTTTTGTGGATGGGTGCCTGGCAGCTTAATCTCTTAACTGCTGGGCATTTTCCACCCAAGTCTCGAGTCCATTTTTTGCTATTTGGGGTAATTCGAGCTCAGGCCTCCATAAGTTTTTGTCCATGTAAGGTATCCACGCCAAATTTGTTTCCTTTTTTTCCCAACATCCTGGGGATTCTAAAGGTACGATAGTGGGGACTAAGCCAAAATATAGCAACATTTCGAGCTGTTGCAGAAAAATAGGTAAAAAGTGCTCTGGATTAAAGTGTCTAGTTTTTTTTTCTTTCATAAAAATGGCATCAATGAACGGTTTTTGTTGTGCTAAGGTCACCATCTTCCCAGCTTTCACGAACATGCAGAGCTGAACCAAAAAACCTAAGTTTTTTTACCCCCGTTTTGACATTTTTCAATGAGGAAGCCCAGTTTTCCGAATTTTTGTGCTTTCAACCTACTTCCAGTTTGTGGTAGACACCAGTGTGAAACCCATGGGTGATTTAGGAAAGCTATATATTTCTGAAAAGTAGACAAAATCCCAAATTCAGCAAGAGGTTATATGTGTTAATCCCTCCAGGTTTTCTCAAAGAGACTAACTATTGAAATAAAGAAATATTGAAAATGAGAAGGAAATAACAGCATTTGTGACAATGTTTTAATCTGTAACTTTTTGTCACAATGGCCAATTTACAACAGCAATGTACCATTACATTCACTAGAGCCATTTGGTTGTGGGTAAATATAGGGTTTGTGAGGTTTGTAGGTTCTCCAAGAACCCAAGGTACCCAGAGCCAACAACTGAGCTGCATCATACAATGGTTTTTCATTGTGTATTGAGAACAGACCAATTTATATGGTGAAATATGTTGAAGGAAAAATAGGTATCAAGGTAACCTATGTATTTCTGAAATGGGCACAAGATATGGAGTTTAGAAGCAATGGTTATTTGTACATCTCTGAGTTTGTGGGTACCCGTACAAGCATATGATTTAAAGGATATTTTTCAAAATCTCTTCTTACATGTGGAAGGCCCAAATGCAGAAAAATCCAATTGGTAATAACAAAAATCCTACTATTCTATGCTCTCATATGTCTTCAGATAAAGATGGTACCTCACTTGTGTGGGTAGGCCTACTGCCCGCGACAGGAAACAGCCCAAAACGCAACATGGATACATCACATTTTTCCTCTCAAAACTGACCTGTTTTTTGCAAAGTGGGCAGTAGTGGATTTTGGCCCTAGCTCAGTCAGCTCCTAGGGAAACCTAAAAAAACTGTATATATTTGAAAACTAGACACCTAGGAGAAACCAGGAGGCTCTCACCAGGTTGTTGTACCATAATCCCTTGCAAACCTCAAACTTTGACTAAAAAAACAAATTTTCCTCATATTTCTGTGATGGAAAGTTCTGTTATCTGCTGGGAGCCACAAACGTCCTTCCACCCAGCATTCCACTAAGTCTTCAGATAAAAATGGTAAGCCACTTGAGTGGGTAGGCCTAGTACCCGTGACAGGGAATAGCCCATTTTTCCACTCAAAGCTGCCCAGTTTTTGGCAAAGTGTGTAGCTTTGGATTTTGGGCCCTAACCCAGGCAGCACCTAGGAAAACCTAGCAAACCTGCAAATTTTGGAAAACTAGACAACTTGAGAAGTCCAGGGTGGTGTGCCTTGTGTGGTTTCCATGTGTTTTTTTTTAAATCACAATGCCATTCAAACCTCAAACCTTGCCTGAAATTATGAATTTTTCTTACATTTTTGTGATGAAAACTTCCAGAATCCACAGGAATGCACAAAATACCTACCACCCAGCATAACCCCACTTGTGCCGATAAAAACGCTGCCCCACTTGTCTGGCTGGGCCAAGAGCCCGCGACAAGAAGAGATCAAACCAAGGTCAATGGGAGCACTTGTGTGGGGATTCCTATTGACCTCGGGTTTGATCTGTTCCTACGGGCCTTTAAGTGCCTCCCCAATGTTGGCCCATGGCCAACACTCAGACTGGGGAGGTAGTGCGGCTGTCGGCCACAGGCCGGTGGCCGCACTTAAAAGGTTAAATTACATTCACTACCTTGGAAGGAAGATTGAAGGCAGTTAACTGGCGGCCCTCAAGCTCAAAGCATGAGGGTGTAAGTTGACCATGGCAAGGTGTAGGACCCTGCCCTGCTACTGTGGCAAGAGGTCCTCCCAGAGTGGCAGCCGAGTCACTGGACAGATGCCCGTGGTCCAAAGGTCTGGGTACCATACTCTCCTGGCCCAATCCGAAGCCACTAGGATGACTTGGGCCCAGTCGTTCCCGATATTCATCAGAACTTTGGTCAGGAGAGGTAGACACAGGAAGGCGTACAAGAGTCTATTCCAGCCGAAAGGCATCTCAGAGGTACAACTCCCTTGGGTACTCTAACACGCATGTTTTTAGACTGCACGTTCTTAGCGATAGAGAAAAAATCTAGCCAGGAATCCATTGCTGAAAGACGCCCTGTGCCACCTCTGAGTGTAGTCACCATTCCAGATCCTATAGCAACGCCGACCGAGTTTGTCTGCCTTGTTCTGTCAGGTGTTGTAAGACCAGAGAGATGCCCTGACGACTCTGCCAGTTCCAGAGGTGAAGAGCCTTCTGGCCCAGGACACAAGACCCCGCCTCGCCATGCTTTTTGCAGTACCACATGGTGGTTGTGTTGTCCCTGAAATATGCACCCATTTTCTCCTGATGGCCGGGAGAAGAGCTTTTAGTGCCAAGCAAATCGCCCACAACTCCAACAGACTGGTTGCTGCAAAAGAACCAGAGTCCTCTACTCTATTCTTTTCCCAGATGAACTCCCCAACAATGATGCATCCTTCATGATAGTTCTGGTTTAGGTAGGGATAGGGATTTGCTACTGGTCCAACTGCAGTCCAGCTGCCACCACTGCAGGTCTGTTGCAGTCTCCATCGACACCTCGATGGAATTTGACAGGTTTCCCAGCTTTTGAGCCCACAGAGACTTCAGATCCCACTACAGAGTTTGCATGTGCAACCAAGCGTGGTCCACTAGCAGGATGCATGAAGCCAAGAAGTCTCAGAGTTGCTCTCACTGAGACCCAGGACAAAGGTTGAAACATCAGGGTCATAGCTCAAATGTCCTAGACTCATTGAGGCACAGGGAAGGCTCAGAACAGCACTGTATCCAGGATGGCTCAGATGAAAGTGAGCCTCTGCTAAGGAGTCAGGGTTGATTTCAACACACTGATGGAGAATCCTAAGGGTGCTACTAGATTGGCCATCGTCTGGAGGTGGTGCTCGAGTAATTAGGGTGAGCCTGTCTTCACCAACCAGTCGTCTATGTATGGGAAGACTGGTATTCCCAACCGCCGAAGATGGGCAATGACCTCCACCACCTCTTTGTGAACACATGAGGGGTACTGGTGAAGCCAAAAGGGAGCACAGAGGACTGGAAGTGCCAACCTGAAACTGCAGCTAAAGCCTGTGGGACTACAGGGTAGGGATGTGAAGATAGGCATCCTGCAAGTCCAACGTCACTATCCAGTCACCAGGATGCAGGGCAGACAGAACTTGTGCCAGGGTGAACATCTAGAACCTGTCCTTTTTGAAGAAGTTCAGAGGGTGAAGAAAGGTCGATTCTGTTGGGGAAACCACTGCATGGGCGCTGAAAGGGCTGAGCCGGCTTTGGCTCTGAAGAGATGGATGCCATCAAATGGCATGTCCAGTAGAGATGCTTGAACATCACTTTAGAAGCCCGTGCATCCTATCCATGTGAGGTGTCTAATCACCACACTGGTACCAACTGTCCTACACAAACAGTCAGTAGTATCCAGGCCTGACCTGATGATATACTTTTCAGTATTTTTGCCATTTTGTATTACCTTTACCAAATTGGCCTGGAGGTGATCAGGGACCAAGGGCAAGAACTCACCCACCATGTCCCAAAACACATGGGACACATGCCTGCAGGCAACTGGAGATAGCGGATCTGAGGGCAAGGCTGGCAGAGGAGAACATTTTTTTCCCAAAGTTCTCCATTCATTTGGATTGTGTGTTTGGGAACGAGTTAGGATTCAACCTGCTTGTCGATGCTTGCACTATAAGACTGTCTAGTGCGGGAGACTGGAGGAGGAAAGATGGATCCTCCAGAGCCAGTCTATGTAACCTCACAATCTGTCTGTTGACAGGGGCAAGATCATTGTTTTGTCCGAGTGCCCATCAAGGTGTCTGTGAGGGTCTCGTTAGAAGGGAGGAGCAGCTCTGAAGTCTGCCATGGCTGAGGAACCTCTGTAGGAACGTCTGTTTGGACCTCCACCTAAGGAAGTTGTAGATAGAGGACTTCTGCAAGACTTCTAATAACCATGGCAAAAGATACTGATTCTCCTGATGAAGGTCAAGGTAGAGAGTTGAGACCAGTATCAGGAAATGTGTACAGACCACTGGTATCTTTGAGATCCCAAAAACATTTTCCTTGTCATATAACTGGGACTCATCAGCACCATCGTCATCATCATGATGTTCTAGGCCTGAGAACCATTGTGTCAAAGGAAGCATACCTTCTGAGTCTGAATGAGACAGGAGTCGAAGTTGAGGTGAGCGTAACTTTGGCTGGGATTGCAGTGCGTTTGTGTCAGATAGGGCAATAGGTTCTTCCTATAGCGCTGGTGCCAATGTTGATGCACTGGGAACGGGTGGGGGTCTCGGAGTTGGGTGAGGAGTCGAAGCATGTGTCGGCCCCGGAGTAAGGGCAGATGCAGGAAAGGGGTCGAAAGGCACAGTTGCCGTTTGCAATGGATCCGCAACGGTAGTCTGACTGGAAGCCTCCCCGAACTCTTGGGGCCAGGAGGTATGCTAGAGGGAGCCGAAAGGGTACCAAAGAAATGCAAAATGGCTTCTTTGGAGACCTGGCCATGATGCAGCGTTGCCCATGGCTCCCGGAATTCAGGTTAGATTAGGACAAGCTGATGCAGGAGACTGGGAACGAGACTGTGAGATACCCTGATATCTGCGTGACTTCTAGTGACAAGAGTGGCAGGAAGAAGGGGAGTTGTCCTTCGACTTCTTATGTTTCTTCTTTGACTTTAACTTACCTGATGACTTAGAGAGAGACAAAGAGCTTCCTCGAGAGTGAAAACTCATTGTAGTCCTTCATTTAGATTGAGATGGGCCTTACACACTTTCTGCACTACTCAGAATCAGAGTATGGCCTCGCAGTCTCAAATGGCATTCAGATTCATCCAAACATAGTCATCACATAATTTAGAGTCATGCATGGAGCCCACACATCAGAGACAGGCCTCATTACGGTTCGTCAATGACATTGGTTTATGGCAAGGGTTTAAAACCTGTAGTTTAGGTGTAGACAGCTCTCTTGCAACCCGTTAGAAAAAGCTTTTGTCAAGTGACAGAATTGAGGGACCGAGCTTTGAATCTGCCCTGAAAGGCGAGGGAAAGAAAAGAACCAACATCGACGCATAGATGGGGTGATATGGCCCGATGTGACTTCTGAGGTGGGATGGACCCAAGGCGGTGCCACATGAAGCCACCTACTGGTGCGTGAGGGAGTTGTTGAGAAAAATTCCCGTATCCAGTCTGGTGCCTGGGAGTATTCACAAGGTGAGGAATCTGCAGTTGTAAGTATCCATCAAAAGCAATGTCTTTACAACATGGTCACAAAATACACAAACCTGGCAAGCAGACCGCTTTTGGATATGCTTTACAAAAGTATGTAACATAAATATTAGCTCACCGAGACAGTCATTTGGAATTAGTGTAGGTAGCCAGGCCACATTGGAGAATGCTGAAACGTGAAGAGAATTTATTCGTGCAAGCTCCGAAACACCACCCGAGTAGGACAATGGACCCACTGGCTCAACTCTCCAGAGAATCAACTCACTAAACACCGCATTTGGATCCTGAAATGCCTCCGATACTGTGCTTCTATTGTGAAGGTTCCATTGCACAGGAGTTGAAGAGTTAGGATAGCTGTTCACGTAATCAATATCTGGCGTCCGTAAAGCATTATGATGCGATGTTGTGAGGAGCAATGGCAGCACTGAGTGACATGCTAAGTCATTGAGATGGAAGCGATGGCCACAGTAACGGGATTTGTGACAAATACTTAGAACTGTGGAAAAGGAAGACTCTTCTGCAAAACTGACTAGCCATTGATTCAATGACCCATCAGCATGCTTTGAAATCATCAAAACGTTAGGGGTGAAGATACTGAATTTTACATTGTTAGGCGATTTACTGTGTCCTGATGAAATAAGCATAGAAGTGGATCGTGGAAGGTTGGAAGGCTTTTGTTTTCCTTGCTGGATCGCCAGGTCCACATTTTTCGTGCAGGCATACATCACTATGCTTCTGCAGAGGGAGTTTGCATCACCAGTGGGAAAAGCTACTGGAATTCTAGACACAAAAGATACCTAAAAAGATAGATCACATTTTAATAATTGAAATAGAGTTACAGGTGTTCAACAAATAAAATGTCATTTTTTTAATCTTCTACTTCACAATGGTTTGGAATCCTGCTTCAGTAAAACACTAAATATTTTTTCGCTAACACAAGCTACTTGTTCATCTCTTCAGTGGCAAATCCCCTCTTTCTAATCCTTCTTTCCTTTTCCTTACATAACAAATACCCAAACAAAAGTTCCACAACTTTGTGCTCTCAGCTATTGACATGTAATACCACAAGCTAGTGGGGATGGCTTAGCAGGTAGTATAATTAAGCAATGGTTATGCAAACTCACTTATTATTGAATCTGCTTGTGACCTGATGGTGTGAGTATGTGTGAGAGTTAGGGAAGAGTAAATGTGAGTGGGTAGCTGAATCTGGGTAATTGGGCGAGTGATTATGAGTTGGTGGACAAATGTGAGAGGGATTGATTTATACAGGTGGCTGAAAGTGACTGTGCGAGTGAGTTAATGATGGTAGGTGGATGAAGGTGAGCTGAGTAGATGAATGTATGGTGTAGGTGTGGTGCATCTCTGTCGTCCAGTCCGCTCAAGGGGTCTCCAACAGTAAGAGAGAGCCAAACCAGAAGAACCCGTCTGGAGCTACAGAATGGCAAGCTATTGGAAGAGGTTGTTCATGTAATCCACATAAAGCAGTGTCATATTGTTAACCCACTATATTTCACAGTCCAAGTCTAAATGCATTTTATGATTAACAGAATACAGTTTACTCAGGTGATATGATGCACCCAGCTTTAAAGTCCTGCAGCTGGCTCTTTCATAGGGCAGCATGAAAGTACACTTTGTAGGTAGTTTGTAACAAAATGTGTACAGAGTATGCAATACATCACATTGGCATGTGCTGAGTTTGGAAGGCAACATGGACTACGTTTATGGATGATCATAACTTCCCAACTTAAAAAGATTGCAGAGCAGCTAAAATACAGAAACATAAACACAGAGCCCCATTTTCCAGACATCAAGCTTGCATTGGACTAAGAAGCATTAACTACACACTCTTGACACTAGTTCACAAGAAAGAATTTTGTCTCACGAGATGCTGATTTCCCAACCCCTGGCACATCACTAGAGAGGATGAGATAAGTCCTGGTCAGAGGGCAGATGATGCCCCACTGCTGTGGGCAGGGACTGCAGGTGGCATGGCTAACTCGCGACCTCTGGCGCTGTCAGATGAGAGAAGGCCAGAGGAGGAGAATGCCAAAAGATCTGCCTAAGAGGAAGGCGATTTGGTGGCTGCAGGGGAAGAATCTAAGCAAGAATGATGGGTGTAGCTGCAAACAATACTGTAATCCTCTATGTATCCTCCCAGGGCTAGAGAGTCAGTGCCCTTGTGGAACTGAAACAGGAAAACACATGCCAGCTAACTCTGGATGTTTCACCTGCTCTGACATGGCTCTTAGTTCATTTTCCCAACACAACCCCCCCAGCTAGTTTCACCACTCATGTGAAGAAGCAGTTCTGGTGGGTAAGCATTCTTGGCTGCCTAAATGTAGGTGCTAATGCAACGACAGAAAAGGAAAATGTTGCACCCCAATGAAGTGCTTGAGCACTCTACTTAAGTGAACTGATATGCCTAATAATCAATCAAATAGCAGGCTGGTTGTAAATTTGAAATACTCCAAGCCCGTTTTTATGCATTGTTATCTTTCTATTTTTTTTCTTGATGACAAACTCTGGTAGAGAGATAAGTCTGTCATTAGCCACACTTAAAAAAATAGCTAAGAGTTCGTGATTCATCATCTTGGTCATTTTTCATTACCTCTGCTATTCTAGCCTCCCTTGCTCACAAAAATATAGGCCATACTCCATAAAACTGTTATAAAGAGTTCAGGAAAACATACTGGAAGAAGACTAGCTAGCAGGTTAAACAATGCACGTTTGTTATTACTTTACTAATTTGTTTATGCAGTAAAACATAGAAAAGGATGCATTGCACCCTCATTGATGTCTATACAAATTCACAGTTAAAATGATATATGAACAAGTTACTTACCTTCGGTAACACTTTTTCTGGTGGATACAATATCTGCCTGTGGATTCCTCACCTTTCGAATTACCCTTGAGCCAGCATTCCGCGGAAACTTTCTTCATAGCTCTCCCACGTCAACGATGACGTCACAATAGCATGGCTCCGCTCGCGACTCAGTATGACATCATCGGAGCCATAAGAAGACCTCGTCGGCGTGCTGACATCAGTTCCACCCATTTTTTCCATGCCTTCAAGGCGAACGGGTGAACCGACAACATTTCGCAAATATACACAGTATACAATATATGCACCAATATACATAGTATGTTATTCAAAGGAGAAAGGAGACCGGAAATACTAGACATTTCCTAACAACAAGCTACATATCATTTCAAAAGACAATGAAATACCAGGAAAGTTATACTAAAAACAAAATCAGTATAGGAAGGCAGACAACAGGGAGGCAGGTGGGTCAGTGAGGAATCCACAGGCAGATACTGTACCACCGAAAAAAAGCGTTACCGAAGGTAAGTAACTTGTTCTTCTGATGGATACATCTGCCTGTGGATTCCTCACCTTTCGAATTGAATCCCCAAGCAGTCCCGCTCCCGGAGGAGGGTGTCTGCCTACTTAAACCAAAAAATCCTGCAGCACAGAACGTGCACAATGGCCATCCCTCCTCACCTCTGAATCCAGGCAGTAATGCTTCGCAAAGGTGTGGAGGGAGGCCCAAGTTGCCGCCTTGCAGATGTCTACAACAGGGACACCTCTAGCCAAAGCCGAAGAAGAAGACTTAGCTCTAGTGGAATGAGCTCTAATACCCTCAGGCGGTTCCTTCTTGGCCAAGGCATAGCAGATCTTGATGCACAAGATGATCCACCTGAAAAGCGTTCGCTTGTGGACAGCTTTGCCCTTCATTCTTCCCACATAACCAATAAAGAGCTGGTCATCAAGCCTCAAGTCCTTGGTTCTGTCCAGATAAAATCTGACCGCCCTCTTAGGGTCCAGGCGGTGAAGTCTCTCCTCCTGCTTCGAAGGGTGAGGGGTAGGATAGAAAGTAGGTAAGGTGATTGACTGCCCTAAATGGAAAGGAGTAACCACCTTAGGCAGGAAAGCAGCCCTCCTCCTGAGAACCATCTTCTCTGCATAAATGGATGTAACGGGAGGTTTAGAACTAAGAGCCTGAAGCTCACTTACCCTCCTGGCGGAGGTAATAGCAATCAGAAAAACTGTTTTGAAAGTAAGAAGCCTCAACGGACAACTTTGAAGAGGCTCGAAAGGAGAACCCATCAGGAAAGTAAGAACTAAATTTAAATCCCACTGAGGCATGATAAAAGGAGTGGGAGGGAATCTATTAGTAAGGCCCTTAATGAACCTCATGACTATGGGAGACTTAAACAACGATGGTTGGTCTGGCAAACAAAGGAAGGCTGATAAAGCGGACAAGTAGCCTTTAGCAGTCGCCACAGCACAACCCTGCCGGGCCAAGGAAAGAGAAAAACTAAGAACATCAGACAAATGAGCCTTCAAGGGATCATTAGAACTCTCTCCACACCACTTAACAAACCTGGCCCATTTATAGGAATAGATTGATTTGGTAGAGTGTCTTCTGGCCGATAAGATAGCATCCACCACATCCGGTGGGAGAGAGAAAGAACTCAGGTTGCCCCGTTCAATCTCCAGGCATGAAGGTGCAGGCTCTGGAGGTGGGGGTGTAGAACCTGCCCATGCGACTGTGAGGAGGTCTGTCTGAGAAGGAGATGGAGCGGAGGGTGCAATGAGAGGTGAAGGAGATCTGTGTACCACACACTTCTTGGCCAATCCGGGGCAAACAATATGACTTGGGCCTGGTCTTGGCGAATCTTCCTCAGAGCCCGAGGAATCAAGGGTATGGGAGGAAATCATAAAGACGACATGAGCCTCAATCTAGATTAAACGCGTCCCCTAACACTCCCTGCATCAGATACTGGAGTCTAAGTGGCAAAAAGGTTCAACCGAAGAAACGCGGAAAAGGCCTTTGATTCTCTTGAGTGGCCTTTCCTCAGGGCCGTTCTGGGTAAACTTTGTATCCCCCCGTTCATAGCGCTAATTATGCTCCTATAACCGACCCACTGGGCCGGATACGGGTGAACAGCACCCTGTCAGAGGCGTTCCCGATTTTGCGTTGCACCGGCAGGGGTGTCCACTGTCCCCACTTTTATTCATCATGGCAATGGCCCCATTGGTCCGGGAGATGCAGGAGTGTCATCTGCATCGTGGATTGCAGCTTACCCATGGGCCCCTTTTGTTGTCGCTATACGCAGATGACATCTTGTTATTTATCTGTGATCCTCATCTCAATCTCCCCCCACGATTTGGAGAGCTCTCAGGCCTCCGGATAAACTGGGCTAAGTCGGAAATGTTCCCACTCATGGAAGCGACTCATCCACCCCCGGTTGAGCTTCCCCTTGAGTGGGCCTTAGACGGCACAAAATACTTGGGAATACACATCCATAGAAGCAAGGAGCAAGTCTTACAACGTAACTATGGCCGGGCACTAGCTGATCTTAAAGTGCAAGTGGATCGCTGGATCCGGCTCCCCGTATCCATGGCGGGACATGTGGCAATTATAAAAATGGTTGTCCTGCCCCGTTTCTTGTACCTTTTTTTCAACATACCTGTACCCTTGTCCCAACATTTCTTCAGCACACTCAGCGGAACCCTGATACGACTGGTCTGGGCATGGGCTTGCCCTTGTATTCGGTGGGACACGCTCCAGCTTCCTTATGAGCATGGGGAACTTGGGGTCCCGGACCTGCACCTTTATTACTTGGCAGAACAGTGCCACTACATATACAGCTGGTACCACCCGGACGCCCGGATACCTTACTTATGCCCGGAGCGTGCTCTACTGGAGGGTATTCTACACTCTCAGATATTACCTAAGGGCATACCACTTGATGCTGAGTATGTACAGATGGTATCCACTACATGCTGGGCATGGTGGCACCTGCTACGCATACTGGGGGGGGACCCTCTAGTCTAACTCCATATGGTACACAACAACCCTTGGCTCCTGCTTACTCGGGGGGGAAATTAGTGCAACGTACGCTACGTCAGCACAGTATACACACAATGGGAGACCTGTTTCCAAATGGACGTCACACCTTTGGTCGAGGGCCCATGGGACGGGGACATGTCGTATATTGCTGGAGGAGCCCACATGACCTCAGAGAATATCCCGAGCATGCATTGCACTGAGACCGTACACCACTGAACGGGTACGAGAGACATGGGAGACGGAACTGGGAGTGATGATTACAAATAAAATGTGGGCATACTGTTGTACACAAACTCTGCGCATATCAGTGAGCCAGCAACACAAACTCCTACATTTTAAATTCCTACACCGTTATTACTTGTCACCGGCTGCGATTGCAGCCTTCGATCACACTAGGTCTGATATATGCATGAAATGCACAGAGGACGGAGTGGACGTTGCACACCTCACTTGGACATGCCCAATTATACATGCCTATTGGGTGGCAGTATTTGAACACATTTCAGCCATGACCAGTAGCGACCTCACACCCGACGCCCTAATGGCACTGATGGGATATACCCTCAACATTCCACGTACTTACCGCCAACTGGTCTCACTGGCACTACTTCTGGGTAAGCGGGAAATAGCGGTGCACTGGGGGAGTGCCCGTCCCCCGGTGGTTGGGGACTGGCTGGGGAGTATGAGCCTTTGCGAAAAGGTGGCCGATGAGTATGTGCACCTACATCCCCTTGCCATACGCCCCAAGGATATCGGGTCACCCTTCTGAGTCTATTTACAGTCGCCAATGAGTGAGACCCCGCCAGTTGAACACATTGGCCTGCCGGACGCCTGGGTGGTACGTATGCTGGAGATGTGCAACTGACTATGGCATCGCTAAACATTGAATGTTTTGGTGCTGTCAAATTGTTTATGCTTAGGCTCCTTTTTGGATGATGTGCAACATTGTGGTTGTTAAATTGTAAAAACCAATAAAGAAATTAAAAAAAAAAAAAAAAAAAACTATGCATCTTCAGAAATGTAAGGAATGAACCTTGATTTGGTACTTTACGGTAAGCGGTGATGGCAGGTAGATGAACCTTGTCGAAGAATTGCAGATTTGAGTATTATAAACACAACAGGTAAGACAGAATAACATTCTCCAGGCATGAGAGTGGATCATGATTATTGCTAAGTCAACAAATCACAAATCGTTTCCATTTAAAGGCATAGGAGCTTCTAGTAGATGGTCTCTTTGCTTCCTTCAGAATCTGTGTACAGTCTGGCGGTAGAGTGGAGTATCCATACTCTATGACTTCAGGAGCCATGCTGCCAAATTCACTTTGTATGTTTGGTGTTGGATATTCTCCCCATCCTGGATAGTAAATTGTGGTTGCATGGTAGTCCCTTGTGGGGTTTGAGTGATACGTGAACATGCTCTGGAACCCGGTATTCTCCTGACCACTCAGGAGCTATGAGACTCATGGTTGTGGAAAACGTTTTGAACTTCAAGATGACTAGTAGTATTAGTGGTATCAGTGGAAAAGTGTATAGAAATCTGTTCAACCAAGTCATCAAAAAAGCACTGCCCATCGACTGTGGGTCGCACATTTTGGATCGTAGTTTAGCCATTTTGCGTCTTGCCATTGGCAAGTCAGTCTATTTCTGGGAAACCTCAGTCTTTAAAGACAAAATACAAGACATCATAGTCAAGCTCCCACTTGTGATTTTTGTACAAGTGTCTTCTGAATAGGTCTGTTTGATAATGTTGGAGACTTGGCAGATGCACCGCTTAAAGAGTTAGATTTCTGGCCAACACCCAAATGCCATATTGCTTGGGCTTTTAACAACAGTTCTTGATTTTGTTTCTCCCTGTTTCTAAGTATTGTCTGTGAATACTAGAACTCTGTGTGTAGGCCTGGCAGGAAAGCTCTGAAGCAAAGTGGACTGCCTGATGCACCAGAACATTAATGTGTGCGAAGAACAAGTCACTTACCTTCTGTAATTCATTATCTAGTAGAGTCAATATCTAGCTGCAGATTCATTACCTTTAAATTTCCCAGGCGTCAGACTGGATCCGGAAACTTATGAGCGAGCAGTACCCATGCGTGCCGTCGGGTGGCTCCGTTTAGTTCCGCATGGTGTTGTCGGCACCGGGTGTGAAGTCATGGTCACCTATATAGGCGCCACCCAGGCGCGCAGACGTCGGTTACTTTTCACGCTTTCCCGCAGGAAGCGAAGAGCCATGAAGTGAACCGACTAGTGTGTGTCCAAACTAGGGCCCTGAAAATGGAGCAACCATAGCCCTATAAATGAGTCCGCAGAGCAGGAAGGCATGGGTGGGTCTGCAAGGAATATGCAGCTAGATATTGCCTCTACCAGATAATGCGTTACCGAAGTTAAGTAACTTGTTCATCTGATAGAGACGTCTAGCTGCAGATTCCTTACCTTTGAATAGATACCCAAGCCATACATCCTGGCGGTGAGCTGCGGACAAATTAGTAGACTAGAAAGTCCTGCAGGACCGAATGGGTAAAAATGCCCATCCCTGGGGACCAGACTGTCCAGGCAGTAGTGTTTAGCAAACGTGTGCAGGGAAGCACACGTTGCAGCCTGACAGATGTCCAGGACGGGCACTCCATGCGCCAACGCTCCATAGCCTTCCCCCTGGTGGAATGGGCATGTAAGCCCTCAGGGGGCTGCTTAATAGTCAGTGCGTAGCATATCTTAAGACAGATAATGACCCAGCGTGAAATGGTTCGTTTCTGCACTGCCTGACCTTTTTTAGCTCCCACATAGCCCACGAAGAGTTGGTCGTCCACCCAGAACTTTTTCCTGCGGTCAAGGTAGAACAACAACGTTCTTTCTCGGTCCAGACAATGGAGACACTCCTCTTCCTTAGAGGGATGTAGAGGAGCATAAAAGTTGGGCAGTGTGACCGACTGACGCAGATGGAATGGGGTCACCAACTTAGGAAGGAAAGAGGCTCGGGTGCGAAGGACCACCTTATCAACAAATATCACGAGATAGGGAGGCATGGATAATAAAGCCTACAGCTCACTCACCCTCCGGGCAGATGATATTGCCACTAGATATGCTGTTTTGATGTTAAGCAACCTGAGGGGACAAATGTTGTGGCTCAAAGGGAGCACTCATGAGCTAAGAGAGAACTAGATTCAGATCCCATTGAGGCAAAATAAAGGGCGTAGGAGGAAACATATGTCAAGCCCTTTCAGGAGCCTATTTACAGCAGAGGACTTGCAGCAGCAAGAAAGCAGAAAGAGCAGAAAGATAACCCTTGAGAGTGCCCAGAGCAGACCCCTGCTGGGCAAGGGTAGGAATAAGGAAAAGAATATCAGAAAGAGGGTCAATAGACTTTTCTGTACAATATTTTACAAATTTTTGACAACAGCAGGCGTATACTATCTTGGTTGAGGGCTGCCTGGCCGCCGAGATAACCTTACAGACTTCGGGATGAAGGTCAAAAGCTATCAACTGTCACAACACAATCTCCAACCAAGAAGGCGCAGAGTTGACAGGTTCGGGTAGAGGACCATCCCCTGATGCTGAGACCGAAGATCGTCTCGAAGGGGCTTACTGATCGATGCTCATTTGAAGAAGCTCGGGATACCAGACTCTCGGTGCCCAGTCCGGATCCACAAGAATGACTTGGGCCCAGTCATTCTTGACCTTCTTGAGAACTCTGGGCAGAAGTGGTATGGGCGGCAAGGTGTGCAGAGGGCCTAAGCTTCACTTGTGATGAAAAGCATCTCTGAGCGTTGCCACCTTGGAAACTCCAACGCGCAATACAGTTGAAATAACACGTTCTCTTCGGAGGCAAACAGATCGAACCAAGGCTCTCCCCACTGCTGAAAGAGACCTTGTGCCACCTCCGGCTGGAGAAGCCATTTGTGATGTGCTAGGCCTCGACAGTTGAGTTAGTCTGCCCAGGCGTTCAGAGAACCTGCCAGGTATTGAACCACCAGGGATATGCCCTGCTGTTTCAGCCAAGTCCAGAGATGCAGGGCCTCTTGACAAAGGCTCCATGACCCCAATCTGCCCTGCTTTTTGCAGTACCACATGGCGATGGTGTTATCCGTGAACATCTGCACTAACTTCCCTTTGACAGAGGGAAGAAATGCTTTTAATGCCAATCAGATAGACCCGGAGAATCAACAAGTTGATGTGGAGCCCTGATTTCACCAGAACCAAATTCCTCCTATCTCCACCTCTCCCAAAGGGGAAGGGAGAGGGGTCTGCCTCGGACCCAATTGTGGTCCGTTAACCACCACTGCAGGTCCTTTGCAGTTCCCTCAGAGATCTGGAGCATGTTGGAGAAATTCCCCTGACGCTGCGCCCACTGGATGTCCGGGTCCCACTGCAGAGCCTGCATACGCCATTTGGCATGATTTACCAACAGGCTGCAGGAGGCCATAAGACCCAGCAGCCTCAGAGTCATTCTCACCGAAATCCAGGATACAGGCTGAAACATTGGTATCATAGCCTGAATATCCTGGACTCGCTGCTCGCAAAGATAAGCCCAAAACAGCACTTTGTCCAGGACAGCTCCGATAAAAGGGAGCGTCTGAGAAGGAGTCAGGTGAGACTTCGGCACGTTTATGGTGAACCTCAGCGAATGCAGGAGGTCCGCTGTAGTCTGGAGGTGGGAAACGACAGTCTGCAGTGAGAATGCCTTCAACACACGAGTCGTCGAGATAGGGGGAAGACTGGAACCCCTAACCTGCACAGATGAGCTGCGACCACCGCCATCGACTTGGTGAATACCCAAGGGAAATTGGTAAGGCCAAAGGGTAGCACAGTGAACTGAAAGGGCTTGAGGCCTACCTTGAACCGCTGGTAACGCCTGCAGGCAGGCAGGATGGGGATGTGAAAATATGCATCCTGCAAGTCCAACGTGGCCAGACAGTCTCCTTGGTCTAGGGCAGATAAGACCTGAGCCAACATGGGCGTCTTGAAATTCTCCTTTTTGAGGAAGAGATTGACGGTCCAAAGGCCTAGAATAGGACAAAGACCTTTGTTCTTTTTGGGTAGCAGAAAGTAGCAGGAATAATAACCATTGCCTACTTCTGAAATTGGAACCCTCTCTATAGCCTTCTTGGCCAGGAGAGCTGTAATTTCCTCTTTGAGCAAGATAAGATGATCCTCTGCCAGCTGTTCTTGAGATGGTGGCAAAGGAGGGGGAAAAAGATAGAAAAGGGAGACAGTAGCCATCCTGAATGATCTGCAAGACCCATTTGTCCGACGTTATAGACTGCCAGTGGAGGAGATGATGTTGAATTCTCCCTCCAACTGGACACCAATGGTCTTGCAGAACCAAAGTAGGAAGGCTTAGAGGCTGCAACTGCTGGGGGGTGGGTGGCGGACGACTTCTGGCTACCATTCTCATGAGGTCAGAATGCACTGCGTCCACGTCCTCGAACAACATGGGAAGTCTGCGCAAGACGGTGGGTGGGGTATGGCTGACGCTGTTGAAAGCCCCTTTCATAGCCATGAAAAGGCAAAAGGCAGACTGGGTGCAAGGTGTCACTGAGAGGTCCACGACTTGGCCGTAGCCCGTGAGTGCTTGAAGAGCTCCCATCGAAGGGCATGTCCATGAGGTTAGCCTGGAAATCCCGGAAAAGTCAGATGTGCCATCGTCGAGAACAACGCTATACCCAGCGAGTCAGTCGCACCCAGACCACACCTTATGGTGAACCTTGCTGCCTCTCTTCCATCCTTCACTGCTTGTGAGAGCTCAGTCTGGGCCTCTTCCAGGACCTGTGGCAGCGCTTGCGCAACAGTTTCCAATAAGGTATGTGAGAACAGGGCCAAAAAGCATGCAGTGTTCACTGACAGCAATGCTAGGTTGCTGGAAGAAAACATTTTCTTCCCGAGTGCGTCCAGCCTCTTGGATTGCCTGTCCGGGGAGCGGAAGGGAATGCGCCATGGGATGTTGAGGCTTGGACCACCAAGCTCTCAGGGGCAGGTTGTTGGATGAGGAAACTTGGATCACCCGGGGCAGGGTGATGGCGGTGTGCTATAGTCATGTTCACATGAGCCCCTGTGCTAGGCTTGGACCACAAGCCTAGAAGGATATCAGTCAGTGCCTCATTAAAGGGCAATAAAGGGTTCGGATGAGGAAGCCCCAGGCTGAAGCACTTCGGTCAAGAGGTTAGTCTTGACCTGCACCGAGGGCAACTCCAGGAGAAGGACCTTTGCTGCCACCATAGCATAAGAAGCTCCCTCCTCCGTAGCCACAGTAGGTGGAGAGAGCATACCAGCATCTGGAGAGGTAACCAGTCCACTGACATCCACAAGTTCCTCATATCAGTGAACTGGTGTTCCTAAGGGTCCAGTGACCCCTCCCACTCTTCTTCCATGCCTAAAACCTCCTCAAAATATTCAGGCAATGACCTAGAGCCTCTGGGCCCCGTCGGTGCCGGAGTCGGTGTAGACCGACGCCTAAATGATTCCGAGTCATTGGGAATCAGAATGGAGCTGCCATTGCCGGAAGCATCGACTTTGGGACCGGTGCCAGTGAAGGTCACGTTGGCACAACCGGCGCCGATCTGGATCCGGAATCAGATCCATGATACCCCACCGGATCCGAGCCCTGAGCCGTTGGCGTGGAACCTGATGGGGTCTCCTCCAACCGCACGGGGCCTTAGGGTGCACAAGAGGGGTCGGCACACTTAAATACTTGGCGCATGGCCTCGTAAAACTCTTACCTGAGCGGGGTCGCTCCGGCTCCCTGAAACGGGGGGAGGCGCGGAGTCAAACCTGGCTCCGGCTTTGCAGAACCATGCCTGGAAGGTCGATGTTCCTCATTCGTCTCGTCAATCCTCAACGGACGAGGTGAAGTCGAAGTCCGTTTAGACTTCTTATGCCTCTTCCCCGAGTGTCCCAAGGACGTAGAGTGTGACGAAGAGGACTTGGGGTTCCTAGAGTGGTCCCGTGACCACCTTTTCCTTGATAGGGACTGGGACTTTCAATGAGTCGCGCTCGATGGCCTCAACTGCCATGCCACAAGCAGCTTTAGGGACTGCGTCCCCAAAGCCTTTGGTGCCATGGCCCAGCAGTCCGAGCACTACTTTAAGTCATGGTCCTGCTCGAGACACCATAAGCACACAAGATGTTGGTCGATAACCGACATGGCGCGGTGACTAACACCACCCGGCTTAAATCCTACCTTTCTAGAGGTCATCCCTCGACACGCAATGAAAAAATGCTCGACAAAACCTCGAAAAAAGTCTGTCAAAAAGAGACAGAGGGGTAGCTCTTCTCTAGATCAGCGCTAACTGGCATTAAAAGAAAAGAACGGACGTCCACATGCCTGGGTGGCACCTTTATGGGTGACCGCACAGTCACATTCCGCACCGCCGACGCCACGCGGAATAAAAAGGAGCCACCTGACAGCGTGCAGACGTACTGCTCACGCAAACTTTTCGGATCCACTCTGACGCCTGGGAAATTCAAAGATAAGGAATCTGCAGCTAGAAGTCTCTATCAAATAGTTGTTATTGCAGCGACCACTGACCCAGAACTGTGAGACTGTCTGAGTGTGCTCCTTCACAAGGTTAGAGAAGCATCGGTTAGTATGGTCTGAGTAGGAAGATCCTGATGGAATGGAACTCCCTTGTTGAGCCACCACTGAAGAGAGTGCCATTTTAGTTGATTCAAGTAAATTCAGTCTTTCAAGTCACAGTGATGTTGCGACCACTGACCTTACAATCATTGTTGCAGAGGTCTCATGTTGAAGTGGGTATAGAGCACGTCGAAGTTGTAAGAGGCCTTAGCTACCATCTTTCGGCAGATCTTCTGCTAATGTGAGCACAGACTACCATAGCGCCCTGTGATATCTGCCAAGAGGTACAGAGTCACTGGCTGACTTCATTGCAGTAGCTGCTGAGCCAGAGACTTTCCTGCCCAATGCATTCATCTTTTTACTCTGTCTCTCTGGTGGCACTGATGTCTCTGGTTCTATTAAATGCTTTTTACAGACAGCAGAGATGATCACGGAGTCAGGCTTTGGTTCTTTGCGAAGAAATACATGCTCATGCTTTGCAGGTCTGTATTTCTTAAGGCGGTGTGGAGTGACCGATTTTTAAGTGGCTGGTGTTAGGAACATCTCTTCTGTCAATTCTGTGAAACCAGGTACAAAAAGAATAACAGGACTTGGAGATGGTCTTGTTTGCAAAGTCTCAATAATGACTGTGTAGTGATCATGTTGAAAAAGTTTTTTCTACTAGTGATGCACGTAATGAAGGTGATAGAGATGAAGTTGGTGTGTATGACAAATCAGAGTTGTGACACCTGGACGTCTTTTGGGAATGGGAAGGTGTTTTCAGTAGTTTCAGGAATACATGGTTGACTAGGCATATTTTGGTCTGACATTCTTGAAACCAATGGAATTGCTGTTCCTTGTGGCAACGGTGTTGCAGGAGCTGGGGTAGTAATGGCTCAGTGTGGTACAGAGGATCAGGAGAGGTTTTAAACCCAGAGGTTGTAATGGTTCTTGCAGTGGATTTTCTGCAGGAATTACCAATTTTCGGCTTACTGGAAAAACGTGCGTCTGAGTGAACAGAAGACTATAGAATAGCTCGCCATCAATCTTAGGGTCGATTCCAGTGAGAGAGACATTCTCGATGCTGTGATATGATGGTGCCTCAATGTTGAAGACTGAGCAGTGGAGTGTCATGGTGTCGACGGTACTGCAGAGTTACCGTTGTAGTGTCTCTCTACTGATCTATGATGCACCGGCATTACAGTTTGTTCCACATTCTGTGTTGCTGTCGTCACCATCAAAGGAGGAGGCCTGGACGTCAAGGGACCTGATGTTGATGGTGATAGTACTGCATATGTAAACATTAATACCTAGGCTCTTGGTGTCGCTACCATAACCTTTAGCGGCGAGCATGTCGGTGCTGAAGGTCTCGGCACCGACCGATGATTCAGTGAAGTGAAAGACTGTTTGGACTGGTGGTGATGTTTTCAGCACTTTTTCACACTAAATCTACCTCTATGGGGGTCCTTTGAACAGGAGGAATCTGGTGCTGTATAGGGAGCCTCCTCTTTTTCCTGCTTTTCCAAATTTCCTCTCAGGGAAATTTCTTCATGTCCTTGAGAGCCCTTCTTTGTCATATCTGGCAGTCCTTAACAAGTGAATGAGAAGTAAACAGACCACGCAAAGATAATGAGGATCAGGATCAGCCTTCTTTCTCCCACAGGAGGAGCATTTCACAAAAATTGAAGGCAATTTGAAGGAAACAATATTCCTTGAAAAAAATTAAAACACAGGAAATTCTTGAAATCTTTAAAAAAAACATTGAGTAAAGTTGTGAAGAGTAACTTTCTGGAGGAAACGTCTCAGAAACAGGAGCACTGAAAACAATGAAGTGTTCTGAGATCCAGTCAGCACAATTCGGAAAAAAAGGACTAAGGCTGTCAGGCAAACTGCCAAAACAGTGTATGCCGGGTAATGGAAGCTGCTGGCTTCCTTAAAGTTACAGTGTATGCTGAATACAGCTAGTGCACTTTGACCCGACAGCAATTTTTCCCTTAATTTTGTATTAGCATTTAGAGCAGGATTTCAAGCGATTTTAACCATATAGCGCATTTTTACTCTAAATCCAGCAATGAGGATTGGTTTTAATTATAATACTGCAGTTTTCTATAGAAAAATAAAGTTAAAGCTAGCCTGTGTCAGAAGTATGGAGGTGTCACCCACTGTTCAACAATGGAATGTCTTCATTCAATCCTGGAGAAATAAATAAGTATACATATATATATATATACTCTACGTTTATAACTATCACTGAGAATCCCACGATGTAGAACATAACACAACAGATGATTGGGTCGCAGCGGCTCACAGAAGCAAGCCCTCTCAGAGACGAGGTAAGGCATTTCACCCCCCCCAACCGGAAGACAAACCCGTGTGAGAGCTAAGATGCATCCACATGTTGCAAACAGTGATACGGGGAACAGATGTAGTGCTTTTCAGAAGGACACAGCACCTGGAGAGCAGTGGTACGAGAGCAATGTATTTGTCTCTGGACTGGCTGCGGGCAGAGGGCAAGTCAAGAGAAGAGTGGAAGTAACGCCTAGATGAGGGAAGCAAAGTCTTCAGATGGGGCAACAGCGGACATAATGGCATAGGGTAGGCCTCAAGGGGAGGGTGGTGCGCATCGCTCCTCCTTGAGCAAGAAGGGGACTCAGAGACCCCATTCCCCAGGGCCGTCAAGGGGAGGGGGAACCCGACCTCCCTTCCCAAGCCAATAGTGGCCCCAGGGACAAAACATATTAAGGGGAGGGGGATGCAACCCCCTACACAAGTCCTAATAGGCCCTGGGGACCCCACCCCAGGGCCGAATTCCAATAAAAATGACAGGGGAACTGCTGTGTCTTGGGGGTGGGCTCCCCGCAACACAGTCATTGAGCTGGCCCCAGTGTTGGGGTCCCTGAGGCCTTATTGGCTCAGGAAGGGGGCCAAAATTGAGTTTGGCACCAGCAGATAGGGTCTCCATGGCCTACTAAAGTTCAGGATAGGGGCCCACACGGCCCCCATCCCATTTTTCCTCGGATTGAGTCTCCAGGGCCTAATAAGGCTCAGGAAGGAGGCGCCACAAGCCCCCCTAATAAAGTATTTTGCACCGCCCTTCAGGCGACTGGCCCACCCTGGGGGGAGGTTCAAACTAGTGTGGGAGCCCGTGTTTTTAATAAAAAATTGCTGCGGATTTGTGGATCTGCAGCAAATTCACAGCAAAATGAAAGATCAGAACCGACTCACGAGTCCCAAGATAGCAGCCGCCACATCGCTGTTGGTGTGGTGGCAGCCAATCAGATCTCTCCATGAGATCTGTCGTTCCCCGCGGATCATGCTCAACATGAAATATACAATTTATTTTTAGCATTAATTGCTCAAAAACTACTGAACGGATTTGCACCAAATCAAGATCTAACTTTCTGCAAATTTGGTGTAAATCAGTTTTGCGGTTTGGGCTGTAGTAGTGTCTACATTTCCTATAAAAAAATTAATTGGGAAAACGTGCTTTGGTGCCCTCCCCCTTTTTCTCGGCCCCTACTTGACGGATCACCTCAAAACTTTCTAGGATGGAGCAGAACTGAAAATTGTTTTCTTTCTTTTTTTTTTTTTTACGTTTATTGAAGATTCGTCCAAATGGCTCCTAAGATGCAAGCAAACTAAAAAATGCATTTCCTACAGAAACAAGTTCCCAACTATAATTACCCAGTGGCGACAGCCCGAGTATTGTTATAGTTAGGTGAAAATGTCAGTTGAAACATAGTGTTTTAAACACACAAATAAACTCTGAAATTCAACAGTTAGTTATTTCAAGTAACTATAACTTGAGCACCCGCCATGCAAAGTGTGTTGTCAATGATGTCAGTTCAGTTGTCATCAGTAATGTCATCAATGATGTCACACAACATGTCATGAGTGTAGCAATATGTGAGGTCATAAGCAGTGCATAGCGAGGGTGTGAGTTACAGATACTTGAAATAAATATAACTGTTGAATTTCAGTGTTTTTAAAAAGTTTAAAACGTTCCATATAAACTGACATTTTCATCAAACTATAATTCCACTTTGACCTTTGGTATTTTCAGTAAACTTTTTTTTATGCAAAGTAAGATATCACCAAACCTAACTATAACATCACTATAAACTTTGTTTTTTCTCGGCGAGTTTTTAGGGCTTTTTTCTTTTATTTAAAGTAATATTTTATTACCATACTTCAGGTCAACCCCCCCACCGCACAAGGTTGAAGGCAGCCAGCCCCTGCGTCCAACCCTCTATCGCCAGCCAACCCCCACCCGCACACAGCCGGCCACAGGATTGCATGCAGGACCTGGCCTGCGGCCCTGCATCCATACCCCCACAGGCAGCCAACTGCCTGCTGTGCGTGGGCCTCTGCTGTCCGTGGCAACCCGCCGAAGACATTCAAGCCCCGCCTCCAGGTTATGTTATGGGAATTTGTATAATGCAGCTAATCACCCGTGAGGGTATTCAAGCACTGAGTAGGGTAGGCCTGAGGGGGAGCAGGAGATCATGCCTGTTTTGTCTGGAACAGCCATGTCTTGAGGTTCATTCAGAAGTCCATGCGGGATGGGAGGTTCTGAGGTGATTCAGGAGGCCATTCCAGGTCTCGGCTGCGAGGTAGGAGAAGGACCGTCCTCTATTTCTGGTCTGCTTGATGCGAAGAAGGTGTGCTCCTGCCTGGGATGCAGATCGAAGGTGTCTGGTGAGTTGGTAGAAGTTGAGGTGGAGGTTGAGGTATGCTGGATCGGTGCTATGGAGAGCTTTGTAGGCATGGGTGAGTAGCTTGAACTTACATCTGGCTTAGACTGGGAGCCAGTGGAGCTTGTTGAGGTGTGGAGAGATGTGGTTATTTTGCAGGATGTTCAGGATGAGTCGGACGGTGGCGTACTCGGAGATTTTGAGGTGGCATAGGACATGGGCTGGGATTCCGATGTAGAGGGCGTTTCCGTAATCAAGTCAACTTGTGATGAGAACCTGGGTGACCGTTCATTTGGTATTGAGTGGGATCCACTTGAAAATCTTGCATAGAATTTGCAGGATGTGGAAGCATGATGAGGAGATGGCGTTGATCTGTCTGCTCCTGGAGTCGTTGGTGTTCAGGATGATCCTGAGGTTCTTCGCATGGTCCGTAGGGGTGGGTGGGATGCAAGGTTCACAGGGCCACCAAGAGGTGTCCCAGGGGGAATGGTTGTTGCTGAAGATTAGGAATTTGGTTTTCTCTGTGTTGAGCTGGAGGCAGTTGTTTTTCATCCAAGCAGCGAGGTTGCTCATGCAGTTGGCGAAGTTGGCTTTGGAGGTGCTGGTTGAGTCGGTAAGAGGGGGATAAGCTGTGTGTTGTTGGCGTAGAATACTATGTTGATACCGTGGGCCCGGACGATGTCTGTGAGGGGCGTCATGTAGATGTTGAAGAGTGTTGGGCTGAGTGACGATCCTTGAGGGACTCCGCAGATGAGTTTCCTGGGCTCTGAGGTTGTAGGGGGAGAAGTCTAACTCTTACAGCCCTGTCTGTGAGGAAGGAAGATATCCACTTGAGGGCCGGTCCGCATATGCCCAAGTGCTGAAACTTTCTGCTGATTGACTTGTGGGAGAACATATCGAAAGCTGCGGAGAGATCTAGTAGGATGACTGCGACTGTTTCTACATGTTCGGGATGCTTCTGATGTCATCGGTGGCCGCAATGAGGGCTGTCTCTATGCTGTGAGTTGTGGGAAACCGTATTGAAAGCTGCAGAGAGGTTGAGAAGGATGAGTGCATGCTGTTTCTCCTCGGTCAAGGATGCTTCTGATATAATTGGTGGCTACAATGACGGCTGTCTCTATTATGTGATTAGTACGAAAGCCTGATTGAGAGCTGTCTAGGAGTTGATGGAGTTCTAGGTGGCCTGCGAGTAGGGGTATTGATGGCTTTCTCCATGACTTTAGCTGGAAAAGGAAGGAGCAAGATGGGTCTGTTGCTGCTCAGGTTTCTTCAATAGGACGCTAACTTCTGCATTTTTCCAGCTAGAAGGGAAGGTGCAATAGTTATGAAGATGTTGATGATAGCGGCAAAGACGGGGGAGATAATGGTTCTTCCGAGGTTGTATATGTACTGGGGGCATGGGTCTGAAGGGGCTTCTGAGTGGATGACATTCATTATGGCGGTGGTTTCTTTGTTTGAGAAGCGCTTCCAGTTGCATAGCTGCTGTTTGGCAATGAAGGTGTCCTCCTTTTTCAGATTCTGCAAGACCCTGGTGGGAGGCAGCACAGCCCCTGCGCTCCAAGGTTCAGGGGGTCAGGGTACCCCCTACTCTGCCCTCTTAAACCTTACATCGTTTTTACATTTTCAGATCATGAGGACAGAGAACCCATGTTTTGAAATGGCTGCAACATTTCTCTTCATGTTGTGGCCAGCCAAACCGAGAGCAAGCTCCCACGGACCTCGCAGGAGCATTACAGACCCACAAGAGCAAGATAAATGTTGGGGGGAAAAAGGCCTGTCGACCAATCAGATCTCTTTTACTTTTGTTTAATTTTGTGGGACAGTAACACTCTCGCCAACCCAACTGTTCAGATATACAAACATTTTGAAGCTTAATTTCTCAAAAACGACTGAGCGGATTTACACCAATTCACAAAAAGCACATTTTCTAGGAAAAGATCTATGTTTCGGTCAAATTTAGTGCAATTCTGTTAAGCCTTTTTGGCTGTAACGCTGTTCAAAAATACCTATGGAAATTCCATGGGAAATTGAGTTTTGGGATCCCCTTTTTTTCACGGGCCACGCTTGACGGATTACCCCGAAACTTTCCAGGAAGGAGATGAAGTGGATAAACTTTTTTGGGTGGAAAGTTTTGTGAAGATTGGTCAAACAGAGCCAAGATATTAATTAACAAAAAACGCTCTTCCTATGGCACCTAGGTCAATATAACTACACAGTGGCGACTGCCACTGTATATTTTACATATATATGTGTGTATATATATGTATATATATTTTATGCTGGAAAAAAACAAAGGTCAAAGTAACATTCGTTAGAAATTGTAATAATATCTTACTTTACATAAAAAAAATGTAGAAATTAACTGAAAAAAACTAAAGTTAAAGTGGCATTATAGTTGGGTGAAAATGTCAGTTAAAGCTTAATGTTTTAAGCTAACGTAACCACTTAAATTCACCAGTTATAATTATCTCCATTAACTATAACTCTCGCCCTAAAGTAAGAAATTAAGTTACTTACCTGTAACTACTGTTCTCCAATATTGGTATCTTCCATAGATTCACATGCTTGAATCATTCCCCGTCGTTGAAGTGGGAGTCCCACAGTACCTATCATTTAAAAAGAACCAAACTCCAACAAATCAGGCAACAACACTCCCCACAGAGGCATCTTCCCTCAGATTTTCAAGCACTAGTGGGAACTGCGCCCCTATGCATTAAGGAGAGACGCACTGGGGAAACATGTGTCTGCATCTTGAAATTGCAGCTAGATGTACTTTAATAGAAGTGTGAAGTAAGCCTGATTTTCCTAATGATAGCAGGTAAGGTAAGATTTGTTCTGGGGTGCCAAGATAGGGGGTATATTTGTCTTTTGGCAGCATAAACAAAAACAATTTCATTTTAATTTGTATGCTTTGTTAGTGTTATCAGCTCTAGCTCTTGCAAGAATATTTTTGCATTCTTTAGGGATATCTAGATTTGTGAATTCATGGTATGCAGGAACCAGTCAGATAAGTGCAGAGAAATCGGATTTGGATGAAGCACTTGGTAGTGGTTCATCGATAATAAGTTCCTTCGAGGTTTCAGCTGGATGTGACTTATCTCTGACAGTAGTAGTTCCGTAAACCAGTGTTGCCTGGGCCATCATGGAGCAATCCAAATATTCGACACAGTTCCCTCTTCATTTTCCTGAGATGTCCGTGTATGAGCAGGATCAGGGCAAAAGCGTGTGCAAAGATCCCTGACCATCTGAGCGAAAACGCATTCCCCCACAATCCCTTTTGAGGGTTCCAGCTTGCGTAAAACCGGTATTACCGGTTCTCTTGTGTCGCAAAGAGATCTAGTGTTGGTTTGCGCCCTTTTTGGAAGATCTTGTTCAGAATGGACTGATTTAGACATTCATGGCAACTGTTTTTTATTCTGCTAAATGCATCTTTCAAGCTGTTGTTTGCACCTGGAAAATGTTCCACTTGTAGTGTTATCTGATGCACCAAAGCCCATTTGAAAGGTTTTTACGCTTTCTTGGACAGGACCAGAGCTCTTGTGCCCCCTTGTTTTTTCACGTAGTGCATACTGGTTGTGTTGCCCGTGCGTATTAGCACTGATTATTCCATTATTCTTGGCAGGAAATCTTGGAGGCTTAACGAAATTGCTCGGAGCTCTAGGAAGTTTATGGGCACTTTCCTTTGACTCGTGGTCAATTTTCCACTTTTTTGGAGGTTCTGCAAATTAGTACCCCAACCAACCAGGGAAGCATCTGTGGTAACGACAGACCAGTATTAGGGCTAAGAATGTTAGACCCGATGATAGACTGTCGATCTCTGTCCACTAGGGTGGAGCTTTCAGTATGCTCTGTGTAGTGTTGATGAGATCGTCAAAAGAGTCTTATACTTGAATCCACTGTTGTCTAATTTTTCCTGTAGAGGCCTCATTTTCAGGTGGATAAAGGGCACTAGTGAGATGGCAGAGGACATCATTCCTAGAAGCAATTTGAAAAGGCAAACTGAAACAGACTTTCTTTTAAATAGTCTTCGTGCTAATATCAGAAGTCTTTTCTGTCTTTCATTTGATAAGAATGCCTGGTCTTGGAGTATATCAAAATTGCTCCCAGAAACGTTATCCTTGTTGATGGATGGAGGAGTGATTTCTGATAGTTGACGGGTAACCCTAAACTTTGGAACAAATGCAGACAGGCCATTGTTCCTTTTCACGCCTGGGCAGTTGGTGCTTTTACGGGCCAATCATCAAGGTACGGGAATACCTGGAAACCTACTTTCCTAAGGTGGGCTGCCACTGGGGATAGACATTTCGTAGATATGCAAGGGGCTGATTTGAGACCAAAGGGGAGGACTTTGAATTGATATTGAGCGCCGGCTACGCTGAATCTGAGGAATTTGCGGTGTTTCGGACAAATAGGGATATGAAAATAATCATCCTTCAGATCGAAGGTTGCCATGTAATCTCCGTGATTGAGGAGATGCAGGATGCCTTGAGGGGTTACCTTACGGAAGGACTGCTTTTTCATGTGTCTGTTCAACCTTCTGAGATCTAAAATAGGTTTTTATTCCCCTGATTTCTTCTTTATTATGAAAAAACTGGAGTAGAAACCCATTCCTTTCTGAGAATGTGGGACTTTCTCTATTGCTCCTTTGTGTAACATGTCTAACACCTCTTTTTGAAGTAGATGGAGATGAGGTGGGTGCGCTCCTTTCGGTGGAGTGTTCAACGGAATCAGTAGAAATTCTAAAGGTATGACCGTATGTGATGAGATCCAATACCAATCTGTGCAAAGTCATTTTCCGCCACTGATGGGAAAAGCTGGAAATTCTCGCTCCCACAAGTTGATGATCCAATAAGGGCAAAACTGGCACTATTGAAATGTTACTGTTTTCTGCCAGTGTCTCTTGTTTGAGATGCTTGCTTTCTCCTGGTGTTTGTTTGGCGTAAACTGCTGCTGGCGGCGATCTGTAAGTCTGCTGTTAGTAGGGAGGTCTGTATTGCTGCTGAAATGGCCAATATTGTTGATAGCCCTGGTAGCCCCCTCGCTATGAAAACATGCCTCTTCCACGTACTCCTCAAAAAGGCACCTTTCTAATTTGTAAAGTGCCCAAAGAGCTTGATGTGTCTGTATCCGCGATCACTGCTTGCAAGGCGTCGTCAACGTGTTTGGCAAACAGACCTTCTCCATCGTATGGCATATCTAATATTTTGCTCTGTACTTCAGGCCTGAATGATGTGGCCTTCAACTATCTTTGACGTCTAAGAACCGCCGACCATGACAGCTGCCTAAATCCTGTTGAGGCTATATCTATAGCATAATCTATAATCTCTGACGAGGTTTTCTCTCCTTCCTGCAAGATTTTCTTTGCCTCTTCTATCTTATACTCCGGCAGAAGATCTATATATGCAGCGAAGTCTAACCACATTTGCCTGTCTTATCTGCCCAATTTTGCTAGTGAATTGGCCGCTCAAAAAGTAATTGCTGACATTGTTGAGAATCTTTTGCCTGTATTATCAAGGGGTCTACCGTCTCTGTTAGGTGGGGTTGATATTGGTGTTGATGGATTCTTAGACCTGCTCTGGGCCGCCTGTGTCAACACAGAATCTGGATTTGGCTGTGCAACTAGACAAGCAGGCGAATCCTCTGGTGACTTGTATTTTTTATGAATCCTTGGAGGGACAGCTGACAGTGTGGCAGAGGTTTTCATAATCTTTATACTTCCTCCCAAATGTAATCCACTATGGGGTTTGCTCTAATAGATTTTTTGGTGGGTTCCTTGAAATCATATAAGAAGCAATCCGACTGTTTGATCGTTAGAGGCAATTTAAATCATATATCGTATTGCAGCTCTCTCTATGAGACTATGGAAGTCTCTGATATCATCTGGTGGGGAATCCACAGTTTGTGGCGCAGGTGGAGAAGGTTTTGGAATTAGATAATAATCCCATTCATTGGGAATTGTCAGGGACTGTCCGGGACTATGTCGGGAACACAGTCAGGGACTTGGGCAAGGACTGGGAACTGGGTAGAAAACGTACACAGAAAGAGTAGTACAGCGCTGCCCAGGATCACACAGGAAGTCAGAGGAGAAAAAAGGATCCAAAGGGGAAGCCTGTACAAGTGAACAAGATGGGTGAGACTCAGAAAGGACAGGCACTCATGAGGCGGCTCAGCATTCAGAATCACTACACCCAGGACGGATGTGCAATACACATATATAAAACAACATTAACAATAAAGGGGATGTGGGGTAAAGCACTCTGGAGCTCCACACGGTAAGACTGAAGCTCAGTAAGTTCCTCACCCACAATTGCTGTTACAGATACCGACTGAAAATACCCACATATAGGATATGTATGCAAAGGCAGGGTCTGTGGAGCTTATACATATGAGGATGTTGTAAATGTAACTCAAGGACAATACTCGCAGTGAACAAGAAACACCACCTAGGTAGTCAGCTGTGCCCACGGATCCTGGCGATCAAACAGGAACACGCAAGGCAGTAACAGCAAAGGGGTAGAACTAAACACAAGCACAATAGACAAGGAGCTAGCAAGGAGGAGTGCTTAACAGTAAAGGAAGGAAATCACAGGGCACACTTGGCAGAAAGCAGGTAACAAACATACAAGGTAACAGAAGCAAGACAGCAGAATAGAAAGACAGCAAACTAGGAAATGGAACCAAGGAAATGGGAAGAAAGGCAGGGACTGGAAAAGGATATACAGAAGGGGAGGCTACAAGGGTATACTAGAATAGTGCAGGTTCAGGAATCAAGAAAACAAAGTAGCATAGAAGGCAGTACTGGGGCACGAGCAAGAATTGAGCAAAAGCTCAGGAGTCAAAGTAGCACTGCAGGTAGTGCTAGTTCAGGAGAAGGGAAACTGCTGCAGTTCAGGAACAAGGAATGCTAAGGCTCAGGAGTCAAGGTAGCACTGCAGGCAGTACTAGCTCAGGAACAAGGGAAACTGCTGCAGTTCAGGAACAAGGAATGCTAAGGCTCAGGAGTCAAGGTAGCACTGCAGGCAGTGATAGTTCAGGAACAAGGGAAACTGCTGCAGTTCAGGAACAAGGAATGCTAAGGCTCAGGAGTCAAGGTAGCACTGCAGGCAGTGCTGGTTCAAGGAAACAGGAAATAGCTACAGCTCAGGAAACAAGGAGTCAAGAGAGCACAGCAAGCAGTGCAAAAGAGGAACAAGAAATAGCTGAAGCCCAGGAACAAAGAATAACTATAGCTCAGGAACTCAGGAAACAAGGTAGCACTGCAGGCAGTGCTAATTCAGGCACAAGGAATAGCTATTGCTCAGGAACTCAGGAAACAAGGTAGCGCTCAGGCAGTGCTAATTCAGGTACAAGGAATAGCTATAGCTCAGGAACTCAGGAAACAAGGTAGCACTGCGGGCAGTGCTAATTCAGGTACAAGGAATAGATATAGCTCAGGAATCAAGGAATATCTCAATCTCAGGAAACAAGGATCGGTCTCACCGGAAAACAGCTACAATGACCACCCCTGGGCTGAAGGGAGCTGGGGCTTAAAAGAGCTCACAGTACTCATGCGCATCAGGTGTGAGCAGGCTAGCAGCAGCCAGCCACAGGTGAGCTGAATTCCTCCACCCATCCTTGGCCTGCAGGGGTGGAGACAAAGCAGTGAGCAGGGGATTATAGGTAATGGAGTTACCAGCATGAGCAGACTGGCTTCCACAAAACCCGGCATGGATTGGGAATGGATGTCAATTCCTAAATGATGTCCAAATGCCTGGAAGTCAGGATATGCATGCAGGAGAGTGTCTGGAAGCATATTAGAACACTGGAAAGCCCCACAATTCGGCCCCCTGGTGGTGGACACAAGAATGCAGGGAGCGAGTTGTGACAGGAATAGACTGATTATCGGGGATTTCCTCTCCCTCCCTCTCCTCATCCGAGGAAGATGGATCATTCAGCAGGAGGCATTGCGATGTTAGACACCGGAGTTATTCTAGCAGTTGCAGGTGGTGACATAGGACAAGGAGATTTCGGCGGTTGAGCTTGAGGTGGACCCATTGGAGATGGTGACTTTGCGGGTTCTGGGAATCGTTTAGAATAGTCCCTTAACATGCCTGAAGGTCTTGAACTAGGGCTATCGGAACCTGAACCATACCCTCTTGAGATGGTGGTTGAGCAACATGTTGAAAATGCTCCACATACTGCTGAGGCTCCTCTATGGATTATTGACTTGGTGCATAGATATGTTCATAGTAATGTTCCTCATCATCCACCTGACATTTAACATTAAGTTCAGAGGGACTATGGGCCGCTCTAAACGGACCATCATCATCTGAGTCCTCTACATCTAGTAAATGGCTTGACGGTAGAAAAGAGAGCTTGCTAGGTGAAGTGTGCTTTGGGCGCAAAATATCCAGAGTTGGCTTTTCCGCCGTCCACGATGTCATCAAGTCAGATGTTAAGTGTAATGATGGCGGCTTCTTTGTTTGTGGTTTTACTGCAGACAATGGTGTCTTTGCTGACGTCTGTGTCACCGTCGACCTCATCACAATCGTCGTTGACAGTGTTGTAAGGCTTGCCGTCGTCGACTGTATCGTCGTCATGGCCGACGTGGTAGTTGCCAGCATTTCTGACTGCAATACTATCGTCATCGACCTCTTTGCAGCAAGCCTGGATTTTACTATTGATGGATGTTAGAAGGATTTGACAGGACAGAAAGCCAGGATTAAAGAAAACGTGGTGGACTCTGACCTTGTGGCTTCTGAGGAGATTTTTTCCCTCCTCTCTCTGTGAGAAGCCTCTGTCAAAGACTCATGGTGAGTCTTTTTTACGGCTTTCCTAGGTGCCTCTGGTGACTCTTGGCATGATCTGTCCCTTTTTCTAGATCTTTCCTGCGAGAAAGTGGAATTCTCACTATCCTCCTCCTCAGAAAGAACAGATTTCCTTGATTTTAATTTCTGCAGCCATAGTAAAAGCCTCCTTTCTCTATCTTTAAGGGTTTGGATATAAAAAGTGTAATAGATCGTACAATCTGTTACCTTGTAGGGAGGATGAAGGCAGTAGATACCATCATATAAAACTTTATTTCAATCGTAGGGATCTTAAAAAGTACACAGCACCAGGCAAGTTTATAGCGATATACAAGAAAAAAAAATGTTTTTTTAAAGAAGACATGGCTACCCTAAAAATACAATTTGTAAGATAAAAAGACAATTCATACAATACATTCAGAGCACTTAATCCATAGTGCATACCAATATTTGGCCAAGCAAAATACTGTTGCCCTGCGTGTGTTAGTAAACAAAATTCCCAACACCTCAAGGTAGTGGCCAGGACCAACCAGTCTACAGAATGGAATAATCCACTTGCCCCTCAGACTCTTGTAATAGGGGCAAAAAAATAACAGGTGGACTATAGAGTCTGGACTGGCATTACAAGATGGGCAGAGGTCGTCGTGGGAAACATTTCGGCTCCACTTGCTACCGAACAATTTAGTTGGTAGAATCTTATAACGAAATTGTATTAATAGTTTACGTGCCAAAGGAGGGACAATTTCATCAATAGTTTCTTCGTAGCTTGGAGCAAATTTAAAATTGATAAAATCCCGACTCAAAGTGTCCGCCAAATTAAATGTCTCCTTCTCCGCTACGGTTTCCCAATATATCACTTTGGCCTTAGCCTTTGATATTAGGGACAATCTGTCAGGATTGGACCAATTCACCTCCATCCCTAGCCTCCTACGTAGATCTCTCAAGGAGCTGAACCATGAGATGGTGGTTACCTGGGGCTGTTTGAGGAGGCCAATCGTCACTGATCGGTAGGAAGCTAGCTCTTCAATGAACCACAAGCGATGCCAAAACATTAATAATTTATAATCTAGCTTGCGTGCCAGTTGTCTTTGAGCGAAGTCCAGATACAATGGGGTCAGAGGGGTACTAGGAGGAAGGTTTAGAAGAGATCTTAAAAAACGATTTTCTACATTGGAGAGACAGTCTGTGTTCCCACTACCCCACAATTCGGCCCCATAGAGAGCCCCCCCTAGAGATTTGATGTTATATATTTCTAGTGCAGGGGCCACTTTCCTGGACACCGCACTTTTATGTATTTTACATAAGTGGGCAGTCTGCTGAATTAGCGACAACTTTACTTTGTCAATGTGGGGTATCCAGTTTAAGTTAGATGTTAGGCGGATACCCAGATAGTCAAAAGCAGATACTTGCTCCAGGATACTGCTTCCAGCAGACAAACATCTTTTGGGTGGTTTTACAATCCCTTTAGAGAAGACCATATATTTAGTTTTGGCCTCATTTCGTACCAAGCCCCGCTCATTGCAGAACCGTATAAAATCATTCAACAGTTGTTGGAGGCCTGGAGGGGATTTTGAGATTAGTAGGGTGTCATAGGCAAAAAGGAGTGCTGGTACTCTTTTCTCGCCTATTTTGGGGGCATCACACCCATCCCTATCTAAAAAATCAACCACCCCGTTGATAAAAAGTGAAAAAAGGGTGGGCGCTAACACACACCCCTGCCTCACTTCACGTTTGATTGGAACTTACTCTGTTAGTTGGTTATTCTCACCCCATCTGACTTCGGCTGCGTTAATTAATTAAAATTAGTGGATCCACAGATCTCCCCCAAAACCTTTTTGATTTACATCCTGTCCCTCTGGGAACCCTGCCCTTCCAATTTCTAAAAGGTTGTGGGGTAGGCCCATCTCTTTCAGTACTCTCCAGAGATTAGCTCGAGGTACTAAATCGAACGCAGACCGTAGGTCAACAAAGGCCACATATAGCTTCCCATCTTTGATAGCCACTTCCTTCCAATAAAGACAGAGTACGCGAAAGGCCTGGTCCAATGTACTAATATTAGCACAAAATCCAGCCTGGTAATCACTTACAATATGGGACTCTGAAATCCATTACTGGATCCTAGCCAATACCTGCTTCCGGAAAATTTTCTGCAGGAATCGATTAAGCTTATAGGTCTGTAACTGGCCGGGTCAGCTCTATCAGCCTTCTTGTAAATAGGTATTATTTCTGCTAGCTTCCACGATGGCGGGATATCCATACCCGATGTGATGGCATTCGTTAACATATTAATGTATAAGCCCCAGACAGTTGAGATACACTCTTTGTGTGGATCTTCAGAGTGCAGTCTTTTTTTCCACAGATCCCACAGGATCTGAAAAGTCCTTTCCTAGATGGTTCCGACATTTTATTATCAGTCTCTGGTAAACAGAAGAGTAGAGTTGTCTTTGAATTACCCAACTTTGGTTAATTGCTGAAGAAATGAGCATCTGAGGGAAGATGCATCTGTGAAGAGTGTTCTAGAGAGTGCAGTCACCTGATTGGCTGGAGTTTGGTTCTTTTTAAATGATGGGGATAAGTTAACCTAATGACTGTCTCCTTGGGACTCCCACTTCGATGATGGGGAATGATTCAAGCATGTGAATCTATGAAAGACCCAATACTGGAGAACTATAACTTGAGTCCTGGACAAGCACAGTATTGATATTAATTATGTCACTTCAGATGGCATTAGGTATGTTATCAATGCATTAATTGAACAGGTTTTGAGCATCGTAATACGTATGGGGACAAGCAGCGCCTGGCAAGGACCTGTGCCCAAATCCCCACATGAGGTCAACCCCCCCATGGTGCACGGCCTAAGCCCAACCCCGCACAGCAGTCACCCCTATTTCTTTGTATTTGTTGCACCACGAATCCGCTGTGGTTCTCCAGGGGGGCTGTACTGGAGCTCACAGTAGATCCACAGATCTCCCCAAAAACCTTTTTTATTTGTTTTATTTACATCATGTCCCTCTGGGAACCCTGCCCTTCCCACATGGCCCAGGGGATCACGGTACCCTGACCCTACCTCCTAATATTTTATATTGTAGGATTTGGGGATGAGCCCCCGAGTCCTAAGATGACGACCACAACTTTTCATTCAGCTTGCAGCCAGCCAATCACAACGCATTCTTGAGCTTGTGGATCTGTGGTGGTTTCACTGCATGAAATATACATACATTTTGAGCTTTAATTAGTCAAAAACTATTGCACAGATTTACACCAAATCATAAAAAGCAAGTTTTCTGGATCAAGATTAGCTTTCTGGCGCCTTTGGTGTAATTAGGTTCAGCCGTTTCTGCGTTATCACTGTTCAATCATCCTATGTAAAACTGCACAAGAGAAAAGAGCTTTGCGACACCCCTTCCCCTTTTCTGGGTCCTCACTTGATGGATCACCCTGAAACTATCAATGAAGAAGCTGAGGTGAATGAGACTTTTTTGGGGGAATTATTAATGTGAAGATTCAGCGCAAAAGTTCTTAGCAAACCTAAAAATCCATTACCAATGGAAAAGTGGTCCTAACTATACACACATCACTGTTAAGCCTTCATATTGAATGTTTGTTTGTCAATGGTTTCAAAGCTTGTATGTCACAAAAAAGGAGGTCTAACTGAATTATTTCCCGTAATTCACAGAGCTGAATTTATTTGCATGATATTTAGCTTCTTTGAAGAAATAAAAAAAAAGAAATTTCAACACAGCATTTTGTCTTCCTTTCAGTGCTGTAAAATACAAATTGCTTTCACAATGACAGTGATGCTTTCAGAACAATAATCACCACACTTGACAAGCTCACCTTTGCAGCCCAGCATTGATACAAGCATCTACTACTGAATCCTCCAAAGTGTGTGAAAATAAACATTGTAAACACAGAACCCCATAGGCAAAAAGTTAAACTGTCCACACTTTACTGTATTTTCTTGTTTTCATAATAATGTACACTGTTATATGCATATGAGTATAAGTATAATTAATATTAAATCTAAACTAAATTTAAATATGTTTAAATACATCAAAATCAATTATATCTAAATGAAATGTAAGTACTAATTTATTAAATAAAATTAGTTATCAAGGAAATTAAGAAATGGTAATTATATATATGTTGAGTTAAACTTATAAGGGGTTTATAAGTGTGATGAAAAGATTTCTATAATTCAGGAATGGGTTGTGTTAAGGAGTAGTAGGGGTTTTTTAGGGTTCAGGGATGGGTAGTGTTGTTTGTATGTATATTATGTATGTGATATTTCTACATCGCAAACCTAGCCAAAAGGCAGCAGAGTACTGTACGGTGTCAAAGACAAGTATTAAGTCAACGAGTGATTACAGAAGTAGCTGGGTTGTGAACTGTTAATGTTTTGTGAACTACTATTGTTTAAAGAGATCCATCTTCAACTCTTTGCTGAATGTGAGCAGCTTGCGGGAAATTTCTGATGGATATGGGGATGTTGTTCCAGATCCTGGGTGTACAGATGGAATAGATCATGTGCCTCGTTTTTTCTTTTTTTACACTTCTTAGCCTGCAGTGTGATGATCACCTTGACTACGGGTGTACCAAGAAAACGTCAGCTGGCATGCAAAATAAAAGGTTGCATGTCGTGATGGCTTTGTAAATGATCCTTCTGGTTTTGAAGATAGTGTGAGCCGAAAAGCGGAGCCAATGGATTGTGTTAAGGGGGAGTAAGAGTTTTTAGCGTTCGTGGATGGGTAGTATTTTTTATATTATTTATGGTTAATTATAATTTTATAAAAGTAAAACATGCGACTTAAAAAAATACATTTAGTAATTAAATTTGGTAAATATATATTTTAATACATATCTCTCTATATATTTGTATATATAATTTTTTATATATGTATAAATAAATATACAAAATTATATATATATATATATATATATATATATATATATATATATATATATATATATATATATATATATATATAAAGATTACCTCCTAAAATGTGAAGTAAAACACTGAAGTAATGGGAATCACAATGTGATTATCACAATGTATCATACTACGCTGTAAAAAACACTGCCATACAACTGACATTCCTCTCAGGAACAAACGGAGAGCAGAACTACAACAGGAAATGGCAATAGCTGTGAGAAACAGTGCCCTCCTTGAGAAAGGATGATGATTGGACAGCAGGTATCGTTGTCAAGATGTAGAAAGGCCCTCAGGATGTCATTGGGAAGTGGACAGAGACAGCAGAACTCCAAACTAGCAATTGTTAGCTGAAATGTAAAAAACTTTAAAACCACACCAGAAAAGACAATGTCAGGAGACAGAACACAACAGAAGTGAAAGGTTCTGACATACAGCAGTGTGTTTTACTACAGTTTGCCCAGATACAGCCTAAAGAACAAGAATCAGTTGAAATTGAACCAGCACACCAAATTGGGCCATTAAAGAGAGTGAAAATGAATGTCCCAGAGACAGAGTAGTAAAACTGTCTTCTTACCAGCAGAAGGAAGTTAGTCTAAGAGAGGTGAGGAGAATATCATCAATGTATTTGGGGAGGACAGACGGATACTGCTTAAAGAACTGGCCCACTCCACACTGGCATAGAGGAAAGTGAGGAGGCAGGTGACAAAAGTTCTTAACAAAAAAGGTGTAAGATTTTGGTGGGCATTTCAATCATCCTACAATTCCAAGTGGGTGCAAGAAATTTTCACATTGTGACAGTGCAGAACAGCAAGAAAGCCATGAATTTACAGCCACTTGTTTGGCTTACAGCATCACAGAACGCAAGAAGAAAATACTGTGCACCCCAAGTCACAAGATCAGAGACAGGGGTCTATGAAACAAGGTCCTGCAGGGAAAGAGAAAAGGATGAGGAGAAAAGAGGCATTCAATCTCCTTTTGTAAGTCAGTAAGCGACATTGGAAAGTTGGGATGCTATGTAACAAAGGCACTTCCAGATATCACTCTAAGGGAGAAGACTGATTTGAACATGGTGGTGGGCTAAACATTTAAATGATGGCTCTAAGTTTAGGTTTTCAAGATTGCCATACTATAGCCTTTTCTAGCAGGTGGAGAAGAACTGAGTGCAAAGGCAGGTGGGTATACTTGGGAGGAAGAGAAGATATACCACACTAGATCCCAGGTTTAACACTCAATGTGAGTGGGGCATAATTCTGCTTCCAAGAGATTAAGAATTCACAATTACTTGGCATCTGATAAAACAGATTTAGTCCTACTACTGGGGACTCATCGGAAGAAAGGTGAATCAAGGGGTTCACGACACGGCTCTATACAACTCAATTACACACTTCAACAGCTACTTGGATGACATGCCTCACATTAAAATTTGAACAGTGGACTGCCATGATAACGACATGACCTGATAGAGCAGCAAAAAGGGGGATAAATGTGATGGAGGGAAACTACACTGTATTCCAGATAAAAGAAAGTGTGAGTCTTCAAGGTCAGAAAGAGAGGAAAAGCACGGTTCTGAATTGATTGTAAAAATCCTCATCCTAAAGCACCTTTGCTTTAGAAGCTGAGCTAAGTAAAGAAGCTTTCCCTTGTGGAATTTAGGAAAATCTAGTAAAAAAAAAAGAGGGATGACTTCCCTGAAAGCAGTCAAATGCTGCGGCTATCTCTTTAAAGCCTACAGAGTACACACCTTAACACAGGTTTCAGGTTGATGAAGAGTCCCTTGGCATTGAATAGAGCATATGAACAAGCTACTTACCTTCTGTAACGCTTTTCCTGTGGGATGCAGTATCTACCTGCCGATTCCTCAACTTTTGAATATCCCAGTGCGCCAGCATTCCACGGAAACTTTTCTTGACAGCTCTCCCACATCGACAAGGACATCACAATGGCAACGTCACTGGAGCCATAAGAGGCCCTTGTCGGCGTGCTGACATCAGTTTCCATCCATTTTTTCTGTGGCTTCGAGGCGAACAGGTGAAACCAACATCACAAATGAAATAACATTTTAAGTTTACATCAAAAATGTGTATACAATATATATATATATATATATATATATATGGATAGATGGATAGATGGATAGATGGATAGATGGATAGATGGATATCCAGGAAACTGTGTCATCCGTTTCTTGGCACTGAGTCGAAACAGGAAATTTAAGTGAACAAGTGAATCAATTACCCTAAGAGCAACAAGAATCTTCCACTTATAACTGCCATGGAAAAAGGAAAAAAGGAGATGTCTCCAATGTACAGTATTCCCATAAATATAAGGAAGAGATCATTAGAAATGGGGAGAGAGCAACTGGATAACTGGATAACCGAGTGAACTAGGAGCTAACGTAGATCTCGCACCCAGAACGAAAGTTGAAAATACACATAATAATGCACACAGGGCACTGAGCCATAAGTGTAAATAGAATAATCAATTTACAAGAAAAAGGAAAACTCTGTAATGTTGTAAAAGCAACACCCCTTGCTAGTGAACGAATGAAGTCAAAAAGAGTGACACTATAGAACTTTAACATGCAAAAGACAATTCATATACTTTTGAGAATATTTAAGTCTTTTTCTTTTAAAATCATATGGACTGCATGTCTAACAATGCCTCAGTATGGTCCAAGTGGGTAATTGTATATAATTAGCAACTGAAGATGGACCAAACTAACCGTGAACAAGACCGTTGTGGTCGAAACGCGTTGGTTGGTGGTGATGGTAACAAGGAAATAAAAGTAGCCTGAATATATATTCCCTGGAGTGCAATTTTCAATTTGGTGGTATATATATATATATATATATATACACACATATATATATACACATATATACATATAGTTATTTATTTGTTTATTTGTATACATATTTTTATATATATATATATTTATTTATTTATATATTTATATGTTTAGATAATGTGTTTATATGTATTTATACAATGATTAATTATATCTCCACATTACCTCCATGATTAAAAGGTAACGGACAAAGCAATAATAAGATGAAATGACAAATAAGAAAGAAAAAATAGACTTAGGTCATGTTTTAAAAAAATTGTATTTTCACACGCTGCTATTCTTCTATGTCCATGATTTTTCAGTGTTACAAATTTATTCATATCACTTTAAGCACTAAGTCACGTGTGTATTGGTGAAAAAAAAGAAAGAAAAAAATGGCAACTATTTAAACGAACCACTGTGCTATTAGCGCGTCATGTGATCAAGTCCCCTGTGAGGGACGAAACGCGTCATGGCTACCATGGTCTGTTGGGAGCAACAATAATAAAATAGCCAACAGTAAATATTTACCGGGTCCGTGCTCTTTCTTCAGCCGACAAAGTGAGCGAGAAGGGAAGGAGTTGTGTTGCATATATACATATACATACATGCATCCAAATACGTGCTAGTAAATCGCGCTCTCAGAGACCACACCAAGATGTTGACAAAGTTGATTTATTCCTTCATAAATCAAAACGTGATGCGTTTCGTCCGTCAAGCGGACTTGATCACACAAATGAAATGTGCATTACAGCCTCGTTACTTACACAGTATGGACACTCAAGAGGGACTATGCATGCCTCTCCGGGCAGTGTAAACAACCCAGTGACGTGGCCGCCATCTTGTAACGTATATAAATTCATAGCATTGGGTTACATGTGCACGTAAATAGGCTTATGTACTGCAGTCTAGTTAACATCGGTCAATATGAACACGCAAGTATGTTTTCTATGGCATACATATCATTGCGCGACCTGTCCTGTACCTACACGAAGAATAGCAGTAGGGTTCCTATGCTGATTCTGTATTTCCTGTATTGTTAGTACTATGTGTGCAGTAGTTGTCTTTCCATATGTTTATATCTGCTCCATGAGATGAAACTGTCTGTGCTTTAAGATTTTAACTTTCTATCCTTTCCTTTTTTCAGGAGGAAAGGAAGGGACCGATCTGGATGGAACCGATAGATCAACAGGGGTCCCTACCCTTTTCTTCGTGGCATCATTCTCCTGATGTTCCGGTCACCGCAGCTAAGAATAATTTTTTTCTTTTTCTATCCTTTTCAATTTTCTTGTTTTTTTTCCACTTGCACCTTTGGTGCACCACTGTTTACACTCCTGCACATTGTATAGACTTTGCCACAGTTTACAGGTGGACACTATGATACTCATTTTCCCACTTGGGGAAAGTATACACATTTTTTACTGTAATACTTATGCTACTACGTCAGACTCATTCTCCCACTTGGAGAAAGTATAAATTTTTTACTGTACTACTTATGCTACTATGTCAGACGTTATATCTGTGTCGCAATCTTGGTACCTTGACACACTATGTGATATACAATAATGTCATTGTGTTTCATTATCTGCACTTTATGGCAACTATTCCCAGATGGTAGCTATCTGCATGGTAGTCCTTTCAATTTTGATCAAGTTGCATAACCGTGTACCATGATTCATACATATGATAAGATGGCGGCCAGGATATTGGACCTCTTACACTTTGCAAATTGTGACATATGCACCATGTAGTATATTTGTCAAGTCCTATGTCCACTAACTGTCTCGGCACGCTCATACGCTGCAAGGCGAGCACTGGTTTACTATGTTGGTATGTTTTACTTGCTGCATTTTCTATTAACTATTCCAAGATGGCGACAGTGAAATATATGTCAGCGCAGACATTACAGGACAGGTCGCATAATGATATGTATGCCACAGAAAACATACTTGCGTGTTCATACTGACCGATGTTAACTAGACTGCAGTACATAAGCCTATTTACGGGCACATGTAACCCAATGCTATGAATTTATATACGTTACAAGATGGCGGCCACGTCACTGGGTTGTTTACACTGCCCGGAGAGGCATGCATAGTCCCTCTTCAGTGTCCATACTGTGTATGTAACGAGGCTGTAATGCACTTTTCATTTGTGTGATCAAGTCCGCTTGACGGACGAAACGCGTCACGTTTTGATTTATGAAGGAATAAATCAACTTTGTCAACATCTTGGTGTGGTCTCTGAGAGCGCGATTTACTGGCACGTATTTGGATTTGATTACCGGCTGCTCCACCGGCGATGGCGCCACCTCCCATGGGACTCCGGCTTCCAGCAGGAGCGCTCGTTCTTTGGATACATACATATATATACATATACACACACAAACATATTTGTATATGAAATGTGCAATACATACATAATATACAAATAGATTTCTTTTTGGTAGATGCAGACATGCAACGGGGAGGCGGGTGGGTCAGAAAGGAATACGCAGGTAGATGCTATATCCACCAGAGAAAGATTTACCAAAGGTAAGTAACTTGTTCGTCTGATGGATAAATCTACCTGCGGATTCCTCACCTTGTGTATAGAATCCCCAAGCAGTCCCCAACTCGGAGGTGGGGGCCTGTCTGCCTATACCAAAACAACCTTGCAAAGCAGAACGGGCAAAGTGACCATCCCTGCTCACTTTGGAGTCTAAGCAATAGTGCTTTGTAAAAGTGTGGAAGGATGCCTAAGTTGCCGTTTTACAGATGTCCACTACAGGAACACCTATAGCTAAAGCAGAAGTAGAAGACTTAACTCTAGTGGAATGAGCTCTAATACCTTCTGGAGGTTCCTTGTGAGCCATGGCATAGCAGATCATAATGCAAAGGAAGATACATCGCGATAATGTCCTTTTATGCACAGCTTTTCCTTTCATCTTGCCCACATAGCCAACAAACAGCTGATCATCCAGCTGGAGATCACGTGTCCTGTCCACATAAATGCTAACAGCCCCTTTAGGGGTCCAATCGATGAAGCCTTTCCTCCTCTTTAGATGGATGTGGAAGAAGATCGAAAGTAGGAAGAGTCATGGACTGGCCCAATTGGAATGGAGTAACCACCTCTGGCAGGAAAGCAGCCCTGGCTCTCAAAACCAACTTATCCGCATATAGGAGGGGCGTGGCTTAGCCGGCTGCAAAATGGCCGCACCTTGAGTGGGCTCTGCCGGCCAAGCCTAACATCCTTCACTATCCTGCAGGCATATCCCCCATCGCCACTTGGAACTTGCACCATCGCCACTCACCTGCTCTTGTGGCGCGTTTTGAGCCCTTTTCTGCCTTCCTGGGACACTGCTGGGCCGTGTTTCGTTGTTGTGCGGGCCCCGGGCCTGGGTCCCGCGGCGCGCGCGGCCTGCCTGGAGCCGACTGAGATCCTGACCTGGGACTGGACTTCTGCCCAACGCAGCACCTCCACTCCACGACCATCGGAGCCGGTAGGTGCCGCTGCTGCGGTGGGGCTGGGGGCGCGCTCGTCGTACCGCCCGGCCCGGCCTACGCTCTCCCGGATGCCGTTTTCCTCCCTCAGGCGCCCGCGGCTCAGGCCTCTTCCATCGGGCCTGGCGAGGTGGGCGGCGCGCTCTCCTTGACTCCCCCGCTGCGTGCAGCCCCCCTCCCGCTGCGGCCTCCGGCTCCCCGGCATCGGCGACTGGCTGCTGCTGAGTCGGCCCTTTCGGCATCTGGGCCCCCCTTCCGCAGCGGTCTCTGCTCACCGGACGCAGCGCCTTCACGGAGGCAGCCCGAGCGCTGTGCTCCGCTCGCCACCTCCCCGCTTGCCATCTGCTGCCGTGGTCGGCGGACGCCACTGCCTGCCGGCCCCTCCTCCTGGGCCCTCGCTGGTCGGAGCGCACTTCCTACTGCATCAGGCCGCCCTACCTTCGTCTCCGGCCGAGGCACGGCCCGCCGCACTGCATCTGTTGGTTGCCCCCTGCTGGGTCCTGCTGCTGCATCCGCACGCGACCCGCAGATTCTGAACAGGGCTGACCCCTGATCTGTCTTCAGCCCAGTGCCCGACTCACCTGGCTTACTCTCCTCTGGTGGGCCCGGCCGCCTGTGCCCCGCTTGGTGCCTCCTGCCTCCACTGTGCTGTGGTTCTCATTGGCCTGTGTCCCTTTGGCCGCACTTACGCTCGTGCTGGCGCTGTCTCTACTCAATCCTCTTGCTGCCTGTGGCGGACCGCTCCGGCCAGCCTACCCCGAGCCGGGCCCTGCTGCTTCTATCTCAATTTGGCTGGTCGGCTGGCCATCTGTGGCAATCACCTGGTGCTGGACTGATCGCCTACTGGAGTCTGGCCTCTCCCACAATCAGCCCACCTGTGTTCTGGCTGCGGGAGTTGCCGCGGCTGTCCGCTGGGCCTGTCCCTACGACTCTCCTCTGCTGGCAGGCCGCACCTCGAGTGCACTGGTCTCCTCCTCCTACCTGCGGCCTCTCCCCTGCTGCCTGGCTGCTCCACTCACCTGCGACCTCCGGCCATGGGAAGAACCGACCCCAAGCAGCCCAAGATCACCTTTGATCAGCGCCGCCAGACGCGCCAAGAGGGTACCGGTGCGGACGGAGGTGACCCCCTGGTTCCATCTGAAATGGCGCAATCCCGCGAGGACGACCTGAAGGCCATCATGCTGGACGTTAAATCCACGGTCACCAACATAGCGGCTCAGCTGGATCAGCTGTCGGCCCGCCTGGACACGGTGAAAGCCCGGGTTGACTCCCACGATGCCCGACTCCGTCATGTTGAGACCAGGGTGTCTGACGTAGAGGACGCCGCTACTCAAGACCGCCAGACACTGCTAAAGATGGACAAGATGCTAGCTGTTATCCATGATAAGAACGAAGATTTGGAAGCGCGCTCCCGCAGGAGCAACCTTCGTATCGCTGGAGTGCCAGAGTCCACCAATATTTCCCGTATGGAGGACTATGTGGAGCAACTGGCTCGTGAGCTCTTTGGCGACGTTCTATCATCGGTTTTTATTGTCGAGCGGGCCCATCGTTCCCTTGGCCCCCGTCCGGGCCCTGGCCTGCCGTCCCGTCCCATCATAGCCAAAATCTTGAATGTCAGGGACCGCGATGCCATCCTCCGGGCGAGCCCTGATTATGTACCCTTCGCACTGTCTGTTCTCCAGGCTTGTAGTTTCTCATAGAGACCTTTGGGTTCTTGTTGCCCCCTGAGACATTCTCGCTTGCCTCTTTGTTATTGACGTGAAGTTCCTTCACTCCTTGATGTTTATTCCTGTTTGCTGACGCTAACGGCCTGGCAACCCTGTCTCTCTGGCAGGGGTGTATGCTGGGTGTCGCCATGCCCCCACGGGATAATTCCCATCACGGACACAGTTTCTTCCCTTCCCAGTTGTGGGTCCCTGGGGTGGGTTTGGGTGGTACCTCAGCCTGATTGGGGGGTTGGTGCGGGGTTGGGGGTTCTCCTGGGGTTTTTTGTTTTGGGGGAGGGTTTTGGGGGATGGTTATTCGTGGTCCGGGGTCTGCGGCCTCCTTATGTGTCCTTGTTGTTTGTTCATGCACAGTCCTTTGTCCACAGCCTCTCTGTAATTAGGCCTCTTCCCCATGCTAGTCAGGATCCTGTCCAGGGGATGGTTTTGCTTGCCCTGTTGGCCTATTCTGGAGATTTTGTGGTATGTCTGATTGTATTATGTCGAGATGTTCCCCTGATTATTGCACCGTTCTCTGCTCTCACATCCCATTGCACCGCTCATTACAGATGTACGAAGCTCCTGCCCTCTATGCCACTGCTTCTGGATGTCCCTTCCCTGATGGTAGCACCATGACTGACACTACACTTTGGACTTGGAATGTCCGTGGGCTTAATGACTACCGCAAGGCACGTTTGGTTCACACCCACCTCATTCGCCACAAGGTGGACATCTGTTTTTTTTTACAAGAGACCCATCTTATGCAATCCACTGCTTCTAGACTCCTTTCCCGACATTGGGGCGAAATCCATTCCTCCTTTTACTCCAATTACTCTCGGGGGTTTCCATACTGCTGCGCAGGGGGCTCCCATGGCAGACCTCTCAAGTGTTCACTGACCCTGGTGGGCGATTCGTAATACTCCACGGCACCCTGCGGGCCCTGCCCCTTACACTTGCTGCGTTATATGGCCCTAATTGCGACGACCCGGACTTCTTCGCTCAAGTTTGGAACCGCATCTCCTCCCTTGGCCCTGCTGCTCTCCTCTGGGGGGGTGATTTTAATGCGACTCTGTCCGCTACTTTGGACCGGTCTGGTGCCTATGTCTCCCACCCGCGCGCGGCCTCCCTCCTTAACTCCATCCTCCTGGACAACTCACTGTATGACGCGTGGCGTCATGCTCACTCTGCGGCACGTGAGGGCACGTGTGTCACTGGTTCTCGCGGCTGCTGGTCCAGACTGGACTTATGGATCACTACTCCGGACGCACTAGTCTGGTTAACCTCGGTTGACCATATGGCGCGCACTCTCTCCGACCACGCTCCCGTTAGCCTATCCCTCCGTCTCCCTCACACTCCCTGCCGTGCCTTCTCATGGCGGCTCCTCCCGAACGCACTTCGCGAGCTGGTCTTCTGCGACAAGATACAGACTGCAATCGTAAATTATTTTGAGCTCAATGAGGGATCTGTGGACTCCCCGTCCACGCTCTGGGAGGGTTTCAAGACTGTAATCCGTGGGGAATGCATCTCCAAGCAATCCGGTGTTCTGCGCTCCATCCAGGGCACTCTGGATAGGCTTGAGAAGGAGATCAAATTGCTGGACGCTTCCCATGCACAGCACCCGCATGCTGATACACTCGCACAGATACGCGAGAAGCTGACTGAATTCTCAGACGAGGCGAATAGGGAACTGGCTTTTCTCGGTAGAGAGGCGCGGGCGCGTCGTTTCGGTGAGGGTGATCGCCCAGGTAACTCTCTGGCTAATCTCCTTTGTCGGCCTCGCGCGTCGTCGTATATTACTGCTCTGCAAGACGGCGGTCCTTCCCGCACTACCTCCCCTGAAGAAATTAAAGCGCGCTTCACTGCATTCTACACACAACTTTATACGGCCGGAACGGTACCAACTTGCAAAGTCCTTGCTCAATATTTTGATACTCTTCAACTCCTCTGGCTCGGTAATTCACATCGGGAATTCCTGGATGAACCCTTCTCTAAGGAGGAGATTTTAGCTGCTATAAACAGTATGCCTGGTGACAAGGCCCCCGGCTCCAATGGCCTGCCGGCCTCCTTTTATAAGGCCTTCGCCCCTCTTTTGATTCCCCACCTGGCGGCTATGTATAACGAGTCTTTTGAAACGGGCCAGTTCCCCCCATCGCTGCGTGAGGCACTCTTAACCCTACTTCTCAAGCCGGATAAGCCCCTCGAGCAGAGAGATTCCCATCGCACCCTTTCCCTCATCAATACAGACAACAAAATCTTTGCCAAGCTGCTTGCCTCCCGTCTACTTCCGCTCATGCCACTCATTGCCCACCCAGACCAGTCCGGTTTTATCCCCGGTCGCGCCACCTCTCACAACCTCCGGACCATTTTCTCTGTCCTTCATCAAATCAATCCGTCGCTTCCGGCAGTGCCGGCTTTGCTCGACGCCACCGAGGCCCTTTTTGGAATGGCCCTTTTTGTTTTACCTCCTCCCCCGCCTGGGCTTCAGTCAGGTCTTTATCCGCAAGGTGTTACTTCTGTATACTCTTCCCACCGCTCGTCTCCGTATCAACGGACAGATTTCCGAGCCCATTCCTATCGGGCACGGTACTCGACAGGGCTGCCGCCCGCTCTCTCCCATGCTCTTCGCTGTCGCTATGGAACCTCTCGCGGCTCGTCTCCGGCAGCATCATACTCAGAGATGCATCGGTTTCGCGGCTCGGGCTCTACTGGTTTCCTTGTACGCGGACGACATCACTCTTTATGTTCGTCACCCCCAGGAGAATCTCAGTATTTTAGTCCGTGAGGTGATACGTTTCGGTGGCTATTCTGGCATTCAGGTTAATTGGAACAAATCTGTATTATTTCCTCTCACGGACGCCATGACTCCCTTTGATTCTGATTACCCTTTTGTGTGGGCTTCGGAGCCCAATAGGTATCTTGGTGTTTGGTTAAGCAGAGACGTGGATGAACTCTGGAGAGCTAATTTTGGCCGCGCAGTAGATTTGTTAGAGTCCAAGATCCCTCTTTGGAACCGGCTGCCGCTCTTTGGCCGGGCGCATAGCGATTGCCAAAATGGTGGTGCTCCCGAAGTTCTTATATCTTTTCGTTAACATCCCCATTCCTCTCACCGCTCATTTTTTTTCACAAGGTTCGCTCTTTGCTTATTACCCTGGTTTGGGCCGGACGGCAACCCAGGATCACTTACAACATCCTCACTCTTCCGATGTCGCGGGGCGGGCTGGGAGCTCCGGACTTTAAGCTCTATGCTCTTAGCGCTCAGGCCAGCTTTCTCCATTTCTGGCTTCACCCTACTCCGTTCCAACACCATGTGGTGGTGGAGGCCGACCTCGCCGCCCCGAGGCCGCTCACAACTGCACTGTTCGCCCCGGCGAAACTCCAACACACTGAAATTGACACGGTTGAGACCTTGCGCTGGGCCTGGGACGGAATTCGTAAGATCTCCGGCTTTGATTTGCTATCCGCAAACACTATGCCCATTGCTCATCACCCTGCCTTTCCTCCACTCCAGTCGTCGGGGATGGTTAAACACGCCGCTCGTCTAGGCCTCTCCACAATATCGGACCTGTATCCCGGGATACTTTTTTCTCGCTCGCCGCCGACTCTGGCCCCATGGACACCCTGTTATTTTACCAACTCCGGGCTATCTGCAGGAAGCTCCACTCCACCTTTCCCCAGCCTCCTCCCTCGTTGGCCACTCTTGCTCTGCTTTATGCCTCTTCCTCTCCCAAGAAACTGGTTACTAAAATTTATGCTTACAGCTTGCAGCGTCCTCCATTTCTACCGACCGGGCACGCATTGCATGGGGCGAGGACCTGGGTATCGAGATTTCTCAAGTGGATTAGTTGTATTGTTGTACCCAGATCAAACGCCTCTCCCCAACTATCGTTTGCGCCTCATACACTTCAAATACATACACAGGCTGTATCGTACCCCTGCCCAACTTCATAGATTAGGTCTTGTAGCAAGTGACAGATGCTTGCGCTGCTCCGCGCCCGCGGCTGATTTCGCTCACCTTGCCTGGCTGTGCCCCCGGGTCTCAGCATACTGGCGGGAGGTTTGCGCAACTATCTCCGAAATCACCTCGTCACCACTTCAACCTGACCCCGTGATCTGCCTCTTAGACTTCGTTAAATTTCGCCCGGACGCCTCTCGTCGTTTGACTGCCATGCTGTTGGTCCTCGCGCGTAGGGTCTCAATGTGTTGGGGCCGCAGGCCTGCGCCTAAGGCGGCCCTCTGGCTCGAAGATGCGCCTCGCTGCCAAACTCTCCTGTCTGAGTTCTGGGACCTCTTGCCAGCCAAGTCTCGTCCGCTGGACATATGGGGCCCACTTGTAACTTACCTTTCAAGCCATGTCCCCCAGCAACCTGCGACTTCTCCCGCGCTCCCCGCCGGCACCCCGCCCGTGGCGGCCGCCGGTGTTAGTCCATGAGCTGCTTCCTTTTCGTTCACGGCCCCTGCACTCTCTCTGCCCTTCCCCTCTACGCTTGGTGCCTCCCCCGGTTGTCTGCTTCCACCTCTCACAGGGATTTAAGACAACTCTCCATGGCATGGTCTTCAACTGGACACAAGTTTGCGTCTATCTCTGCTGTGCTGCAATGTATTGATGTGCTTAATCTTCTGCTATTGTGGAACTATGTAATTATGCTGTGCAATTTTTTCCAATAAAGGTTTTTGGAAAAGGAAAAGAAAAAAAACTTATCCGCATATAAAGTAGTGGGGGGGGGGGGTCTCAAAGCTAAGGGCCTGCAACACTAACTCCTCTAGCAAAAGTTATAGCCACTAGAAAAATCATCTTAAAAGTAAGCAGTTTCAAAGGACAACTATGTAAAGGTTTGAATGGAGAACACATACGATATGTAAAAACCATATTAAGATCCCACTGAGGCATAATGAATGGAGTGGGAGGGTATTTGTTAGTAAGTCCCTTAATAAACCTTAACACTATAGGGGACTTAAACAGAGAAGGTTGATCAGGTAAAAATAGAAATGCTGAAAGGGCAGACAAATAACCCTTAACTGTTGCAACTGCACAGCCTTGCTGCACCAAGGAAAGAGCAAACTGTAAAGTGTCGAACAAAGGAGCCTTTAAGGGGTCTATAGAATTCTCCCCATACCATCTTACAAACTTAGCCCATCTGCCAGCATAAACCGAATTGGTGGAGTGTCTGCTGGCTGATAAAATAACATCCACCACATCAGGGGGGAGAGAATAAGAACTCAGGTTGCCCGTTTAATCTCCAGGCATGTAGGTGCAGGCTTTGGAGGTGGGGGTGCAGAACCGGCCCCTGTGACTGCGAGAGGAGATCTGCCCTGTGAGGGAGATGGAGTGGAGGGCACAGTGAGAGGTGATGAAGGTCTGTGTACCATACCCTTCTCGACCAAGCCAGGGCTATTAATATGACTTGGTGAATCTTCCTTAGAACCTGAAGAATCAAGGGTATGGGGAAAATGCATAAAACAGCTGGGAGCCCAAGTCCAATTACAACATGTCCCACAATGCACCCTGCATTGGATACTGGAGGTTGCAGAATCATGAGCAGTGAACGTGTTCTCGAGAGTGGCAAAAACATCTATCTGAGGGGTCCCCCAAAGCCAGAAAATGTGAAGGACCACTTCCAAATGGAGACCTCACTCCTGATCGGATGAAAAAATGTCAACTGAAACTGTCCGCAGGCATGTTGAGAACTCCAGCAAGTGTTTTGCCATTATACAAATCTGATGGTCCTGAGCACAGGACTAGAGTCGTAGAGCTTCTCTGCAGAGAGGATACAACCCTATACCTCCCTGTTTTAAAAAATATATATATATTGATACAAATTTCAAGAAAAGAAAATGAGGCATAGATACATCTTTTGTGCTTAAGACTAACAGCATCGTTAAACATGACGGCTTTGAAATCGATCATTCGGCAGTGGTATAAATACAGTTCATTTCTGGCATGGCCATCACTGAGCCTTGTCTGGTGGTGGGTACAATCTTATAGATTATAATGAGGGGGTGGGGGGTTATTTCGTCTCACATTTCTCTCGGCCTTGGTTGAGGTTCATCTTTCTCACCCTCTATGTCCAGCCCATAGTATCTCAACCAGGGGCTCCAAACCTTGGAGAACTTCTTCGGGCATCCTGTTTCGTTGTATGTCACCCTCTCTGCACCCATATATAAGTCCATACCCTTTCTCCACTCTGCCACTGTGGGGAGAGCTGGGGCACCCTAGTATCGGGCGATGTCTCTCTTGGCTACCATCAGCCCTAAATTACAAAACAGGAGTTTGTACCTGTGGAGGTCTACCTTGGAGGGAATACCCAACAGAACATATTTGGAATCCATGGGTATCGTTGTTTCTACTACCTTGCCTAATTCCTCTTTTATTTGGGTCCAATATGATTTTATATGGTGGCAACCCATTACATGTGTATATAGGTCCCATGCTCTGTCCTGCAGTGGAGACACACTGGTGACTCGGCCGTCCCGATTTTATTTAGTTGTGCCCTGTCAAAATAGACCCTGTGCAGGATCTTAAATTGTATCAATCACAACCTTAATTTGATAGCCACTTCTCTAGGATGCATCAATGCCGCTTCCCAGTCTATGTCTTCTAATTCACCCGTGGTGACCTCCCATTATGTTCTACGAGCTCCCAGATTGTCTGGAATATTATTTATCAGGGTTTTGTATGTCCATGAGAGGGCTTTGTTTGGTATTTCTCCTTGAAGTAGCCTTGCCTCTAGGGGTGCAAATTCTGGGATGTTTGATGTGTCTAGTTGTTCTGCCCGCCAGGCGGGTTATAATTGCAAAAAGTTATATTGTTAGGTGTCGTTCAGCTTATTCTCACGTTGAATTGAGTTGAAGGAGATCAGGGCACTTCCCTCTAGTAGGTCCCAGAGTCTGGATATCCCAACCATATCCCATGGTCCAAAACCCTGCAGCTTACCCAATTCTGACAAGCATGTCTCCGCCCACAGGAGGGGTCTCTTTTGTGCATCTCCTGTTCCACTTCTTTTGACGTTCTGACCCCTTCCAGGCCTTCATGGTCCTCTGAGTTTCCGGCAGCAATTGCTTCACTCTTCTGTTCCCATATATGTAGGTGTTCGGGTTTGAAACTGGAGTCTCTTGAGGGCGTATATTGGGTGATCACCTGCTATGTGTCCCCATTCATTGATGACCACTAGATGTACTGCCTGATAATATGATCGTATGTCTGGGAGTGCTATACCTCCATTGTATTGACTACGTTGAAGGGTCTGGAGTGCTATCCGTGGGCGTCCCCCATTCCACAGGAGTGTGCGCATCTTTCTCTCTATTGTTTTAAATATTTCATCTGGGAGTTTGTGATTTGTATCTTGGAGGATAATTTAGGAAGGGTGACCATTTTGAACATGGCTGCTCTACCCAGTAGCATCAGGGGAAGTATTCTTCACCCTTCCACGTCCTCATGGAATTCTGTCAGCACACTTTATATTGTGGCCAAGGTTCGCCATTATGTTGGTGGTTATGTAGAGACCTAGGTATCAAAACCCCCTCTCTATTCACGTGTAATTGTCTAGGAAGGCCCAGTGTATCTAAACACCCTCCCACTGGATAGAGGCTAGATTTGTTCCAGTTTATCCGATATCCTGCATGTCTTCCGTATTTCTCGAAGACCAGCAGTATAATGGGAAGCGTCGCTTCAGGATTGGTGACGTAGAGAAGGATGTCATCAGAGTAGAGTGATATCTGTTCATCTCTAAGCAATCCCTGATTGTCTCTAAAGCCTTGTATGTCCGGGTTATCTCAGACTAGGCAAGCCAGTGGTTTCAGTACCAGGGCAAACAATAGTGGTGACAGAGGACATCTCTGCCTGGTGTCCCGGCACACCGGAAACTCCGCCAACATTACTCTATTTACCTGCACGCGTGCCCTCGGGTTAGTGTATAATAGGTCTATCCAGGCTAGGAAGGCAGGGCGAACCCGAATTTCAAAAGTGCCTGTCTCATAAATGGCCAGTGGACACCGTCAAATGCCTTCTCTGCATCCAGGGATAAGAATAGGTGTGGGTCGGGTCTGTTTTGCACCATATCTAGCCAATTGGCCAGCCGGCTAAGGTTGGATCTTGTTGCCCTCTTTGGCATAAATCCAGACTGGTCACAGTGGATGAGGGAAGTTATCACCGACAACAGTCGCGTGGCCAGTATAGTAGCCAATATTTTGGTTTCCACATTAAGTAATGAGATGGGTTGGTAGGCTCCGCAATCTGAGGAGGGCTTCCCCGGTTTGTGGATCACCACTACCATGGCGTTACAAAGGTCGGACGGAAGGGTTCCTTCTGCCTGTGCCGCAAGGTACATCTTTAGGAGATGTGGGGCGAGTAGGCTGGCGTTTGCCTTATAAAATTCCACCGGTAACCCATTGGGACTCGGAGTCTTCCCCGACTTCGATTTGCCGATGGCTGTCATGAGCTCTTCCAGAGTCAGTTCTTTATCAGGGAGTGCTCGGTTCTCTACTGAGAGGGTAGAGGTATCTTGCGCTCAAATATTTGCAAATCTGGGGGCACTCTTCTCGGGTCCTGGCCTTGTAGAAATCTGCATAATAACCTGCGAATACCTCTGCTATGCTCTAGACCGCTGTATACGTCACCCATCCTTTTGAATGGCCGCTACCCACCTGGTTTCCCTCTCTTTCCTACAAAGTCAGTCCAGTAATCTCCCGGCTCTGTCTCCAGTCTCATACAGGCGATGATGCATTGCCAAATGCTGAGTTTTCGCTTCCTGGTGGCCTAGAGCCTGATATTCCCTTCGAGTGACTGCTATCTGACGAATTATAAGCGGGTAGGCCTCCAGGTCTAGCTGCTCTCTTATTCTAGGAGCTTAAACTCTAGTGCCTCAATTTCTCGGATCTCTTTCCTTTTCTTATGTGCTATGACGTTTTGTGCCCTGTAATGGAGAACTGTTTTGAATGCCTCCCACAGGATGACCGCCGAAGACATTGAGCCTTCATTCTCACGAAAATAGAGTTCAGATTCCACTCTAATTTCACGGGATACTGCCTGATCTCACAGGTTCCAGGCGTTTAGCCTCAACCCGGATCGCAGCCCGTGGGATCATCCTCCTACCATCAAACAGAATGGTGAGTGGTCCGACAGACCCCTCGCTAGTTATTTGATCTTCTCAACCGCTTCCATTTCTCCCGCTAGGGCGAGAAGATAGTCTAGCCTAGAAAACACCTTGTGCGCACCCGAGGAGAAGGAATATACTGGGTCAGTAGGGTGATGTTTGCGCCACTGACCAACCATCCTTAAAGAATCCAAGAAACCAGCCAGAAGTGTTGTCCCTTGTTGTCCCGGCGCCATGTGTGTGCGGTCTATGCGTGGGTCCACCATATCGTTGAAATCCCCTCCCACTATATGTGTAGACGGCTCGGATTCTAATAGTATCTCGGCCACTTTGTCCAGTGTGTATTTTTTCAGCCTAACGGGTGCGTAAACACTGATTAGTGTAAGTGCTCTCTGTCCCCTGAACCTGCTACATATGTGCCATTGGGGTCTATCCATGTTTTATTAGTATGGAGGGGGGGGCTTCTTTTTACCAATATAGCCACTCCCCTGGATCCCTTGGAAAATCCCGCATGGGCAAGGGTGGTATACATCCCTCTCCCAAGGAACACACAGTGTGTGGCCTGAAGGTGCGTCTCCTGAAGGAGGACTATATCGGGTTTCAATCTCCTCAAATAGTTGGCCACCAACCTTCTCTTGATTTTATTTCCGAGTCCGTTGACAGTCCATGTCAGTATCGAGTATCCCCCCTCGCCTTGTATCTGCTAGACTTTTCCCAGTGATGGCGCCATGTCATGTGTGTCTGGTGTTGTATGTTCTCCACATTGCCCTTACTTCCACAACCTATTCATCTTTCCCTTAATAAAGAGCAACCCCCCCCAACTTCTACAACTAAGACCCCCAACTCTACCCCTCCCTCCCCACTCTCTCCCACTACCCACGTCTGCATCCCCAACGGTCAACATGACAATAGCGTAGGTTAAGCCTGAGAGGTATGTGTCCCACCCCCTTGTAACTTCACCCCTTAGAGATACCCCTCCCCTCCAACAGAAAAAGAGTGAAAGAGTTCCCCACTGAAAGCTAGACACCCACTAGGTGTTGCGTGTGAATGTCAGGGGTACTTAGTGCCATCTTACTGTCCTCCGGCCTCTGACTGGCCCGTGTTCCTCAACCTTCTTCACCTCCTTTTGGTGCCTGTTGTTGTGTATGTTCGTGGACGGCATTGTCTGGATTTGGTTCCTCTAGGCAAGCAATCTTCTGCAGAAGTAGGTGGTCACTGTCTGTATCGGCCAAGAGTTTTTTTTCAGATGGATCAGAGGTGTTGCATACTTGGACCCTAGGGTATTTCTTTCTGACCACTGTTTGTCATCTATCTTCCTTCGCCTCTGTTGAGTGGTTCGCCTCACCGGAGCTACGCCTCCTCATTGTTTGTTTATGCATCACACTATGGTAGTATTGTCTCTGCACTGACTGACCGCAAGTGGAAGGGAGGAAGGCCTTGAGAGCCAGACTTATCGCCCGCAATTCCAACAGACTGATAGGAAACAATCTTTCTTCTAGAGACCAAAGTCCTTCGATTTCCCCCAGATGAGCTCCCCACCTTAAAATGGAGGCATCCGTTATCACTGTGGCCACCGGAGATGGAGGGTAAAACGGCTTCCCTGGAGACAGATTGACGGATAAACTCCACATCGCAGATCCGCTGCAGTGTCTCTGGAGATCCTGGACAACTTTTTGAGATCCCCACTCTGTTGAAACCACTACCTGTGGAGGTACCACTGAGGGCCCTCATGTGCCAGCATGCATGTGTGACCAACAGAATGCAGGAGGCTATAAGACCTAGCAGGCATAAGCCCTTCAGGACTGGAAGCATAGCTCCATTTTGAAACATCAGAATCAGCCTGAATGCCTAGAATCATCTAAGGAGCAGGGTAGGCTGATTCATCGTAGTGTCCAGTACTGCCCCTATGAACAGAATGTGCTGTGAGCTCTGGGCAGGATTTGGGATTGTTGATGGAAAAGCCCAGGTTGAACAACAATTGATTTGTCAACTGCAACACCAACACTGGAGACTTGGCTATGGTCAACCAATCAACCAGGTAAGGGAATACTGGTACTCCCCATCCTCTGAGATGTGCTGCGACCACCGCCATCACCTTCATGAATACTCGAGGTGCGGAAGTAAGACCAAACAGAAGGACCGCAAACTGGTAATGCTGAGACCCCACCATGAAACAGAGATACTTCCTGCGAGATTGCAGAATAGGAATGTGAAAATACGCATCTTTCAAATTGATCGAGACCATCCAGTCTTCCTTCTCCAATGCAAGAAGCACCTGTGCTAGGGTCAGAAATTTGAACTTTTCCTGCTTGAGGAACCAGTTCAAACTCATGAGGTCTAGGATCAGACGTAAATGACCGTCCTTTATGGAATTCAGGAAGTACCGGGAATAGCACCCCTCACCCCGTTCCTTCTCTGGAACCAACTCTACTGTATCCTTTTGAAGTAGGGATTGGATCTCCTGTTGAAGGAGCAGAAGATGGCTTCCGGAACAAAAACCTTGTTGGGGAGGAAAGGGTGGGGGAAATTCTTGGAAGGGTAGGGTGTACCAATTTTCTACAATATTTAATACCCACTAATCTGATGTTATGGATCTCCACTGAGGTAGAAATTTGGACACCCGTCCTCCCACCGGCAAAGCAAGCTCCAAGATGGGAAAACCCAGGCTGCTTTCCTGTGACGTTGGACGGGGAGAAAGAGGAGGAGGAGGAAGATGGCTGAGGGGCAGCTCCTCATTCTCTACCCCTGCCCCGTCCCCTATGACTACTATAGAGGGGATTGGAAGGCTGCTGTTGCTGCTGTTATTGGTGTTGCTGCTGTTGTTATTGGTATTGCTGCCTTTCTCGAAAGGAGACATTTCTGCCAATCCCACGGAACCTCTGAAACAGCCTGTAATCCCTGGGCTTCAATTGAAGGCCCAAAGATCTCGCCATTGCTTTGCTATCATTGAATCTCTCCAAGGCAGAATTGGCTTTGGTATCAAACAGTCTCAACCAGTCGAAAGGCAAATCCATCAAAGTATTTTGCACATCCGGTGAGACACCAGACCCTCTCAGCCATGCACGCCTCCTTGTAGTGACTGAAGTCCCCATCGCTCTTGCAACCGAATAAGCGGTATCCAGGCCTGACTGAATGACATGTTGAGCAGCAGCTTGACCGTCATTCAAAAGCTCGGTAAAATATCCCTGAACATCCTCAGGTAGTTCGGGACCAATATTTTGGCAAAGTCCATCAGTGCATGACTGTACGTCCCAACAAACAAGTTGCGTTGGTTGACTTTAATGCCATGCTACCGGAGTAAAACACCTTCTTCGCCGACAGTTCCATCTATTTTGATTCCTTATATGCTGGGGACATCAGAAAAGACCCAGTAACTTGGACAAATAGGAAGCTTGTACCACCAAACTCTCAGGTGAGGGGAGAGTGGATAAAAATAGTGGATCTCCCCGAACAGGCTTGGATCTCCTAGCAATTGGTCTAGATACTGCAGAGGATGACATAGGCTACTGCTAAATCTCTAGAATTTGTTCGGTCAATGCCTCATTAAATGGCAATAAAGGCTCTGATATGGAAGAAGTAAAATGCAGCACTTCTGTGAGTAAATCTGACTTAAGTTCAGTTAATGGACGAGGCAGTTCCAACATGTCAGCCGCCTTCCCCATCACTGAATGGTATGATGTAGCCTCTGGTGGAGAAATGCTGTTAGGAGACAAAAATTCCCATTACAGGGAAGTGTCTAAACCTCTTGCCACTTCCAAACCCTGCGATTCTGGATCCAGTGACACTATTTCGACCTCTTCCAGTTCTCATTTTAAAAAAAAGTACTACTCCCCTTTGAGCTTCCCTTTGAGATCTAAGTCTCAACTTGAATAACAGAGTTGGTCAAACCAGCATGGCGTCGGTGGTGTTGGCAACGCCGCCAGTGACCTCGGCACCTGTGCTTAAGAGGCTAGTTGAACTGGAGTCAAGTGATGAGATGCCGGAGTGGATTCGGCTGACATCGGGAAGGGGGCAATCAGCGCCAGCGTAGTTCATCTGAACTTCTACTTGCAAAGGAGTTGCCTTTCTCGGCACCAGAGGAGTCCAGGATCAGGACGTCCAGGCGAAGTCGGTTGTGACCTTGTACTCAAAGGCGACTCCGGAAAGGCTACTAGAGTAGGGGCCGGAGTCACCTCATCTCAATCTTCATGCGACTTCGGGTGTGGAGACATCGACCTCCGAGACTCATCCTTCAAAGACCAGTGTCGGGAACTATGACGTCAGTTCTTCTTATGTTTCCTCTTTGATGACTTCGGGGATTGGAGAGACGGCGACTCGGAGTGAAGACGAGACTTCCGACATCCTCTCTTCTCCTTCTTTGCCTTGGCCATGTGGAATTTCGCTTCTCTCTCTCCTTCAGCGCTTTGAGGTTAATATTTTGGCATGTTGAACAGGTGTCGACGTCTTGGTCAATACGAAGACACCAAAAACAATCTTCATGAGGATCAGTGATCGACATTTGACCCTCACACTCCCTGCACGGCTTGCACCCAGATTTCCTTGGTGGAGACACTTTTCCTGCAACAACATTGCAATGTACGGAAAAAATGTCGAGACTGCTATCTCTATGGCGAGCCTATCAAAAAACTGTAATGCATCGAAAGCGCAGAAAAAATGGAACCGACATCAGCACACCAAGGAGGGCCTTAAATGGCTCCAATGATGTCACGCGGAGTCATGTGCAGAGCCATGGGCATTGTGATGTCCTTGTCAACGTGGGAGAGCTGGCTGTTAAGAAAAGCTACAGTGGAATGCTGGTACATTGCGATATTCAAAAGGTGAGGAATCCGCAGGTAGGTGTATCCATCAGAAATAATGAATGTACACATTTTTTGAAAAACGGACAAATCTTCAAGGGAAAAGGGTCAACGAGCAGTCATCTACCTGAGCTAGAAATAAAGATTACATTTAGTAAACTCTGGAGGAGAAAACCAATCACAACAGTGCATTTGTAATATATTCAATACCACAAAAGAATGATTACATGTCAAAAGAATGACAAAAAATGTTGAAGGAATAAAACCAACAGAATGGGCAGGTGTTTAATTTGAAGCATTAAATATGAGTAGGTGCTGTAGTTTCAAAAGGAGGAGGGAATCGGGTCATCCATCAGGACTCTACATTGATGATGCAATTCTGCAAAGTTCTTAAATCATTGGGCAAAGCTTGAATGAAATGTATTGCAACAAAATTTAATGTTTTGTGCAAGTATGTTTTCTTTTTCCTGTTACAAACACTGAAATTAATGCCAAAGTTAATTTAAGTTCCCAAAATCTTTTGAAAAGAAGTTTCAAGTTTTAACACAAGAAATATATGATAAGTGCACCAAGTTGTCTATCAATATTGTTGAAAAACATGAAAGATGAGTGTCCCCTACATGTCTGATCACTTAAACCTAAAGCCTTTACTATTTATAATTCTAATAGAATGCCTGGCACAAATAAAAAAACAGAAATGCAATTGCACTGGGAAAAAGGTGTTGTTTGATCATTTAAACTATGCAATAAAATGTGGATGAAAATCCGGAAGCCCTCTAGAGCCACAAACTAAACTCAATCTTTAATTTAAAATAGACTTTTGACACCCTTTTTAATGTCACAGATATATATCTTAATAGTTCTCATAACAGTTCCTCCTGTAATGATACCAATTCATATTTAAAGCATATCATGTTTTCTTGTCAGCTGTTTTAACATCTAGTGTGTGAAGAGCCCTCTTTAATACAGACTACGGACTAGGGAGTAACACTGGGAGTTCAATAGTTTGATTGAAGAGGAAAGAAGAGACCACCTTGGAGAGAAATCTGAGATTTGTCCTAAGGACTAGTCCATCGGTGTGAACTTGAAAGAAGGGTTCTTCTAGTGCAACAGCCTGAAGCTCACTCACACATCTAAGGGAGGTGATTGCCACTAGGAAAGCTATCTACCAAGAAAGGAATTGTAGAGGGCATGAGTGAAGTGCTTCAAAAAGAGGGCCTATAAGTCTGGTGAGGAATATGTGGAGATTCCAGTTGGAGGCAGAAGGCACTTAAGACTCATGAGCCCTTCCATAAAAGCTTTACTAATTGGAACAGTGATATGTGTTCCCTATTCTGAAGATATGCTGCAACTGCAGCAAAATGAAGTCTAATGGAGGTGTAAGTCATGAATTCTTGAATAGTCAAATCCTGTAAGTGCGCTCCCCACCCTCTGAACGAAGTGTCCGTTGTTATGGTTGTTGCTGTTCCACCACTGCAAAGAACGATGAGTGCAGCCCCAGATCAACACTAGATCCTCCCAGTGACCCTGTGATTGTGACCACTGTGCAGCTAGACACTCCTGCAACGGGAGCATATGTAATTTGGGACGGGGAACTATGGTAATACAAGAGGCCATCATGCAGAGGAGGCACATGACTGTCCTGACCGTTACTTGATGACCTGGCTGAAAAAGGGGTAGCAGAGACTGGAAAGCTTGCAACCTTGCAGGGCTGGGGTAAGCTTTCCCAGTGACAGAGTTAACACCGCCCCCAAGAAGAGCTGGATTTTATGGTGCTGGATGAGGGACTTTGCGGTATTGATGGTATTTCCTACACCCAATAGGTCTATGGTGGCCTGAGTGTCAACCAAGCAATGCTGTTCATTTGCGATCTTGATCAGCCAAGAATCTAAGTAAGGAAAGACGTGGACGCCATTCCTCCCAAGATGAGTGGCCACCACGGCAAGACTTTGAGAACACCCTGGGCGCTGTGGTTGCTCCAAAGGGCAACACTTTGAATTGATAATGCTGGCCACTTATCACAAAGCAGAGGAACCGGCAATGTGCAGGGTGGATCGGGATGTGGAAGAAGACGACCTTCAGGCAGAGGACAGTCATAAAGTCACCTTGCTGTAGTAGAAGGATGATGCCCAGGAGTGTTACCATGTGGAAGTGCTCCAACCGGATTATTTGTTGACGGAGCTGAGGTCAAGCATAGGCCTGAGAGGTCTGTCCTTTTTGGGAATGAGAAAGTACAGGGAGTACACTCCGTTGCCATGGTGATGAAGACTAGATCTATGGCCCCTTTGCAAATGAGTACCTCCGGATTTTCTGGGTAGAGGGTGTGTTTGTGGGGACGGATGTTTGGTGGTGTGTTTGAGTACTCTTCTAGCGATAAGACCTGGCCCTCTGTGGCGGAAGTTGCAGATTGCAGTTCGACTTCAAATCCCGTTCGACAAAAAGATCTGGAGTGTCATTGCTTTGTTGAAGCACCTTGGAGACAGATGGAAGGCGTTGAGCTCGACAGCAGCACAAGGTTTTTTTTATTACAGAAGGCAAGGCAAGCAGCACAGGAGAACTTGTAATGCTGCGGAGGCAGACAGAGGTTACATACCTGATGGAGGTCTGCTCATCAGTACTTGGTGCAACAAGGCAGTCCAGAATGGAGCCCCTTCCATCATGGCCCAGGAGGGGGCGAAAGCCCTGAACGGGGCGCAAAGAAGTCTCAGTTGCGGAACCAGACGATGGTGCGCAACACTTCGAAACAAAGCGAAGATGCAATGATTCTTTACAAGGATGAGTTTAGAGGAACCAAAAAGACCCGGCAACAACACAACGAGGCTTCAACACGGAGCACGGTGAGAACATATCTGAACCCAACAGAGGGGGAAAGAAAACTATCTAATAATAGTGCAGACGCCCATGTGCATTTTCAGCAATAGGTAGAGTCACTATACCTCGTAACTCAAAGACTTCTTTGAAGAAAAACAAGTTGCACACATTCGAGCCCAACACTAGATGGCAGAAGTATGCACAGCATGTTTATGTACAGTTGCACATGCAACCAAACAATTATATTTAATAAAAAAAAAAATCCTTTTAAAATAAAAAAAAAGAATGGAACTAATTAATCTAGAAGTGGGTCACATTAAATGACCAACAATGTGAATGTTGTCAGGGTCGTCTTATAGGAGGACTACACCAAAAACAATAATAGATGAACTCTGGTGTCTGGAAAGATTTGCATCTGACACAGGTTTCCAGGTGTACTTCTGGGAATATTTGTGAACTGCAAAACATAATGGAAAATTATTCTCAGGTAGAGGGGTAGCTTGAGTCTGTACTTTCTGTTCTATATTTTGGGAATAGGGCCTATCATGTTTTCATATTCATAATAATGGCAAGTCTTTTTATAGTACTACAAATCTCTTAAGTGTTTCATATAGAACAATTTTGTAGGCAACTATTACTACCTAATGAACAAGTTACTTACCTTCGGTAACGATATATCTGTAAGAGACCTAGATTAGTTATAGATTCCTTACCTTAGAATTACCCCCAGGTGTCAGACTGGATACGGAAAGTTTTTTCATCAGCAGTACCCCTGCGCGTCGAAAGGTGGCATCGGTCGGCTCCGCGTTTGTCGTTGGCGTCGTGGTCGCCAGGATGACGTTGCGGTAGCTACCTAGACGCCGCCCTTGCGCGCGGACGTCAGTTCGGTACACGACTTTCCACGCCAGAAGCGCAGAGCCATGCAAGACACTGACCAATGGTGCACAAAACTAGGGCCCTGAAAGGAAGTCCTTAACCCTAGAAATCAGTTCGCAGAACGGGGAGGATGGGTGGGGCGGTAAGGAATCTATAACTAATCTATGTCTCTTACAGATATATTGTTACCGAAGGTAAGTAACTTGTTCATCTGAAAGAGACAATTAGTTATAGATTCCTTACCTTAGAATAGATACCCCAGCAATACCAACCCCGGTGGTGGGTCTGCGAACCAAGATCACACCAGAAAGTCCTGGAGAACAGAACGGCCAAAGAAGCCATCTCTCCGGACTTGGCTGTCCAGGCAGTAGTGTTTTCTGAACGTGTGCAGTGATGCCCACGTAGCTGCCTGACAGATGTCATTAAGGGGGACTCCACGTCCCAAAGCAGTGGTAGCTTCCGTCGCCCTAGTGGATATGGGCGCGTAACCCCACTGGAGGCTCTTTCTTTGCCAAGGAATAGCAAGCTTTGATGCACAAAACAACCCATCTAGAAATGGTCCGTTTGTGCACGGCCCGACCATTTTTGGCGCCCACGTAGCCAAGAAAGAGCTGGTCATTCACCCGGAATTGCTTTGTGCGATCCAAATAAAATGAAAGCGCACGTTTTGGATCCAGACGGTGGAGCATCTCTTCCTCTTTGGAAGGATGCGGAGGCGGAAAGAAGGTGGGCAAAGTGATGGTCTGTCCAATGTGGAAAGAAGTAACCACTTTGGGAAGGAAGGAAGGACGAGTTTGAAGGACAACCTTGTCCGGATGAACAGCCAGAAAAAGAGGTTTTGAAGAAAGAGCTTGGAGCTTACTCACCCTGCGCGCAGAGGTGATGGCCACCAGAAAGGCAGTTTTTAAAGTCAGAAGCCTGAGAGGACAGTTATGTAGCGGCTCAAAGGGAGCGCACATAAGATACGTAAGAACAAGTTCAAGTCCCACTGGGGCATTACGAAGGGAACAGGAGGAAAAAGATGAGTAATGCCCTTAAGGAAGCGATTTACAACAGGGGACTTGAAAAGAGAAGGCTTATCAGGAAGCCTAAGAAAGGCTGAAATGGCCGAGAGGTAGCCCTTGAGAGTGCCCAGAGTAGAGCCCTCCTGGGCCAAAGAAAGGAGGAACAAGAGAACCTCAGAAAGAGGGGCGGAAAGGGGATCCACAGCCTTTGCTGTGCACCATGCCACAAATTTGTTCCATCTGCAGGCGTATACCGTCTTAGTGGAGGGACGCCTGGCTGCCAAGATAACATCACAGACTTCGGGAGGAAGGTCGAAAGCTGTCAACTGTCACCGTTCAATCTCTACGCAAGGAGGTGAAGGCTGGACAGGTTCGGGTGGAGGACCGTCCCCTGCTGCTGCGACAGAAGATCCTCCCGAAGAGGCAATCGGATCGGAGGATCGATGGCCAGGTGCAATAGCTCGGGATACCAGACTCTTCGTGCCCAATCCGGTCGCGCCTGATCTTCAGCACTCTGGGCAGAAGTGGTATAGGCGGAAAGGCGAAATTGGAAATTCCAACGTGCAGAATTGCTGACATTGCGCGTTCTCTTCGGTGGCGAATAGATCTAACCAAGGCTCTCCCCACTGTTGAAAGAGACCTTGCACCACCTCCGAGTGAAGATGCCATTCGTGATCCATCATGCACCTGCGGCTGAGTTCGTCCGCCCTGGCGTTCAGAAAACCTGCCAGGTGTTGAACCACCAGGGATATACCCTGATGTTCCAGCCATGTCCAGAGACGGAGAGTCTCTTGACATAGGGCCCACGACCCTACCCCGCTTTGTTTGTTGCAGTACCACATGGCGGAGGTGTTGTCCGTGAACACCTGCACTACTCTTCCCCGGACAGAGGGAAGGAATGCTTTGAGTGCAAGACGAATCACCCGAAGCTCCAGAAGGTTGATGTGGAGCCCGGACTCCGGCGGAGACCAGAGGCCTCAGATCTCCGCCTCCCCCATGTGGCCGCCCCATCCCAGAAGTGATGCATTGGTCACCACTGTGAACTCTGGTTGGGGAAGGGAGAGGGATCTGCCGTCGACCCAATCCTGGTTCGTTAGCCACCACTGTAATTGGTGTGCCCTCCGAGATCTGGACGCAATCGGACAGGTTCCCCTGATGTTGTGCCCACTGGAACTTCAGGCCCCACTGCAGAGCCTGCATATGCCATCTGGCATGGTCCACCAGCAGGATGCAGGAGGCCATTAGGCCCAGTAGCCTGAGGGTCATCCTGACTGAAACCCAGGATAGAGGCTGAAAGAACGGAATAATATCCCGGACTCGCTGTTCGGGAGGATAGGCCCGAAACTGCGTTGCGTCCAGAACCGCTCCGATGAAGAGGAGCTTCTGAGAGGGAGTCAGGTGCGACTTCGGCACGTTGATGGAGAACCCCAGCGAATGCAGGAGGTCGGCCGTAGTCTGGAGGTGGGAGACGACAGCCTGGGGCGAGCCCTCCTTCAACAGCCAGTTGTCGAGATAGGGGAAGACCGGAACCCCTGATCTGCGCAGATGAGCTGCGACCACCGCCATCACTTTCGTTAACACCCGAGGGGCGCTGGTAAGGCCGAAAGGGAGACCGGTAAACTGAAAATGCTCGCGGCCTACCGTGAACCGTAGGTAACACCTGTGGGCCGGCAGGACGGGGATGTGAAAATAGGCGTCCTGCAAGTCCAACGCTACCATCCAGTCTCCAGGGTCGAGAGCAGACAGGACCTGAGCTAGCGTCAACATTTTGAACTTCTCCTTCCGGAGGAAGCGGTTGATGTTCCTGAGATCCAAGATAGGATGCAGGCCTTTGTCCTTCTCGGGCACCAGAAAGTAGTGGGAGTAGCAACCACGACCTACTTCTGGAGCAGGAACTCGTTCGATGGCTCCCTTGGCCAAGAGAGCCATAACTTCCTGTTGGAGAAGGGCCAGATGATCCTCCGACATGCGATGGTACTGAGGGAGCATGGCTGGGGGGGGAAGTCTCAAAGGGGAGGGAGTAGCCCCTTCAGACTATCTGCAAAACCCACCTGTCCGACGTGATGGTGCGCCAGTGGGGGAGGTGATTGTGAATCCTGGCGCCCACTGGCGATTGGTGGCCCTGGAAGGTCGGACTAGGAGGGTTTGGAGGCTGCTGCAGAGGGGGTGGTGGTGGACTGGCCCGCTCGCTGGCCCCCAGACCCTCGACGGTGGTTCCCACATCCCCGGCCGCGCAGGGGCTGAACAGCTTGCGCCGGCCTGTGGCCCTGAGTGGAACGTGGTAGGGCACCCCTTCCGTAGCCACGAAAGGGGCGAAAAGCAGACTGCGCAGGGCGAGTGGTGGAGAGGCCAAAGGACTTGGCCGTAGCCCATGATTCCTTGAAGCGCTCTAGTGCGCTGTCTGCCTTGTCGCCGAACAGGCGGCGGCCATCAAAGGGCATGTCCATAAGGGTAACTTGGACATCCCCAGAAAAGCCAGTCGATCTCAGCCAGGCGTAGCGTCGAAGTGCTACCGACGTTGAAATCATCCTACCTAGCGAGTCGGCGGTGTCCAGTCCACAGAGTATGGTAAACTTCGCTGAGTCTCTCCCCTGAGCAAGTGCACGGGAGAGTACGGCCCGGGCCTCCTCCGGGCACTGGGGCAGCACCTGTGCCACCGTATCCCACACAGAGTGGGTATAACGGCCCAACAGACATGCAGTGTCAAGCTGGAGGAAGAAAACATCTTCGCAAGATGGTCCAGCTTTTTGGATTCCCTATCAGGTGGTGCGTTAGGGAATGCGCCTTTGGATGTGGAGGCTTGGACCACCAAGCTCTCAGGGGTGGGGTGTTGGGAGAGGAAAGTGCGGTTGTCCGGGGCCGGGCGGTGGCGTCGGGCAATCATCCTCTCCACAGGAGCCCCTGTGTTGGGCCTGGACCAGGTGCCCAAAAGAATGTCGGTTAGGGCTTCATTAAACGGCAGCAGGGGCTCCGAAGAGCTCGCTGCCGGTTGAAGCACCTCTGTCAGGAGATTAGTCCGGACCTCCACCGTAGGGAGCTCGAGGTTGAGTGCCTCGGCCGCCCTACGCAATACCACTGCATAAGACGCTCCCTCCTCCGTAGCCACGGTAGGAGACGACAACATGCCAAGGTATGGTGAGGTATCCAGACCACTGGCTTCCCCCAGTTCCTCTCTCCAGTCTGGTTCGTAACCCAACTGTTCAGTTAAAGGGTCTCCAGACCCCTCCCAGTCCTCCTCACCCTCCTCTGGTTGCCAATCTGGCCTAAAAGAACCAGGGTAGAACAGGGGCACAAAAGTAACCGTCGACGCCGGCCCGGCTCCGTGTGTACATCGGGGTGGAGGCCGGGGTCGACGCCGGCTGGGGACACAACCGACGTCGGCTGCGGACGTGGTGCCGGTGGAATCGGCGCCAGGGGAGGTGTAATCAGGTCGACCGGCGCCGATCCGGATCCAGGCATGGATCCAAGGGGACCCTGCGGTGACGGGGCAGGAGCCGCCGGCGTCGAAGGCCCAGGGCCCCCAGCCGAGTCCGCGGGGCACGAAGGCGCGCCGGCTGAGTCGGGCTGCCTAAAGATGGCATCCATCGCTTCGTAAAAGGTGCGAAGCTGGGCAGGGGTCGCTTTGGGTCCCGGGAAGGGAGGGAAACTATGAGTAGACCCTTCGGGCTCTGCACGCGGAGCCGCAGGAGGGGCACCCCCCCGCATCCCTCGTCGCGTCGGCCGAACGACGGGGAGAAGTCGAAGAGCGACGATGCTTCTTCGACTTCTTCTTGTGCTTCGACTTACCTGAGGAGTGCGAAGACTTTGAAGACTGGTGGTGGTGGCTCCACGACCGGTCCCTCGACCTCCAATGGCGTGGAGCCGACTGCCGGGCCTCGAGAAGCTTTCGGGACCGCTCCCGCAAAGACTTCGGATTCATGGTCCGGCAGTAGGAGCACAACTTGGGGTCGTGGTCGTGCTCCAGGCAAAACAGGCACATGCGGTGCGGGTCCGTCACCGACATCAGCCGGCTGCAGGAGCCGCAAGCCTTGAAACCGGGCATCCCTGACGTGCACCAGGAGTCGAAGACTCAAAGACGGGTCGATAAAAGTCATCCAAAAAGTCAGTCAAAAAGTGACTGGAGGTACCGCTCTCTCCGGATCTGCGCTGGCTGGCGCGGAAAAAGAAAGAACTGACGTCAGCACGCGAAGGCGGCGTCTAAGTAGCTACCGTGACGTCATACCGGCGACCACGACGCCAACGACGAACGCGGAGCTGACCGACGCCACCTTTCGACGCGCAGGGGTGCTGCCGACGAAAAAACTTTCTGGATCCAGTCTGACGCCTGGGGGTAATTCTAAGGTAAGGAATCTATAACTAATTGTCTCTTTCAGATATAACCTACCATTCATTTAATAAAGAATGGAGTGATCTAAAGCTGTGGCCTGCAGGTAACACACATCTCAGTAGTTAGTGCTTAATCGCCTAAACCTTTTTATAATGTATGCAGGATTTGAATTCTGTAAACAAGCAAATAAAAAAAACAGAGTAAAACAATCATATGAGATGCATGAGTCTATTTAAGGTTTGTTAACTAGACTTAATTTTACTTAAGTAAATGCATAAAATATTTAACTTTCAGACCAATTCCCATTAAATTCAAGGATCAATCAATCAAACATTTGTAAAGCGCACTACTCACCCGTGAGGGTCTCAAGGCGCGGGGGGGGAAGGGAGCTGCTACTGCTCGAACAGCCAGGTCTTGAGAAGTCTCCTGAAGGTCAGCAGGTCCTGGGTCTGCTGCAGGTGGATGGGGAGGACGTTCCATGTCTTGGCGGCGAGGTGGGAGAATGATCTGCCGCCGGCGGTCGTTCTGCGGATGCGTGGAACCGTGGCGAGGGCGAGGTCAGCGGAGCGAAGCTGGCCGTTCGGGGTGTAGAAGGTGAGCCGTTCGTTGAGGTATGCTGTCCGGTGTTGTGGAGTGCCTTGTGAGCGTGGGTGAGGTGCTTGAAGGTGATCCTCTTGTTGACGGGGAGCCAGTGCAGGTCTCTCAGGTGGGCTGTGATGTTGCTGTGGCGGGGGATGTCGAGGATGAGGCGTGCAGAGGCGTTCTGTATGCGTTGTAGTCGTTTCTGGAGTTTGGCCGTGGTTCCCGCGTAGAGGGCGTTGCCGTAGTCCAGTCTGCTGCTGACGAGGGCCTGGGTGACGTCCTTCTGGTTCCGGTGGGGATCCATCTGTAGATCTTGTGGAGCATGCGGAGGGTGTTGAAGCAGGAGGAGGAGACGGCGTTGATTTGCTGGGTCATTGATAGCGTTGAGTCTAGGATGAACCCCAGGTTGCGTGCGTGGTCGGTGGGTGTCGGTGCAGCTCCCAGTGTGGCCGGCCACCAGGAGTCGTCCCAGGCGGAGGGGTGGAGCCGAGGATGAGGACCTCTGTCTTGTCCGAGTTCAGTTTCAGGCGGCTGTTCTTCATCCATTCGGCGACGGCCTTCATTCCTTCGTGGAGGTTGGTTTTGGCGGTGGTGGGGGCCTTGGTGAGGGAGAGGATCAGCTGGGTGTCGTCGGCATATGAGATGATGTTGAGGTCGTGCGATCGGGCTATGTTGGCGAGCGGTGCCATGTAGACGTTGAAAAGTGTTGGGGTGAGGGATGATCCTTGGGGTACGCCGCAGATGATCTTGGTGGCTTCAGATCGGAATGGAGGGAGGCAGACACTCTGGGTTCTGCTGGTGAGGAAGGAGGTGGTCCAGTCCAGGGCTTTGTCGCGGATCCCTGCATTGTGGAGGCATGTGTGTAGGGTGTGGTGGCAGACGGTGTCGAAGACGGCCGAAAGGTCCAGGACGATAATACAGCTATGTCACAGCTTATGACATCACTTTCTGTCTGATCATTTGACATGCTAAATAGTCTTCTCTATGTCTGTTTCTAGAACTTCTGCACTGGAGAGAATGAGTTAGGCAACTGTTTGGGTGACGTCTCTAAGCTAGGGTGTGAGAGAGAACGATGGTCCAACTGCACCTACTACGGCAATTCCTGAAAACGTTCGGCATTACTGTCATATGTTGATCCTTTTTCAAATAACATGGCCCTCAGTGGCATCTCATATGTGGCGGGCATTCACGGCCATTTTCTGGCAGAGATGCCCATCCACTACATAGAAGGTGACTCCTTGAATGGTCATCCATCGTACTTTGTGACTATACATGGCATGTGGTAGCTATCCTTTGGGTCCAGTAGCCATTCCTGGCATGTGATGGCCATCACTAGCATTTAAAGGCCATTCCTGGCATGGAGAGCCATCTCAAACATGGGGAGGACGTCACTGGCAAATGGTAGGTGTTTATGGCATATGGTGACCTTCCTGTGCATCGCATGCCTGCCCCTACACCCAAGGGTGGTGGTCGTCATCTCTGTCATATTATGAATACCCCTTGCATACTGTGGGCATATCTGGGAGCCACCTGATGAGAATCTCTGGAATGCAATGGCTATTCCTGGTATCTTTGCCAATTCTTTGGCATGCAGTAATTATCCATCGTATATCGTGGCATTGCTAGGCGATTATTTCATGACTGATAGACATTTCATGATCAATACAGTCCTGAATATTACATCTTTTCTATTCTGGGTATTCCCCTGCTTGTGACAGTCAAATTAATCAAAAAGTGAACATATAGTATTAGTACAATGCTGAATGCGAGTGATTAATAAAACACACAGTTTATATTATGTTCTGCAATATGATAATGAAGCTTATGTGAGTATATTTGTAAAATTCAATGATTGCTTAATTTTGCATTTGCTTCTTTCTAAGATTTTCTAGAAGACTGACAACTATGTGTCTCGTTTACTGTTGTTAGTTCAAAAGAACACAATCTTGTAGAATAAAAATTGCGCAAAGGGCATCAGGACATGTTCTGTTAATTGTTTGTGCTTAGAGTTTCTAACAAAAATGAAATCTTGTTATAAAAGTCTGGCACGGAGGGCAAAGGTTAGATGGGAATCTTCATGCCAGGAGACACAAGGTTAGGCCACATAGAATCATATCTTCAATCCCAGCTGAAGGCTACTAACATGGGAGGCATTTTGCCTTCGCTCGCTGACTTATCAGTACACCAGGCCTCATGAGATGAGAATAGCAAACCTTGCAACTACACTGACATAAGAGCCATTGTTCAGTCAGGTATGCATGGGTGTATCATCTCTGAAACTCGAAATATGTTTTTATTTCTGCTGTGCCAGAATTAGATTAGTGCTTAGAAGTAACAAAATGATGGAGGGCTGTTATAGACTTATCACCATAGACATGTTAGAGTGGCTCCTTAGTTACACTCTTGGTGAACGTTGTGGCTGCAGTTTTATTTAGGTTATAAATCATATTGTGTGCACTAGATAAGGATTCTGATTTTGAATACATAGAAAAAAAATGTATCCATTCCTATTCTTCCCTTCTATCTCCTTTTTTTATTTTCTTGGTCATTCTTTATCTTCTTATCTATACTAAAACGTATTCTTATTTTATTAATTGTTATATCAGTTATAATTTATACTCATATAATTGTAACCAGGCTTTCCTAATTGCCATTTTTTCCTATTGACAATAAAACTGGTTAAACTAAAGAGAATGCATTCACTATATTCTAGTGTTCTTGAGTGTGTGATTCTTTAATGAAAGAGGATTTGGAATTCCACTAACTATAACTGTAATGTCACATGGGATTGACTGTTATTTGAAACACATCTTGCTCAAATATTGCTAATTGGATTGTGGAATGGTTGCAGTACCACTGGTTTTCTGATTCGGGTTGGCACATTGACTAAATCCTTGGTGCCAGGGGGGGCTAGAAAAATGACCTCTGTTTCGAGAACATATCCAGAAAAAGTATCAATACTGATATATTATTATGAAATTATTATCACTATATATAACTGTTATCTGTGGCCTATGTTTTTCAGATCAGTGTAACTACAGCAATATGTCTCCTGTCTGAACCAGAATAGTGACTGTAATCTGATAAAAGTTATCAAAGCCTTTGATATTTGTGTATAACTTAATTAATATAACTTCAGTTGGGCTTGCTTGTAAAACCCAAAATTTTGTATCACTGTATATGAGAAAATGTACTGTAAAAAGCTACATTTTGCCTCAGTATTCCCAAAGTTTGCCCCTAACTCTTCAGGATAGTGTCTGATTTGTTCGCTATGCTTTCTCGCTCAGTGAAATGTAGGATTGCTTTGGTTTCCCAGACTGGCCGCTTGTAAATAGAAGTAATCATTGCAAGGCTGGCATCAAAATAACCTTTTGAACCAAAAGTGCCTGGCAATTATCCAATGAAAAGAATGTCAACATCTTGAACTTTCATTTGTAAATTAACTTGGCTGGTCTGCCATGTTTTCAGGAAAGCTTTGACTCGCTTAATTCTGTTTTTAATAGCTATCCAGGTTTCTATTTTTGAAAGAATAATGCTACTGAGGTATGTGAGGCCAGTATGGCACATGAGCCCAAGATGCTTGCATTTCAAGGGGCAGTTGAAATGTGTCAAACTGCACAATTATACCCCAAAATGCACCAACAATCTATTACACCTGTAAGCCAGAGGTCAAATAACCTTTGCCCATCTGATTTGCATTAGGAAGTAGGATATTTTAAATGTAAAAATACTAAGAATAAATCCAAATGACAACTGCTCTCTATGAGACAGTCCTATACTTTTGATCATTGAACAGGCTTGTTTGTCACTAGAATGTTTGTCCAAGAGCATGCATGTTTTCTATGTGATGGCAGAAGGCAGACAAGAGAGGCTTTGTTAAAAACAGGGCTGCTTTCCATTGTGATAATGGGGGTGCGAGGAAAGTATAGAGGGTTGGTTTGGGAGAATGAAGGCTGTTGACGGGGGAACATCAGCAGGATTACTTCTAGGGGCCATATTAAGGAAACGATAGAGCAAACCTTTCAGTTTAGGTGATGCAAATTTTCATGACAAGCAAAACTGATAGTAAAGAGTGGCTGCTAGCATAGAAAAAAGCAGGTATTAAGGCATCATGTATAGCAGTAAAAAGTAAAATATCACTGACATAACAAGAAAAACTACAAACAAATTCCCCATCACAGATATTTACTTACATGTGCACTTTATAAAATAGGCTGGAAAGGTTGCTGTGAATGGTCATTAAAGGTGATAACCCATATTATTATCTTGTTGCTCAAGTACAGGAATCACACAGTCCTGTTCCTTATGTCACACTTTTGCAAAGCCAGCTCCTGTAGTCTCACAATACAATTTGTGAGACAACAGAGATCAGCTTGTATTGACCACTTCCATAACACACAATACAAGTAACGATGTAGCCTGCAGTTTCAGAGCCACAGAGTGCGGTAAATAACACTCTAGGTGCAGAGGACTGAACGGCCATCTCTCTCTCTTGTATGTCACAGAACAACTCCTTAAAGGAGCATGGTGCAATGCATTGTTATGAAGGCTTCAAACCAGCTACTCTTGTGGTCACTCACCTGCATCATGACGTGAAGACACACAAAGTGGCAAAATGACATCACTCATACTACCTTATACTCGATATAATGAATGGCTGTCCTGTAGGCTAATCTAAAAAGGGCATGACACTGGCAACAAAGCCAATGGATAAAGATGGGTGACTCACTGTCCCACTCTACGTATCACAACAGTGGCTGATCGAGCATGCAAATGGCCATTCCAGCAATACATGGCTGAAGGGGGCTGACCCATAGCCCCTTCTTCTATGTGTTATATTATTTTAGATTCTATTTTTAGTGGCTACTTGAGGATAAGGGCTCAATCAGTCTCTACCAGAGCTAAGAAGTATAAAGCAAATTCAGTGAAAGTCATCTGAGGAGCACTGATATCAATGATTTTAAATATAGTTTGAATCTTCCAACAATGCATAATACGGGTGAATGGGTTAATCCCTGTTATTAAAGGCACTAAACCTCTGTTGGCGCAAAAGGACAACAAAAAATAAAGCACCTGTAAAACAATAAGTTACTTACTTTCAGTAATGTTTTATCTGATGAGTATAATAGCTCTTACAGATTCCCTTTTATGACCCATGGCAGCTTAGCTAGTTTGGGAAGTTTGATAAGAAGGAATCTGCGGGTTCCAATATTTCTTAGAAGTAGATGAGCCTCTGGTGCACGGAAGGAAAAGAAACCAGAGGGGCCTGACAAATGTCTTACAACAATAGCATCTTTTTCAAGAAGATACATTTTCAGCCTGGTATTTTACTGAAGCAGATTTCCACACCAGACAGAAAGTAGAGAGAATTTGTAACTCTAATGTTTATATCTAAATTATAAATTCTGTATTACCTGAACTTGACGAAACATTCCAGGTTGATATTCATCCAACCAATCCACATGCCAAACCAGCAAAGAACCATCCAGAGGATGAATACTGAAAAGCATGTCAGCATTTCTGTTCCATTCAGAAAGGAGTATTTCAATTTCATGATCAATGGCTGCAGAAGGCAAAGGCATGAAACTTGAAGTCGTGGACTTATCACTCCCAGTCTCTTTTTTTTCTGGCATTTCTTTTTTATCACCACATCCATAATCATCTGCCTCTGGTTAAAAAAAAAAAAAATGTATTACATTTACAAGAGAAGTCCATCTAAATAAATACCTCAAAATAAAGCTTCATATATATATATTTAGGCATTCATTTAATGTCGTCCTGTGTCTAAACATGGCTACTTCCACACGAAAGCCCTATCGCAGTAGCTTCTGTTGGACTAAACTCAGTTGCTTTTCTTCCTCACAACGAATAAACATTAGAGAACAACTTGCATTTCACAACTTCAAGAAAAAATTAATAAATGAGGAAATAAAAAAAATACAATGATTTTCCCGTACTATTTTAGTACATCTACTATGACCGATTACAAAGGAGGATTGAGGAGCAACTGTTTTTTTCGGGACCATTTTAGTGTCCACAAGGGCTCCAGTAGTACAATCTTCTTGATCACACACAGATTGGGTACCACAGAGAATCAGAAGTCCAACCAAGAATCTCTCACACACACAGAACGAGTATCACAAGGGCACTGAGCAAGTACCAATGGGCAGCAATAGCAGTGTTATCTACACACCCACATTAGGTATAACATTAGACTGGTGCAGGTTACACATTAACGGGTTCCTAATTTCAGAGGCCTTAAATTGCTGAGTGATTTATTAAGTTAAAGATACCAGTGTGATCCCAGGTCACAATGCCCATGTATGTAAAGCACTGTTAAGTTTCCGCATTCTGCAAATCACAAATGCTTTGCCAGTTTGCCCCAGAGGAAAAATATACCAATGCTAGACCAATCAAATGGCTTAGTATTGGTGCTTTACATATTAGAAGAAAGTTTGTGATCTAGTTTAGTAAAGGGGCGGTACACATTGGTGTAAAAAAGGGGAACTAGGCAGTTGCCACATCCCAAACCTAAAGGTTACTAGACCCCATATGCCTCTATGCAGCACCCCAATACGTAAAGCATCATTGCTCTGAACTCTATATGTTCACTAAAGTACTGTTAGGCTAGTTAAACTAGTTTACAAATGGTGTTTCTTCCTATGCTGGGAAACAATTGCAAACTAGACCAGCAGTCTGAAGAGGTGGGGTGCAGCGGCCAGGGCGGCTGACTCCGGAACACGGGGGCTCAGGGTTCGATCTTCCGCGCCGGCGGCAGATTAGCCCAGCACCTTGTGACTCTGGGCAATAGCTCGCTTAATCTTCCAGACGGCCCCCAGCGCCGGGACACCTCTCCGGAGGTAGCTGTGCCTTTACAAATGCTGGTATTTCATATTTCAGCAATGAGGCTTTGAATCTTGCAAAAACTGTTTAAAGTGGCCTAATTATGGTACTTTAAGTTTTCTGAAGAATTGACAATTTCTACATTTTCCCAAATATGTAATCCAGTATTTAAATGTCCACTCATGTCTTCTGTGAGAAGCATCATTGCCAGCATGCACCCTCCTTTCTTGCCTGACTCTCAGCCTCTGCCTGACAACTCAGCTCATGATTCAAGAGTAGCATCCACCCATTCTGCACTTCTGAGGATACGGTAGAGGATTGAAGTAAGGAATTAAGGGAGAGAAACATTTTGATGGAAGCATTAATGAAGTTGAACAAGGCAGAATGAATGTAGGAAATAAATAGGACAGAAAAGAGCAAGTAAAAACATGATTTGAACCTAGTATCTTTGTTGGCACAGAAACAATGGTGTAACACAAAATTATGGGGGCCCCTTGCAGAATGCGGTGAGAGACCCTTGACCCTCTCCAATTTCACTGAATTATAGGCTGTGGCCCCAACGGCGAGGTTAGGGAGGTGCCCTGTGCTGAAGGGGCTGCATGAACCTGTGTTATGACCCTGCAGAAAGGTCAAAGAGAAAGACTAACTGGACAGCAGGTTTACTATACATAGCAAAGATGTTTGAAAACGGGAAGGATGTCTAATTTGGGGAACTCAGTTTGAGGTATAAAAGTCCCAGATAGAAAGACCCAATAAACTCTGTGATCTTAACTTAGAAAGTACGAGATCAGATTGCCAGCTGCCCTTCCACCCATGTTCCCAACTCCACATGCTCCAGGCTTTCAGCCATGCATGCAAGGGGTTAGCAGCAGTGGCTTGTCCTTTCACCTTGCCACTCCTGTGCTCTGCATTGCTTTTGCCCATGTGCATCAAATTTATTTGCAACCATGGCAAACTATGCAAATTTTGATGTACATAAAAAGTTGTTTTCCCCTATCAAAAAGAATTTGACACCTATAAGTATCTTTCTCTAAGTTTGTATCCCCAAAAGGCTCTCATGCAGTCACTCTTCAAATTAAATTTCTTATTTAATGTGCCGTAATTATAACTTTCCCGAAAGCTACAAACTCTAGATGACAGAAAATACATCACTGAACAACCTTTTTTAACGGACAAATAACATCTCTAAACATTCAAAGCTGAGTGGCAGAATTTGCAAATTTCAAATGCGTGAATTCAACCGTCACAATATCCCTCAAATTTAACCTTTCAAAACCTACCCAAAACCTTTCTGGAAAGTCAATATCTGAAACACTGCTAAATGGCTTTATGCAAAACCACAGTTTCAAGCCGAGCTTGGTTTAATTCCTTTCAGCAGTATTTGCATGAGCTAGGAATTTTGGCCTACAGCTGTTTCCTATGGGCAAGATTTTTGTCCCACCGTCTCCACAATGAAATGCTACTGGACATGTTATACTTTTGTCTGACAAACAACAATTTTTTGTTTGATATTTGTACATACAGATCCAGGGTACAGCGATGGGAACCTGTTTGGTACAACTTACACAAATGTATTTATGGGCTGGGGGGAGAAGCAGGTCCTCCATGGGATATGTCGCTTTATGGGTGAGATTGATTGACAACATTTTTGCTATATGGAAAGGAACATTGAGTGAGGCACAGCACATTTGTGGAGTCCTTGAATAAAAATGACTGGAATTTACAATTTACTAGGAAAATCTGTGATGTGAGTATTGAATTCTTGGATATACTGGTGGAAGTCTGTGGTGACAGACCGAAAAGCAGCCTTTTTATAAAAACTAAGACTGGGAACAGCCTTTTGCATGCAAACAATGATCATCCCCGCAACTTGATACAGTCTGGGAAACTCTTGAGGGCTAAAAGAAACTGTAGTACTGGGGAAGGTTTCTTGAAAGAGCAACAAATTATTTTGTCTAGAGTTGAAGAGAGGGGGTACTCGAAGTCTGTACTGGAATTGGCGGCAGAACATGTGAGGAACGTAAACAGGAATGAGCTCCTCATTCACAAAAATAGCAAGGTGAATAGAGATAATCAGATTAGGTTTATTATCACTTACAATGGGTGTTTTAAAACTGACCAAGGACTATTGAGTAAAATTTCTGGCTACTCCAAAATGACCTTCAGGACAGATTAAGTAGGAACTATGTAGTGGTTAACCCAGAGTCTACAAGTGTGAGTAGACGTGGCTTTTTCAGATGCAGGAAATGCAAGGTTTGTTGAGCTACTTGTGATAGGATTGAATATGAAACACCATTGGGTAATAAGAAATGCATAAACATCTGACTTGAAGATCAGGTCATGTAGTTTACATTCTAGTGTGTCCATGCGGAAAATGGTATGTTGGCTGTACCATTTGTCCCAAAAAAAAAAAAAAAAAAAAAAGGAGTACCCGAGCACATGAGGGCAATACAGAACAAGGACTGCCATTATCCGGTGGCTAGGTATTTTCTCGTACACAATAGTAGTACAGGGATTTATTATGTTTTTTTGCCATCAATAGAGTTCTCACTCTAACTCAGGGATGGAATAGTGAATTCTATGTCCGGACTGGAGGCGAGGATTATGCCTTCTTTCTTCACTTTATTGGTACAGCAGCCATTCAAAACAACAAGACTACATTTCCCATCAACCCTGGGGAAATCTGTAGTCAAACAAAATTGTCCAATCAGTACAGTCCTGGGTCCACCAATTAGGGTCCTCCAGTATCCAGATAGTCTGCCCTCACTGGCCCTTCCTCCTCTTTCTTCGCTGCTCCGCAGCCGAGATAAGTGTTTTTCCTCATTCTCTAGTCTGTTGGTTATCTATGGTTTATTGCCTTGCTCAACAGCTTACGTCGTTGTATTATTGTTTTCTTATATGCTCTTGCGCTCTATGCCGATATCACATAGCGTTGTATTCTATTTATGCTGCTTTGTTTCATTTTTTCTCAACGCGTACTGGGCTCTTGTGAGCTTTCTTTGTTTTTGGGCCTTGCTGCCCGTTTGTCTGTCAATTTTGAGGCGGCGCGGGGCTTTTTACTTATTTCACTCCAGCTGTCCGCCTCTGTTTCGTTTGACAGTTTTGTTCGGGTACGAGTGCCCGTCCTGCTGAGGGAGCCGCGGGAGCGTTTTTTGCTCTTACGCGGCTTGTCTGGTGCACACACGCTCCTCCGGCCGTCAGGGGGCGCGTGAGGAGTTTACTACGGCGCGCGTTTCAAACTCTGAAGGGCTTGTGCGACGCGCCGTAGATGTGGGTTTGCTGGCCTGAGGCAGATTACCGCGAGCGGGCTGTAAACGGTTTTCCTATTTTCAAACAGCCGTTCGGTGGTGCATTCCTCACGCTCCACTTGGCACATTACTTGGTGGAGTCTGTATTTTTTTCTATTACGCCCTCTGGGTCCTGTATTGCTGCGTGTTCTCACGCTTATTGGGCACTTGATACCCAGGCCAGTTTTGTGTTTCTCTGTACCTTACAGGTACCAGACACACGTGCCCGGGGATAATTACCCCCCTTCTTTGCCTCTCATTGCGAGTTTCTCGTCCTGCATTCCGGCTGACACCCAGCCCCCACAGACCTGGGATCTCCCAGCAACGTCTGACACCCAGACCTATCTACTGGTTTTTTCTCATCTGGCCTTTGTGTTTTGTTTTGTGGCCTGTCCTCATGGAATTTGAATATGATGACGACTCCCAAGGAGGGAATAGCGCCCTGACCGACCTCCAATGGGATGAGGAGATCTATGAAGCAGTGGACAATTCTATTTATAGAGCAGTTGGGGAAGCAATGACCCCCCCTTGAAGAAAGGCTCACCCAGAGAATTGATCAAGCGCTGGCGCGCATTGTAAGTTTACCGGTGGCCCCTCCACCTCCAACTACCCCATCCCGACAATTCTGCCGGATCCCTCCCTGTTACCACATCTCCTTTTCAATCCCGACGGGGTTCCTCATCCTCTGGTTCTGCAGAACTCATTACGGCTTGTAGCATGGAGGATTACAGGAGACGATGGGAAGTCCCGGGCCTTTCGGCAAAGGCTGAGGAACTCTTGTCCAAAGCGTGGGCAGACAGTACCGTCAAACGCTATAGATCTGCTTGGGGCAGATGGTCCCGTTGGTGTCTGCGAAGGGGTGCCAATCCCATGGATGCAGATGTAGTACACGTTTTGAACTTCTTAGCCCATTTGGCTTCTAACGGTCTTGCTTACCGTTCTATTAACACCTTTCATTCTGCTATTTCTGCGGGACATCTCCCCATTAACAACTCCCCTGTCGGGGAACATTCCCTTGTTTGCAAACTCCTCAGGGGCACTCGGCTATCCTTGCCGCCAGAGCCCTGTTATTCGGCTCTATGGGATGTGAACCAAGTCCTGAATTTGTTTTTATCCTGGCAACCCAACAGGTTTCTTTCACGAAAAGAGCTTTCGGCCAAATTGGCAATGTTACTCTGTCTGATCTCTTGTAGACGGGTCTCCGATGTAAGAGCGTTGGATATCTCTTGCAGGATGTTTACTCCCTCTGGGGTGACCTTCACCTTACACAGAAGGACAAAGTGTCACACACAGGTGATTTCTTACCCACAATTTCCAGATTGTCCCAAGTTATGTGTGGTTCGCTGTTTGAAGGCTTACGAGGAGATGACAGAAGAAATTCGACCTCCAGGTAAGCGCCAACTTCTCATCGCTCTCCGCAAGCCGTTTAAAGCGGTTTCTTCCCCTACCATCGCCCGATGGGTTAGGTGGGTTATGCAAGAAGCAGGTAACAGCCTCCGGGATTTTGGTGCCCACTCGGCAAGAGGGGCAATGGCTTCAAAAGCATTTGGCTTGGGTGCCCGTTTGGAAGATATCCTCAACGCGGCAGATTGGTCTTCGGACTCTACCTTTAAAAGGTTTTATTTCAAGCCTGTGCTGGACATGGCTCACCTGGTGGTGAGCAAGCTTTGAACTAGCATAATCCTCGCCTCCAGTCCTGACATAGAATGAAAAATGTCCTAGCTAGCGTAACGGAAAGTTTCAATTCTATTAAGGAATCGGAGGCGAGGATTATCCCACCCTAGGGATCGCTAGAAGATTCCCCACCCCGTATGTCAGTAAGTAACACATTTTGGGGTTTCTATTTGTTTGATTATAATGTTTAATCTGCAATTTTCAATGACGATGATGGGACGTATTCCCACCTGTGTGCTACTGCATCCAACTTTAAGTTCTCTTGGATTACTGTTCACAGTTTTGATGGTGGTCTGCCATGTCATGTTTTCTGCTTGCATCACACTCCCTTTCGTGAATTGATGGCTCCCTTTGTCCTCGTAGGTTCAGACGTGAATAAACAGGATGCCTGAGGATTGGGTTTCCGGCTGACTTCACGCATAGAAAAAGGAGGAAGGGCCAGTGAGGGCAGACTATCTGGATACTGGAGGACCCTAATTGGTGGACCCAGGACTGTACTGATTGGACAATTTTGTTTGACTACAGATTTCCCCAGGGTTGATGGGAAATGTAGTCTTGTTGTTTTGAATGGCTGCTGTACCAATAAAGTGAAGAAAGAAGGCATAATCCTCGCCTCCGAGTCCTTAATAGAATTGAAACTTTCCGTTACGATAGCTAGGAAATTTTTCATTGCTCCTCAGAGGTTAGAGGTTAGATTACAAACTGGAGGTCATGGTACCGCAGGGTCTCAACACGGAAGAGTAGTTGAACATGTATCTGGGTAAAACTAGATAGTATATCCCCCTTTTAGCTCCTGCTCAAGTATTTCTATGTTTGACAATGTCTAATATTAACTGTGAAGTTAGCAGTCTTTTTAACAGGTGTAATATTTTTTACACAGGTGGTTGAGGACATCAGGAGTCTCTTGACAGCTAAGAATTTTAGGTCATTATGTTGTGCTGCCCACTTGGGATGTACTGTTCTTATGTTATGTCAATTTGTAATGTGCACAAATCTCCCCCGAGAGTAACAAGGCACTTGAGCAGGTGTGTAGGTGTGGGGTCTCGAAGAGCCAGGTCGTTAGCTTCTTGCAAAACTCCAGAAGTGAGGAGGCTCTGATGTGTTGTGGGAGATTGCTCCATGTTTTGGGTGCGATGTAGGAGAACGAGCAACCTCCTCTGCTTTTGTGAATGCGGGGGCAGTGTACGAGTGAGAGTGAGGCTAAGCGTAGGTATCTGGCAGGCTGAGGAGAGTGTGGCTAATCAGGTATGCTGGCCCAGTGTGGTGCAAGGCTTTGTATGTGTTCGTGAGGAGTTTGAATTGGCTGCGATTGTGAATGGGGAGAAAGTGTAGCGCTCTGTGGTGGGTTGAGATGTGGGTGCAGCGTGGGAGGTTGAGTAGAAGTCTTGTGGCGGCGTTTTGGATGGCATGAAGTCTGTGTAGGAGCTGCTTGGAGATTCCAGCTAAGAGTGCCTTGCCGTAATCAAGTCTGCTTGAGATTAGTGCTTGTGTGACACTCCATCTGGTGTGCTGTGACAGCCACTTGAAGATCTTTCATAGCATACGAAGGATATAGAAGCAGGCAACGTTCATTGCATTGACTTGTGCCATCATGTTGAGCGTGTCGTCTAGGATGATTTCCAGATTTCTGGCATGTTCGGTGGTGGTGGTCCTAGCTCTTTTTCTCACCAGGTGGCATTCCACGGATAGGTACAGTTTCCGAAGATCAGTACTTCCATCTTGACGAATTTGAGCTTCAAGCAGTTGGTTCTCATTCATTCTGCTACCATGGCCATGCAATTGGTGAAGCAGACTCTGGTGGTGGTAAATTTGTCTGTCAGGGAGAGGATGAGTTGGGTGTCATCAGAATTGCAGGTCAGGATGGTGCTGGCAAGAGGAGTACTTTGTAAATGCTTGCATATATGATCTTTCTTTTCAAAATCATATGAATTCTCTTTGCCCACCAGGGAAGTATGCTGTTTTGTTCACCACCTAGGAGGATGTCATCACCTTCTGAGTGCCAACACTTGGGTTGGGTTGCAAATGATACCAATTATCATAGGCCACTTGGGCTTCATGATGTTGGGGTTTCAGCTATGATTTATTGACATTTATATGATGTTTGAGAAACACTTATGGTGCCTGTGAAACTTGAAATTTCCTTCTTCACATTGCCAACTCTCACTGTTTGGAGGTACATATGCATGTTTATTTAATCTTACACAGTAGGTTATACTACAGCTGGTTGGGAGGAGCTGTATTGGCCGGTATAGGCCATATGGCGATGTTTATATATGAATGTAATGAACTCTTTTTGCCCACATGGGGTGAATGATGTTAGTACGTCATTTATGATTTATTTTTATGTCACTTGGGATTCCGCTATGATATTTACGTGATAGACTGCAACAGACTATGAATGCATAGCATTGAGGTGACAATTTATTTTGATCACAGAAAACATTTAATTATCAAACTGAGGTAATCATGCGATTATGTTGTTTCAACTTAATGTACTGAATTAGTAATCTGCACCATTCTAAGGAGTCAAATTCTCCCAGGCTGTGTTATTGTTATGCAACGGTATTGTTTGTTTTCATGGAAGCACTGCTTATATGCCGGTGTTTTGTAATGGCGGCTAATCTGTGATCAAGGCTGAGTTGTGGACAAAACACACTGTTTTTTTTAAACTTTAATAAATACCACTGCACAGCAGATCTGGAATGCATGTTTTACATTTGCTGCTTACTACACCAAAATCCTTCTGGTGATTAAACAGGGGTGGCTCAGGACCATGCCACAAAAAGGCTTTGAGGGGTCTCTTCATGGGGTTATATAGAGATATAGATATATATATATATATATATATATATGCCAACAACAAGGCATGCCTTTCCCACGCCCAATAGAAAGCACTAACAGGAGTAGTGATAAGCAAAGTGCTTTATTGTGCAGACCCCCCTGCACTAACAGACGCGTTTCGCCTTTCTCGATTTCAGTTTTCTGTGCAAACACAGCAGTATTTCAAATCACAAAATGTCACGTGTTTTTTCATGAACATCAAAGATGGACTTACAGAACATTGTTGGTAAAATTCATGGCGGCCATCTTTGAATGTGTTTTTGACAATCAATAGTTATACCACCCTAACGTGTAAAGTGCTATAACGTACATAAAATGTTAAAACCAAATATACAGGGAGAGTGAAAATATCTTAGTTGAACATTTGCGATCAATTTCAGGGACCATTCATTTCAAAGCAGTCATTTTGTGTGAAAATTGCAAAAAACAGATGCTTTCAACTTGTGTGTTCATACAGATATGAAAATGTTTACATTGTTCACTCCCTAGTACTCTTTATTAAGCCCTGAATGGGCACCTGTGCGTCAGTGTGGAGGAGATACGATACCTCTGATATATTTTTATCCTTTCTCCAATGAGTGAAGTCTCTAATCAAACCTGGTCATTACCGATATGTACCCCCTTCATTCCAAATGGATCCACAGCTCTTCGTCATTGTTGAGCCCAGTGGGAGCCTTAGTTTGGAGATCAATAATGTATTTTGATTCCAAAATCCGGAGTTTCTTAACTCTATCACCACCCCTTTCCCCCCTCTGTACCTGATCTATACAGTAAAACTTTAGGAGGTCCCGATTGCTTTGATGGTATTTCTCAAAGTGGCGCCTAACCGGATAGGTAGCATCCTTGTTGGTTATCGCGCGCATATGCTCAAGGATGCGTTTTTTCATGGGGTGGATAGTGCTCCCTATATACCGTTTGGAACAAGGGCATTCTAAGCAATACACTGTAAAATCTGAATTACAATTCAGGAGCTGTTTAATAGTTCTGAGAGCCCTAGGGTCCCCTGATCTCCCCTTGTAATTGATGACTTTATTACTGTGTTTGCAGGCTTTGCAACGCAGACATGGATAGAATCCCACTATGTTTATTTTGTTTTTCACTTTGGGAGCTGCATCGTAGTGACTATGAACCAAATGGTCACTCAAAGATTGGCAGCGTTTGTATGTAATGAGAGGGCGGGTTGGAAGACGATTTTTTAGAATGTTATCGGTTTGGAGAATGTGCCAGTTTTTTTTTAAAATATGCACGATTTCACCTAATTTTTCATTGCAGTTGGTTATCATTCTAGCAGGTCCTTCCTGTGTCGTTGTCCCTGGTCCTTTTGCTACCAGCAGATCTTTTCTATTTATCTTATCTACTCTGTCTTCTGCTTGGTATAGGGCAGCATTGGTGTATCCTCTCCTCTTAAATCTCCCCAATGCTTCTTTTTTAGCCTTCTGAAAATCTTGTTCGGTTGTACTATTGCGTTTAAGCCGCAAGAGTTCCCCGAATGGGATATTTTTTACAAGACTTTTGGGTGAGGTCTCCCGGCGTGTAGCACAGAGTTGCCTGCTGTAGGCTTCCTATATAATCGTGTCAATAGGGCATCATTTTCCACAAATACTTCCAGGTCAAAATAATTAACCGATGTGTCACTGATATGACCTGTAAACCTTAGATTCAATTCATTATTGTTAAGCGAGGCAATATACTCCTCAGCCGAGGAGCGACTCCCACGCCAAACAACAAACAAATCGTCTATATATCTCGCCCACAATATTATGTTATCCATCCATTGTTCGTGGGATTCCCCCCAGGCCACGTGCTTCTCCCACCAGCCAACGAAAAGATTCGCATAGCTGGGGGCGAAGCACGTGCCCATGGCGGTCCCGCATTGTTGCCTGTACACATTTCCTGCAAACAGAAAGATATTGTTATTCAAACAAAAGGTGATCATGTCAAGGAACATCGAATTATGCTTCTGGAATTTTAGTGGTCTTTTGTTCAGGAACCATTTTACAGCCATGATACCATCTTGATGGTTTATACAAGTATATAAACTAGTGATGTCTAAAGTGATAAGGAGCATATCTGGTTCCCAAACTATTCCGTCCATGAGTCTCAGAAAGTCCTGGGTATCCCGTATGTATGATGCCAGGTCTCTCACCAAAGGTGCTAGAAAAAAGTCAATGCACATTGATGTATTCTCTAGGAGACTATTGGTTGAAGCCACAATTGGCCTTCCCGGAGGGTTGGTTGAATCCTTGTGTATTTTAGGAAGGTGATAGGTCGGAAGGACCGGTGATTCACAGAGTAAGAACAGGTATTCATCCTGATCTAACATTCCTTCCTCCTTCCAACCTTGTAAGAGTAGATGATATACTCTAATGCAATCCAGATAGTCCGCCCTCTTGATGGGAGCATAACAGTCCTTATCATCCAGCTGTCTCATGGCTTCCTTGTAATAATGTTCCTTGCTGAAGATGACAATATTCCCTCCTTTATCGGAAGGTTTTATCTCTAGAGTGGAATCTTCTTTTAGTGTCTTAATGGCCTCCCATTGTTTCCTGGGAATGTTATAGCTGTGATTCTTTTGTTTCGTTGATTATGCCAGGTTCCTGAGGTCTGTAATGACTGCCTCATTGAAGACGTCGATGGCATCAAAAGGAACCTGTGGAATCACTCGTGATTTTTTCTTAAAATTACTATGTCCGCTGGACTGTGTTATGCTCGCCTCTTGAAGACAGATTTCTACATTTGTGTTTCCCTCATGTAGTTCTGTTGCGAGATCCAGAGTTTGTAGGACCATGAGAGTCTCCAAATCATGGCCACTCAGTAAATCAGAATCACTGCTATCCTGGTTGGACCCACCCATTGGTCTTTCTTTTTTAGGGTGAAGGATGAAAATCTTTTGTAGTTTCAGTTTTCTGATATACCTAAACAGGTCTATTCTAGTCTGTACAAAATTATATTCTGAAGTTGGGCAGAAGGTCAGGCCAAGGTGTAAGACTTTGATCTCATCTTGGGTGAGAAATGTAGAAATCGGTCTTCAAGAGGCGGGCATAACAGTCCAGCGGACATAGAAATTTTAAGAAAAAATCACGAGTGATTCCACAGGTTCCTTTTGATGCCATCGACGTCTTCAATGAGGCAGTCATTACAGACCTCAGGAACCTGGCAAAATCAACAAAACAAAAGAATCGCCGCTATAACATTCCCAGGAAACAATGGGAGGCCATTAAGACACTAAAAGAAGATTACACTCTAGAGATAAAACCTTCCGATAAAGGAGGGAATATTGTCATCTTCAGCAAGGAACATTATTACAAGGAAGCCATGAGACAGCTGGATGATAAGGACTGTTATGCTCCCATCAAGAGGGCGGACTATCTGGATTGCATTAGAGTATATCATCTACTCTTACAAGGTTGGAAGGAGGAAGGAATGTTAGATCAGGATGAATACCTGTTCTTACTCTGTGAATCACCGGTCCTTCCGACCTTCTATCACCTTCCTAAAATACACAAGGATCCAACCAACCCTCCGGGAAGGCCAATTGTGGCTTCAATAAATAGTCTCCTAGAGAATACATCAATGTACATTGACTTTTTTCTAGCACCTTTGGTGAGAGACCTGGCATCATACATACGGGATACCCAGGACTTTGAGACTCATGGAGGGAATAGTTTGGGAACCAGATATGCTCCTTATCACTTTAGACATCACTAGTAGCAGCACAGCATCCTCAGAAAGTCAGACGAAATAACTGTCCAGTGAGGAAAAAAGCGCCCTGGTTTAATGAGCAATTAATTTTGTTGAAAAAATCCTGTAAAAGATTGGAAAGGACATGGAGGAAAAATTACGACCCCTCCATTAAAAGCCAATACAAGCTGGCTATTAGACAGTACCACAAGGAGATGACTCATGCCCAGGCCAAATACTGTGATGAAAAAATTAATTCTGCATGTAACTCCGCAAAAGAATTATTCAAAGTAGTGCGCTCTGTAACATCCACTGATTCTGAAATGAATAACCAGTCCTCCTCTAAAGAAAGATGTAATCAGCTGGCGACATTTTTTAAAAATAAGGTGGAAATATTATATAGCAACCTGCAACAAAACAGCAGCATAAATAATGCTGAAACTCACCCTAGTATTAACGAAAATTTGAGAATTAAAACAGGAGTGAGACTAGATCACTTCACAAATGTAAGTGAAGAAGACTTGACCTCAATTCTGCAGAAGATCAAATCCGGATCTCCTCAAGATCCGATTCCACCAGATACCCTACTACAGGGAGGCAAAAAAAATAAATCAACCACTGCAGCTCTCGTATCACTCTCCCTCACCCAAGGTTTGATCCCCAAATCATGGAAACAAGCGATAATACGGCCATTGCTGAAAAAACCCCAGCTAGATCCAGCAGAGCCAGGAAACTACCTACCTATTTCACTTTTACCACTGTTGGGCAAAATTGCCGAAAAACATGTGAATCAAACCCTGTCCCAATACCTAGAAGACAATCAGGTGCTACATAACACACAAATGGGATTCCGACCCCAACATAGCACGGAGTCAGCCCTGTTGGTGGTCACTGAGGAATTAAAGGTAGTTCTAGACCAGGGGTGCACAGCAGCTATCCTGCTCTTAGATCTCAGCGCTGCATTTGATACGGTGGATCACTGCACAATGATCCGTAGGCTAAAGGAAGCAGGTATCACAGGCACTGCGCTAAAGTGGCTGACCTCATTCCTGGAAGACAGGTCTTTCCAACTACTAGAAGGGGAGCATCTATCCGACACTCTTCAAATATTGTGCGGTGTCCCACAGGGATCCGCACTAAGCCCGACACTTCTTAATTTGTACATGCAACCACTGGCAGAGATAGTACAAGAATCTGGACTATCCATAGTGTCGTACGCTGATGACACGCAGCTGATACTATCAGTGACGGAAGGCCCCCAATCCATACACAACAATCTGGGACCATGCATGACACAGGTAGCAGTGTGGATGAATAGATGCTGCCTAAAGCTGAATGGGGGTAAAACAGAGCTTATGTTCCTGGGAAACAAGACAGTCCCAAGAAATATTATCAGTTGGCCGACCGAATTGGGAGAACCCCCAATCCCCAAGAATGCAATCAAAAACTTGGGAATCTGGCTAGACGAAAGTTTAAATATGGAGACCCAAGCCAGGAAACTCTCAGGTAAATGCTTCGGATTACTGCATATGCTCCGGAAAATCCTTCCTCTCATACCTGAAAATTCCCGCAGAACTGTGGTCCAGGCTTTGGTGATGTCGCAGCTGGATTACGGCAACTCTCTGTATCTTGGTGTACCCAAATACGTCATAAACCGGATGCAAGTGGTTCAGAATGCCGCAGCAAGGACATTGCTCTGAATTCCTAGGCAACAGTCAGCCAGGGTAGCCCTGAAGACGCTACACTGGCTCCCTGTCCAGGCCAGGATCAAGTTTAAGGCCCTATGTATTGCCCACAGAGCCATGAATGATAAAGGCCCTGCCTTAATCAAAAAGCTAGTCACGCACTATATCCCAAGCAGAAACCTAAGATCCTCAGCAGATCGACTCATGCAACAGACTAGGATAAAAAGATCCAGATGGGGAGGTAGATCCTTCACGCACCTAGACCCCAACCTCTGGAACTCCCTGCCTAGGGATGTACGCCTGGTGACCAACGAACTGGCATTCAGGAAAAAAATTAAAACATGGCTCTCCCCTTAAACTCCCTGCTCGCTGACTGTCACTCCTCTCCTAGCGCTGGGAAGCCCATGGGCAGCTACGCGCTCTATAAATCCATAAACATAAACATAGTTTATATACTTGTATAAACCATCAAGATGGTAGCATGGCTGTAAAATGGTTCCTGAACAAAAGACCACTAAAATTCCAGAAGCATAATTTGATACTCCTTGACATGATCACCTTTTGTTTGAATAACAATATCTTTCTGTTTGCAGGAAATTCATACAGGCAACAACGCGGGACCGCCATGGGCACGTGCTTCGCCCCCAGCTATGCGAATCTTTTCGTTGGCTGGTGGGAGTAGCACGTGGCCTGGGGGGAATCCCACGAACAAAGGATGGATAACATAATATTGTGGGCGAGATATATAGACGATTTGTTTGTTGTTTGGCGTGGGAGTCGCTCCTCGGCTGAGGAGTATATTGCCTCGCTTAACAATAATGAATTGAATCTAAGGTTTACAGGTCATATCAGTGACACATTGGTTAATTATTTAGACCTGGAAGTATTTGTGGAAAATGATGCCCTATTGACACGATTATATAGGAAGCCTACAGCAGGCAACTCTGTGCTACACGCCGGGAGCCATCACCCCAAATGTCTTGTAAAAAATATCCCATTCGGGGAACTCTTGCGGCTTAAACGCAATTGTACAACCGAACAAGATTTTCAGAAGGCTAAAAAAGAAGCATTGGGGAGATTTAAGAGGAGAGGATACACCAATGCTGCCCTATACCAAGCAGAAGACAGAGTAGATAAGATAAATAGAAAAGATCTGCTGGTAGCAAAAGGACCAGGGACAACGACACAGGAAGGACCTGCTAGAATGATAACCAACTACAATGAAAAATCAGGTGAAAAAGTGCATATTTAAAAAAAAAAAACTGGCACATTCTCCAAACCGATAACATTCTAAAAAATCGTCTTCCAACCCGCCCTCTCATTACATACAAACGCTGCCAATCTTTGAGTGACCATTTGATTCATAGTCACTACGATGCAGCTCCCAAAGTGAAAAACAAAATAAACATAGTGGGATTCTATCCATGTCTGCGTTGCAAAGCCTGCAAACACAGTAATAAAGTCATCAATTACAAGGGGAGACCAGGGGACCCTAGGCCTCTCAGAACTATTAAACAGCTCCTGAATTGTAATTCAGATTTTACAGTATATTGCTTAAAATGCCCTTGTTCCAAACGGTATATAGGATAGTGCATCCACCCCACGAAAAAACGCATCCTTGAGCATATGCGCGCGATAACCAACAAGGATGCTACCTATCCGGTTGTGCGCCACTTTGAGAAATACCATCAAAGCAATCGGGACCTCCTAAAGTTTTACTGTATAGATCAGGTACAGAGGGGGGAAAGGGGTGGTGATAGAGTTAAAAAAAACTCCGGATTTTGGAATCAAAATACATTATCGATCTCCAAACTAAGGCTCCCACTGGGCTCAACAATGACGAAGAGCTGTGGGTCCATTTGGAATGAAGCGGGTACATATCGGTAATGACCAGGTTTGATTAGAGACTTCACTCATTGGAGAAAGGATAAAAATATATCAGAGGTATCGTATCTCCTCCACACTGACGCACAGGTGCCCATTCAGGGCTTAATAAAGAGTACTAGGGAGTGAACAATGTAAACATTTTCATATCTGTATGAACACACAAGTTGAAAACATCTGTTTTTTGCAATTTTCATACGAAATGACTGCTTTGAAATGAATGGTCCCTGAAATTGACCGCAAATGTTCAACTAAGATATTTTTACTCTCCCTGTATATTTGGTTTTAACATTTTATATACATTATAGCACTTTACACGTTAGGGTGGTATCACTATTGATTGTCAAAAACACATTCAAAGATGGCCGCCATGAATTTTACCAACAATGTTCTGTAAGTCCATCTTTGATGTTCATGAAAAAACAAGTGACATTTTGTGATTTGAAATACTGCCGTGTTTGCACAGAAAACTGACATCGAGAAAGCCATACGGCGAAACGCGTCTGTCAGTGCAGGGGGGTCTGCACAATAAAGCACTTTGCTTAAAACTACTCCTGTGAGTGCTTTCTATTGGGCGTGGGAAAGGCATGCCTTGTCGTTGGCCTTGATATTGGAGATATCTATCTATCTATCACTGGCGATTGCCAGTAGGTACTTATAGTTAGGACCATATTTCCATAGGAAAACCGTTTTTTGACTTGCCTATATCTTCGAGCCGTTTGACGAATCTTCACAAACTTTTCGCAAAAAAGTGCCCCAGTGATTCTAGTTGTGCATGGAAAGTTTTGGGGCGATTCGTCAAGCGGGGGCCAAGAAAAAAGGGGGCCAAAAAAAGTGATTCTCCAATGTTAATTTACATAGAGATTTTAGACACAACTACAGCCCGAACCTCTGGACGGAATTACACCAAATTTGGCAGAAAGATCACTATTGGTTCAGAAAGAACCCTTTTTGCTATTTGGTGTAAATCCATTCAGTAGTTTTCGACTTATTAAAGGAAATCCAAATTTGTATATCTAGGGACGTGGATCCTCTGAGGATCCGACAGTCCCCATGCTGAAATCTGATTAGCTGCCAACACTTCAACCAGGAAGTGATGGCAGCCATCTTGGGACTCCGCTTCAGCAGAGTCCCACAAAAAACATTTTAAAAAAGCAAAGGGGGCGGGGTAGGAATACCCTGACCCCTTAGCTCTGGTCATGGACCCCGCCAGGGCAAAATAGCATTTTGTTTTCGAAATTGCTGTGGAAATGCGACAAAGCCGCAAACCGCAGCAACATTATTAAAAAAAAAAAAAAGAAGCACGGGCCCCTGTGCTAGTTTCGAATAGAGCCCCCTGGGGGGTAGGTCCTGGGAGCGTTTTTTGTTGTTGTTAAAGGAGGTGGGCGCACTGAGTCCTGGGGACCACCACCTCCCCGGGGCTTTGTTTTAAGAATTGGAGGGGGTAGCGCAGACCTCCATCCTGGCCTCCTAAGAAGCCCCCCGGAAAACCACCTCCCTGGGGCCTAAATAATAAATAATACTGGGCCACGGGCCTCCACTACCGGGCCATATAAGGCCCCCCGAGGACCACCACTACTGGTATTTCCTGGTGTACCCACCCCCGGGACATAGCCATTTGCTTTTTCTTGGTGGGAGCAAAAGCAAACACTCCAGTTCCAGCGGGCGGTAGCTGACAAAATGCTCCCTCTTGCCCTCAGACAAGAGATGAAACTATTGCTGCTACGCACAGGGAGGCAGGGAGCCAGCTGGGACAGTGGGGGCCTTGAGGCTCCTCCATGGCCCCCATAATACACACTGGATGCCCCGGCTGGGACCAGGGCACCCAGAGACACATGGCTGGCCCCGGGGGATAGGGTACCTGGGGCCATAGTAGTCCCGAAGAGAGCTGTCAAGAAGGCAGGGAAACAGATGAAAGGATTGCTCTCACACACAGGATGCTGCATGTTTAGCAGCTCCCTATGTGTAAGAGCAATGCAGGCTGCCGCAGGAGGCGGGGAGCCGGCAGGGACCACAGAGGCATTCAGGCTCCCCCCATGGTCCTCAACGGTGCTGACTGGGTGTCCCGGGTGGGCTTCAGGGCATCCAGCATTTGAAGGCCAGGCCCCAGGGGATGGGGTCCCTAGGGCCAAAATCGGCCGGGGAAAGGGACCACGCAGCTCTCCTCTCCCATTAAGTCAGGGATGGGGTCCCTGGGGCCGTTATAGCGCTGATGCTCACTGCACAAAAATTAAACCTCAACAGTACGCACAGACACATATAAACATAGCAGATGCCCCCGTTGAAGCTCCACTTCTGTAAAGGATTATATGATCCTAACACCCGGGATTGGAAATATAAAGCAAGTGTGTTTTCTCTGCAATTCCATATTGAAAAACGATCTGAAATCCTTTGTGGAGGTGACTGCATCGTTGATCTATTGGAGTGCAATCTGTATGTGACTGTGACAAGTGGGTTTTTTCTTGTCCTCTCCTGGTGAGAGCAGAGTCCATGGTTCTCCCTTTAAATTGCTAGGAGTATGCAAATGTGGAAATCACTTGGATGCTTCCCCTTTTGGCCCCACCCACCTTAGTAGTATACAAAGGTCTTCCTGTCTTTCGCCAAGATGGACAGCTTAACAAGCAGCCCCTCAGTGCGTTTATGCTGATTTTGGTGAGGAGTTCTTGATGCTGAGGAATATGAGGACATCTCCACCAAGCAAAGAAGCACTTACTTCATACAGTTAAGAGGAAGGACCCTTGTTTGGTGGAGATTTTCCTTTGTAGTCTTGTCGTCTTCTCTATAGGAGATTCAGGTTATCACATATTTCTGGATAAAGAGACACCAGGAACAATCACATTGCCAAAACGCACACAAGGTCACTGATGACATTTCCTCACGCTCCATTACGCAGCTGTAGTGTAGAATGCTTACTGGACATTTACCCAAGGAGTTAGAACTTAGTAATTAACTAGTAGAAAGAACTCCACTTGGGTAGAGATTTTGAGCAAAACTGTGGACTCTTATTGGCTAAAAGGGCACAGCTACTGACACACCCACACAGACACTTAGACACCCAATCAGGCACTCACACACCCACTGACAGACCCACTCAGACACTCATGCATCCACTCCCAGACCCATTAAGACACACATGCACTCACTCACAGACTGACTCACACACTCATGGAGGCAAGGGCAAACATACTCAGACACTCTCACACCTACTTACAGACCCATTCAGACACTCATGCATTCATTCACAGACCCACTCAGACATTCAAACACCCACCTACACACCCAGCGAGACACTCATGCAGCCACTCCCAGACCCATACAGACACTAGCAAACCCACTCACACACCCACTGAGACACTCATGCACTCCCTTACACACCCACTGAGACACTCATGCAGGTACTCACTCACTCATACTAATTCTCAAATGTTACAGGTTACAGTTAGGACATACATTTTTTTTAAAACATAGAAATTAACTTAAAAAAAACAAAGGTTACAGGGACGTTATAGTTAGGAAATACCATTAAAAACCATAGAAATTCACTGAAAAAAACCTACGTTTGAAGGGATGTTATAGTTAAGTCTCAGATTCACCTGTAAAAAAACCATAGCAATTCAGCAGTTATAGTTACCTGAGCTAACTATAACTTACGCCCCTCAATGCACTGCTTATGACCTCGCATATTACATCACTCATAATATCACTGATGACATATCAAATGACATCACTGATGACATCATCCACAGAACCACTAACACACCCAACACCCCGATACCTCTCATATACACACTCCCACTCAACCACTCGCATACCAATTCACAGACCCATACAAGTACTCACACACCCACTCACTGATTCATAGAGCCAATCACACAACCACTAACTCACTCATACAGACCCTCTTGCACTCACTCACCAATACAGCCACCCACACATCCACTCATACAGACATATAGACAGTAACAAACCCACTCACACACTGAGTCAGTCACCCATACAGCGAGTCAGTCACCCATACAGCTACTCATACACCTACTCACCCACCCATAGTCACTCATACAGCCCCTCACTCACCCATAGTTACTCACACACCCACTCACTTACTCATACAGATACTAACACATGTACTAACTCATCTATATAGTCACTGACAAAAGCACACACTCACCCATACAGCCACTCTCACATTCACTCACTCACCCATACAGTCACTCACACACCCACACACCCATACACTACTCATGCACCCATAGAGCCACTCAGATACCTACTGAAACATGGATACACAAAGTCACACAGCCACTCACATAATATGTGTTACAAATAGCACCACTCAGTAGTACACAAACTATACTTTTGTAGTATCTTAGTATAGATCTTTAACACTCAAACATTTAGAAAACACTCACAATTACTGGATGATGTGATCAGTGATGTATTTGAGATGCCGTCAGTGAAGTCATCAGTGATGTCACTGACTCTGTCATGAGTGATGTTATATGAGAGATCATAAGCAGTACATTGCGGGGCATAAGTCACAGTTCGCTCATAACTGCTGAAATTCTATGGTTTTGTACGATTGAAATCTGAGCCTAACTATAACGTCCCTGTAACTTTAGTTTTTTCAGTGAATATATAAGCACTAAAAAACAAAGGTTAAAGTGACATTATAGTTATGCCTTATAATAAAATAAAAAATCATCATGAATGACCTAATTTAACAGGTCGGTAATGATGTAATAAGTGAGGTCATATGCAGTGAATGGTGGCAGCGAAAGGTATAGTAATCTCAGTAAACTTTAACTTGCAAATATTTTTGTTTTAAAACTATTTTTTAATTTGTTATAAGGTTTAAGTATAGCATTAATTTAACTCCATTTTTTTAGGGAATTTCAGTTTTTTGTTATCATATACACCTTAGTACCTCACAGAGTATACCTTTTGAACGTGTGCTGTAAAAGGTTTGACACAGTGCCTTGACTGGAGACTAGCCCAGGACTCAACACCCCGCAAATACACGTGAGCAGCATGGGGCTGACCGTAGGTCCAGGCTTGCCACCAGGCACTGCACCCAACCTCCATGGGTGCCCAAACCCCACCGCTCGTGGCGTTCCCATTCCTGGTATACCACAAACATGGTTGCATAACCTCCCATGGACATCTACCCCTCATTTAAAAAAAAAAAAATTGTTGTAGTAAAAAAGTACAGGACCACACAGGAGGGCCGCACTGGGTCCCACAAGAGTCCCACAGTACCTCACAGGAGGCCTCGCTAGAACCTACAGAAGTATTATGGTGACCGCATACTTTCTGATAATGTTGTGGCCAGCATACTTGGCCCCATTGGACTGTGATGGTCGATGGGAAAAAAAATCCCTGCACATTTTTAACTTTTTTGATAGGCTGATTCGTCCAGATATCACTAACTTTGGAACCTTCATTTCTCAAAAAACACTGAAAAGATTTACACCAACTCATGGAAAGCACGCTTTGAGTAAAAAGCTAGCTTTGTGCCACATTTCGTGTTATTTTATTGATCCGTTTTTTCTAAACACTTCCTGAAACTCCTATAGGAAACTGCATGGGCAAAATACATTTTGTGTGTTGTTTTATGCCATGGTGCTGCTGTAAAGAATTATCAATGCATTTCGACTATTACTAGCCCTTTATTATAACAAAAGGCGTTATTTTGGTAATGTAATAAATCACCCTCGTGATCCCTTTTACCATAGATATTAATTTAAGTTTCTTAGAAATTTCTAAATACTTTTTGGGGACTGGAGTAGCATGCTACTCGCCGAAAAGAACATCGACACCTCGTCAGGGGTAGTAAGCGCTACATGAATGCAATTACAATCATAATGGACACAGGTGGTGCGAATGGTCGACTTGCTCAAGCGCAGTACAATACATTTTTAATGTTGACTTCAGAGTTATCCTAGGTTTAAGAATCATGGATTTTGTTTAATTGAGGTTGATGGTGAGTTTGCAAAAGTTTGCAAATCAGTTTAGTAATTGATGTATCGCTAACTCTGTGCAGGCTACTAAGAATGCATCATTCATAAGGAGTAAAATCGATATTTGATTGCCTCCAAGTAATGAAACCTGTAGATTTAAGTCCGACAGAACTCTGCCTAAAGCTTCTTGGTGCGAGCACAGCCTTGTCTAACGCCAATGTTTATTGCAAAATAAGGTGCACATTTGTCATTTGGCCCATACCTTAATTTAGTCGTGTGGTCACTGTGGAGTTCTTCCTGGACATTAAGGAGTTTTTCAGGGACACCTTGTCCCTTCAGCATGAGCCAAAGTATCAGTCTGTCAAAGGCAGTCTTCAAGTCCATGAATACCATGTATAATGGTGAATTTTTTATCATGGCATATTAGGAACAAATGAGATGTAGCCTCATTGCTTGGTTGATGGTAACTTGAGCTTTCCTGAAGCCTGCTTGAAGGTGTATTAAAGTCTGTGTGACATCAGTTCAAGCTTCTAGCCCATTTAGAAGTAGCTTGCCAACAATTTTTCTGGCATCATCCAGTAGGGAGATTGGACAATAGTTCGCATGATCATTGCATTGCCCTTAGTTTTGCAGAGGAAGGATGATGGTTGATCTCCATGGAGCAGGGACTTCCTTGTGTGACCAGATTGCATTAAATGCTGATGTTAAAGTGGTTGTCCATTGTTCGGGGTTATTCTGTTTATACGCATAATAGAATTCTATCAGGGCGAGCTGCTTTCAAAGGTTTTGGACTAAAGCTGGACTAAAGATGGCCTTGTAGACCTCTTGCTATGGAGTGAAGGAGAGTAGTGTTCCCATGTACTGAGATCATGATTAAAGCATTATTTGTGATTTTAACGGGACTTTGGATCAGATGGATCTCATGCAACAGGCATTGTGAGAGGACATTCTGGTACATAGCAGAAAAATGCTTCGTCCGGGCCACAGAACTGAATCTTGTTTCTAGGTTTTTTGTGTTGGCCCTCACAACCCCATCTCAATAGAGTCTTAAAGCTTCTTATGTTGTTTTCTATGACTGCCTCCCATGCTTTGTAAAGCAGTTGGCCCTTTTCATGCTTAATTAAACACATTCTTTCCTCAAATTGTTTAGGGGCTCTTCTCCCTCCTGTTTGGTATGCCTGCTTTTCAGAGCAGTTGCAAGAGCTTGTGGCATTCAGAGGTAAACCACTAGAGCTGTAATGATATAGATATATATATATATATATATATATATAGCTCTAAACTTAATTGCTGTGCTTCCTTAGTCTATATGTTATTTTTAAGAGCAACTTAAGGGTGCAGACAGCTTTTCTATCTGGTATATTCTTTACTTTTATTATGTTGTAATGCAGATGCTCCCACTCTTTGCTAGTTGGCGATTCAGGTTGTTTTTGGGGCATTCTGGTCCAAACTATGCTCTTTCTGTTTATCTTCAGCACAAGGTAATAAGGTTCTAGGTAGAGTTGGTTTGTCTGACTGTGTTGAGGTCCAGATGAAAATGATATTTTCAACAGAAGTGGATCACGGGTACTTTCTATTCTTTTCTCCATGCTCAGATCAACTACTAAGTACCAGGTTTCAAAATTTAGTAGTACATAATCTATTAGACTCATGATTCCTGGATCTGAAAGTACTTTTAGCAAGGGTATTTGTGGGGCTATGCCCATGTAATGAACGTAGAGCAGTGTAAGCTAGTAGGAAGGTTTATTTTTCACCTATGTTGATTTCCTTGAGATTCTTAAAGACCGGGAAGGGAATATCGCAGGCAGATTCTTCATCCATTAATTCTCGTCCTAACAGCATCGAATGAAACTTGATATTAAGATTTACGCAGACACTTATAATACTACTAAGGCTGTCCAGGTGGGTGCAGTGAGGTTGGTTTCCTTCTCACGGCATACATGATTGATTGCTGACTCAAGAATTTTCAACAGGGAGGAGGTGTCATCCATATTGTCCAGTGGCAGGTAGAAGTTCATTATGTCCAATGTCCATTCATCCTTTTTAGGTCGAGCCTGGGCAGCGCATGCACTGCTCTGCGGCATGCTGTATTGGAGTATGCACTTGAAGCCCCGCCCACTCTCCACCCATATTTGTCATTGGCTTATGTCATTGCCCTTCGTAAATGCTGGCTTCTGATTCGTACATAGGCTTGTTAGTCCCTCCTTAGTACTGCCTTGTCGTCATTTGTAACCTCCCATGAGAACTGGCCCTTTTACTTCGGTTTTTACACGGTCTGCTTTATAAGTTGGTGAGCACTATTTTCTTTAATGCTCTTCCCCTATTGCACCCACGACATTGCAGCATCCGTCCGCTTTTATTTTAATAGTAATGTATCTTTATTCAAATTACAGCGCTGTACACTTGAAGCGGTCGTGCTTATTTAATTATTTTCTATACGGCGCGGTCTGCTTTCACTTTAGCGGCCGCGCCTATTTAATTATTTAATTACCAGCGCGGGCCGCTTTCACTTTAGCGGCCGCACTACATAACCTTTTGAAATTACCTATTTATTTTTTTAACTTTGGGTGAAAGCGCCATATGCGCTTTCACTTTAATGTTGGCCGCGCCTCTTTGTTTAGACGCTGCTCACGGTAACCTGAATATGCGAGCTGCGTCTAAAAAAAAGGGGCGTGGCCACCATTATAGTGGTCTCGCATTTGCAAGACTTTAAGCTCTTGGCATTTAAAACAACAATGCTTTTGATAAATATGCTCCTTTTAAAAACACAAATACAAGGCATTGTCTTTGTCAATGTCAATAGCTTAAACGCTCGCAAATGCGAGACCTATTGCATTGAAAATGCTTGCTTAGATTTAAAAGTTGGATGTTATGGTTTACTATTATTGAACATGCCTCAGCATTAATCAGGAATGTGGCTGAAAACCAGATGATTAGGCTCTTTTCTTTGGTCTACCTTGTTGCTCTGATCTTGAGCGAGGTGTATCAATCAAATTGAACGTCCTCCCATGCCCATGTTTCTTTGAAGTAGAAATTATTCTTTAGTTTTATAAAGGTGACCCAGTCCTTATCATCCAGTTTATGTTTTAAACCGGATGTATCTCAGCTTACCATTTTGGACAAATCATTGCAGAGGCACTGAATACATGAGGGTAATTCCTATTGCAGGGAGGGGGCTACTTGAGAGCCCTTGAAGTGTTGAGGGTAGCTAAGACCAATTGTTGCCACTGGTTTGATTTGTTTTGGAAAGGAGATGGTGCATAAGCTGTGGAGGCATTTCATCTTCTCTTAATCTGGCCTGGTAAAATTCTTTCCTTAATTTGGGAAGGTCTCCATATCTGGTGAGATTTAAAGTGGGTGCACAGACTGATCTGAGAGCAAAGTGGCTATTGTTAGCGGACCGCCTACAGTATGACTCATTTTGATCAGGTAAGATGCTTGGATAAGATTTGGTGTGATTTTCAGAGATAATTATGACCCAGATCGCCAATCTATTAGTGTGCCATAATTGTGTCAACGAACAAGTTACTTACCTTCGGTAACGCTTTTTCTGATGGATACAGTATCTGCCTGTGGATTCCTCACCTTTTGAATTACCCCTGCGCCAGCATTCCACAGAAACTTTTTTCTAGCTCTCCCACGTCGACGAGGACTTCACAAAGGCACGGCTCCGCTCGTGACTCCGTATGACGTTACCGGAGCCATAAAAAGACCTCATCGGCGTGCTGACGTCAGTTCCATCCATTTTTTCCGTGCCTTCGAGGCGAACGGGTGGACCGACAACATACTTGGAGTATCCACAGTATACGATATATACACAATATATAGAAAAATTGGAAAAGCTGAAGAAACAAAGCATTTCCTAAACCCCAACAGCAGGGCAACCAAAAGACATAGGGAAACAACCATGTCAAATAATAAAAAACTTTTTCGGTATACGAAGGTGGACAACAGGGAGGAGGGTGGGTCAGTGAGGAATCCACAGGCAGATACGGTATCCACCAGAAAAAGCGTTACCGAAGGTAAGTAACTTGTTCTTCTGAGGGATACATCTGCCTGTGGATTCCTCACCTTTTGAATTGAATCCCACAGGAGTCCCGCTCCCGGAGGAGGGTGTTCACCTACTCATACCAAAAAGTCCTGCAGCACAGAACGTGCAAAATGGCCATTCCTCCTAACCTCCGAATCCAAGCAGTAATGCTTCGCAAAGGTGTGGAGGGAGGCCCAAATTGCCGCCTTGCAGATGTCAACAACAGGAACACCTCTAGCCAAAGCAGAAGAAGAGGACTTGGCTCTGGTGGAATGAGCTCTTATACCTTCAGGTGGCTCCTTCTTGGCCAGGGCGTAGCAGAACTTGATACACAAGATGATCCACCTGGAAAATGTTTGTTTGTGAACAGCTCTGCCTTTCATTCGTCCAATGTAGCCCACGAAGAACTGGTCATCCAGCCATAGGTCCCTGGTTCTGTCCAGATAGAAGCTGACAGCCCTCTTAGGATCCAGGGGGTGAAGTCTCTCCTCCTCCTTGGAAGGGTGAGGGGGGGGCAATAGAAGGTAAGCAAGGTAATAGACTGCCCTAGATTGAAAGGAGTGACCACCTTAGGCAGGAAAGCAGCCCTGGTCCTGAGAACCAACTTTTCTGCATGAATGGTTAAAAAAGGAGGTTTAGAACTAAGAGCCTGAAGCTCATTTACCCTCCTGGCTGAGGTAATAGCGATCAGAAAGACCATCTTGAAAGAAGGAAGCCTCAACGGGCAACTATGAAGAGGCTCAAAAGGAGCCCCCATCATTAAAGTAAGTACTAGATTCAAATCCCACTGAGGCATAATGAAGGGAGTGGGAGGAAACCTATTGGTGAGGCCTTTAATGAACCTCATAACAATGGGGGACTTAAATAAAGATGGCTGATCCGGCAAACAAAGGGAAGCCGACAAGTAACCCTTTACCGTAGCCACAGCACAACCCTGCTGAGCCAAGGAGAAAGAGAAACCAAGCACATCAGATAAATGGGCCTTCAAAGGATCAATGGACCTCTCTCCACAGCATTACACAAATTTGGACCACCTAGAGGAATAAATAGATTTGGTGGAGTGTCTCCTGGATGATAAAATAACATCCACCACATCCGGAAGGAGAGAGAAAGAACTCAGGTTGCCCCGTTCAATCTCCAGGCATGAAGGTGCAGGCTCTGGAGGTGGGGGTGTAGAACCTGCCCCTGCGAGAGGAAATCTGCCCTGAGAGGGAGATGGAGCGGAGGGTGCGATGAGAGATAAAGAAGGTCTATGTACCACACCCTTCTTGGCCAATCCGGGGTGATCAATATAACTTGGTCCCAGTCTTGGCGAATCTTCCTCAGAACCTGAGGAATCAAGGGTATGGGAGGAAACGCGTAAAGGAGCTGTGAACCCCATTCCAACTGAAACGCGTCTCCCAACGATCCCCGCATCGGTACTGGAGACTGCAGAATGACGGGCAGTGCGCGTTCTCTTGAGTGGCGAAAAGGTCCAACCACTTCAGGAAGATATGATGGACTACCTCTGGATGAAGCCTTCACTCGTGGTCAGCCGAGAAATGCCGACTGAGACTGTCTGCACGCACATTTAGCACTCTGGCCAGATGATTTGCAAACACACAAATCCGATGGTCCTGAGCCCAAGACCAGAGTCGCAGAGCCTCTCTGCAGAGACGATATGACCTTACACCTCCCTGTTTGTTTATGTACCACATCCCGGTAGTGTTGTCTGTCAGGACCTGCACCGACTGACCGTGAAGGGAGGGAAGAAAAGCCTTGAGAGCCAAACATATCGCCCGCAATTCCAGAAGGTTGATGTGAAGCAACCTTTCCTCTGGAGACCAAAGACCCTTGATCTCCAGATCGCCCAGATGAGCACCCCACCCTAGAGTGGAGGCATCCGTGATCACTGTGGCCACCGGTGGAGGAAGTTGAAAGGGTTTTCCTTGCGACAGGTTGCCATCCACACTCCACCAAGACAGATCCGCTGCAGTTTCTCTGGAGATCCTGAGCATCTCCCCGAGATCTCCGTTGTGCTGAAACCACTGCCTGCGGAGGCACCACTGGAGTGCCCTCATGTGCCATGATTGACCAACAGTATGCAGGAAGCAAACAGACTGAGCAGGCGTAGAACCTTCAGGACTGGAACAACCGCTCCATCGTGAAATAAAGGAATCATCTCCTGAATGTCAAGAATCCTCTGCGGCGGCGGGAAAGCTCGACACACAGTAGTGTCCAGTACTGCCCCTATGAACAGGTTGCGCTGTGAGGGCACCAGGTGAGATTTGGGTACATTTATCGAGAAACCCAAGTCGAACAACAGATGTGCTGTTACTTGCAGATGACGCAGCATCATCTCTGGCGACTTTGCTTTGAGCAGCCAGTAGTCCAAAGAGGGGAAAACAGGAATCCCCGACTTTCTGAGATGAGCTGCCACCACCGCCATCACCTTTGTGAAGACCCGTGGTGCAGAAGTGAGACCGAACGGGAGGACCGCAAACTGGTAGTGTTGAGACCCTACCGTAAACCGGAGATACTACGGATGCGACTTCAGGATGGGAATGTGAAAATACGCATCCTGTAAGTCGATCGACACCATCCAGTCTTCTTGCTGCAGCACCAGAAGAACCTGAGCTAGGTCAACATCTTGAATTTCTCCTACCTGAGGTAAAAATTCAAGACCCTGAGGTCTAGAATCGGCCTTAAACTGCCGTTCTTTTTGGGAATCAGGAAATACCGGGAGTAGCATCCCTGACCCCTTTCCTGCTCCGGAACCACCTCTTTCGCACCTTTCCGAAGCAAAACAAGAACCTCCTGCTGCAGAAGCAGCAAATGGTCCTCCTAGCACCAGCCCTGGCGAGGAGGGTAAGGAGGAGGAAACTCCCGGAAGGGAAGGGCGTACCCATTTTCCACAAGATTCAAAATACAAAGGTCTGAAGTGATAGATTTCCAATCTTGTAGAAAATGGGACACACGACCCCCTACAGGACCAGCATGCTCCAAGATGGGGGATCTAGAGCTGCTTTCCCGTTGTACCAGTGGTGGGGACAGGGAAGGAAGAAGAAGAGGAGGAGAGTTTCGGGATGCACCCCGCAGACGGCCTCTGCCCTTCCCTCTGTACGACTTGTACAGAGGGTTCTGCTGCTGCTGTTGCGGAGGTTGCTGGCGACCCCGAAAGGAAGCCGCCTTACTAAAACCACGGTACCTCCTATAACCAACACCCCTAGACTGGGACTGAATACCCAAGGACTTCACAATGGTTCTACTGTCTTTGAACCTTTGCAGTGTAGAATCCGCTTTTTCACCAAAAAGCTTGGATCCATCGAACAGGAGATCAAGAAGAGTAGCCTGCACATCTGGAGACAACCCCGAAGACCTGAGCCAGGCATGCCTCCTGGTAGCGATAGAGGAACCCATCACCGTGGCCACTGAATCCGCAGTGTCCAGGCCAGACTGAATAACTTGACGGGCTGCAGCCTGCGTATCCGCCAAAACCTCTAAAAAGGAACCACGATCACTGTCCGGCAACTTAGGAGCCAACTGTTTGGCCAAGTCCATTAAGGCATGTATATACCTCCCCAACAAGCAGGTTGCATTGGTAGATTTCAACGCCATACTTTCAGAAGAGAAAACCTTCTTAGCAGATTGCTCCAATTTCTTAGAGTCCCTATCTCCAGGAGTTTGAGGGAAAGACCCAGCCGACTGTTTAAAACAGGAAGCCTGCACTACCAAACTTTCTGGCGAAGGATGAACAGAAAGAAAGGCAGGGTCATTAGGAGCAGGCCTGTACCTCCTTGCTACAGTCCTTGAAACAGCAGGAGCCAATAAGGGCTTCCGCGACACCTCCAGAACTGGCTCTGTTAAGGCCTCATTAAAAGGCAAAAGAGGCTCAACCACAGAAGACGGAGAATGTAACACCTCTGTGAGAATATTTGGCCTGAAGTCAGCTGTGGGTAACTGAAGGTCTAAAAGTTCAGCAGCTTTCCTGATGACAGCATGGTATGGTGCAACATCCTGAGAAGGTAAGGCCTTCGGCGATGTAAGCTCCCACTCAGGGGAAGTGCTGAGACTACTTGCCTCTCGAAGGCCCTCGAACTCATCAACAGAGTCGTTGATCTCACCTTCTTCAGCCTCGTCCTGGTGATATTCTTCCTCCTCCAGCAGTCTTTGGGCTTCCCTCCTTGACCGCAACTTCGGAATTGGCATCGGCGGCGCCAAGCACGACGCTGGAGACACAGGCGCCGGCGTCGAAGGAAGACCTTCTCAAGCAGGCAACGGTGCCGATCGAAGCAGAGAGGAAGAAGGACCACTAGATAGCGCCGGAGATTGAAAAACCGGCATCGAAAATCTCGGAGCCAGAAAGTGCCAGGACAGCGCCGGTGGCATAAAGGGCACACAGGGTGCTTGGGCATATTGATGAGGGATGCCCAAATTGAAAGCAAGCGGACCCACGGGGCCCGACGGTGCACCGGTAGGGTAGGCTGCCTTGACAAACATGCCGTACATCGCATTAAGAAAATGCGAAGGATCCGGCCCAGGAAAGGGTGGATAAGGAGCAGAGTCTGATTCCACTAGAGGCCGAGATGAAGGCCGAGGCTCCGGCGCCGGGGATGTTGGATCCGGAACAGGCGAGGCCACAGGCACAGGAGAAGACTCCTTGGGCTCCGGAGAATCTCTTGGCGCCGGAGATACCCTTGGCGCCGGAGAACCCCTCGGCGTCTGTGAGTGAGTCGGAGTCTCTTGAGGAGAAGGAGAAGGCGACGGCGAGATGACATCTTTAGAGCGACCTCGAAGCCCTACCCTTCGGAGAACGACGTCGAGAACCATGCCTTCTCTTCTTCTTGTGCTTCTTCGACTTCGAAGTATGCGAGGTCGACGACTTCGATTTTGACCTCTTACGACCCCTCTTCTCCTTTCTTGCTTTTGCCATAAAAAGCTTAGCCTCACGCTCCTTCAAAGCTTTCGGATTCATCTTCCGACAACTGGAACAGCCTCCGATGTCGTGGTCTGACGAAAGACACCAGTGACAGTCATTGTGGGGATCAGTGATGGACATATGTCCCCCACACTCTCTACAAGGCTTAAATCCAGACTTCTTCAAAGTAGCCATCGCACTGCTACTCCAAGAGTGAAGAAGAAACAAAGTAATAACAAAACCAATTGGAGAGTCCCAGAAAACCGTTACGCGTCGACGGCGCGGAAAAAAGGGAACTGACGTCAGCACGCCGACGAGGTCTTCTTATGGCTCCGGTGACGACATACGGAGTCGCGAGCGGAGCCGTGCCTTTGTGACGTCCTCGTCGACGTGGGAGAGCTAGAAAAAGGTTTCCGTGGAATGCTGGCGCAGGGATAATTCAAAAGGTGAGGAATCCACAGGCAGATGTATCCATCAGAATAAGTTCTTACTAGACAATAGTGTCTTTGTTGCTTCTTTCTCAAGAAACCTGTTCCAGGTCACAAAGCAAGTCATTTGAGGACACACATCCCAAGACAAGTAAAGATCTTAAGGATGTTTCCACTGTTGGGGATGTCATGCTAGCCCTTGGATTGATATATTGGGGTAAAGAAGATTGCGTATTAGTCATGCTCCTTGAGGCAGTATTGAGGTGAAGTTAAAAGCTCCTCATAAATTCTTACAGCCAGAGAACTTTGCTTGCTTTCAGATACGCTTCTCTAAGGATTTTCTGAACTGTTACCGTAGGTATGATCAAGCTTGCTCCCTAAATTCACTTACATTTTATTGCTGTGTTCATAAGGTAGCGCTATGTTGTATGATGGTAGCTTAGCTATGCTATCTTGTGATGAAGTGACAGTTGTTCGTACTAGACTAGTCATCAGTTAAGAGGGGTTATGAAGATGGCCTGTTGATCTAGGTTGTAATTTTGATTTTGATTTCTTGTTCTGACATTGGTTATGATCTATAGTCTAGTTCCACTCTTCTGGCTTTAGAGCGTTAACATCAATGTTTTTCCTCCATTCTCTTTCTCACTATTCCTCTGTTGCCCATGACAAGACTGTGACAGCTCGAGATCGATAACTACTACTTGTACTGGGCATGTGGTCAATATTTGGAGGTGGAATCAGAGACACCCATACAAAATCGGGTTTTGAGGCATAATTGAAAATGTTTCAAAGTTTCCTCTAACGATGCACCTTTTTTCAACAAATCGTTCAGATAAGGGTAGATTAAGATTTTTGGCTCCTTAGGTATGCTGTGACAATGACCATACACTTTCTGAATGTTTGGAGTGCTAATTTGTGCTCAAAATGTAGGACTTTGCTTTGGAAATGATGGGTACTCTCCATGAAGCGTAGGGATTTTCAATGCTTCTTTGCTATCGGTCCCCTTGATGTAAGTTGGGGTTGATTTGGTGTAATACAGCCATCCTGAATTTTTCCTTTCTTACATATTTGTTTAGTATCCTTAGATCAAGAAAAGGTTAGAACTCTTCTTTTGGACCCTTTTTTGAACCAGAAAATATCTGGAATAAATCCCCAATACCTTTTGGAGATACAAAACCTCCTGCAATACCATTTTTCTGTTGCAAGATGTTTACTTATTTCTGCAGCAAATCCTTTTGGAAAAGCAGAAATTTTGGTTGGCAGTTTAGATGGAGGAGGGTACTTGAATCGAAAAGAATATCCATTCTGAACAATATTCAAGACCCATTTGTTTGTTTATATTAGGAGCCACTTTTGCAAATAACTGACTATGCTTCCTCACCGGAGTGACTGCTGAGAACGGGTAAGAAATAAATCATTTTTTGACAGAAGATTTTTCTGCAGCCACAGGTGGTTGCTGGCTTCCTTTAACTCTGGATGGCATACAAGGTTGGTAAGGTTGCCTCTGGTGGTGTTGCTGTTGGTGTGACCACTGAAAGGCTTGAAACCTTTGTGGAAGGAAACACCTGTTTGTACCACCTCCTGTATTTCTTTTTCTTCCCAAGGCCCCCAGCGTTAATGTCTCCATCTCAGATGCCATACGACTCATTTTGTCATACGCATGAGTGCCAAAGAGGGAATTCCCTGAAAAGGGTAAATTCAGGACTAGTTATTGGGCTTCAGGTTTAAATCTAGTCAATCTAAGACACAAACGCAGCCTCATGCAGATACTGTGGCAGTGTCCAGGCGCCGCAAGGTCAAAAGAGTCCACCCCTGCAGATACGATCAGGATGGAGACAAGCATGCCCTTGTTGAGGACCTCTTGATAGCCTTGCCAGTCTTCTTTCGGTAGCTTGTCACCAAATCGTAAGAGGGAATTCCAAAGAGATCTATCACATCTTCCCAAAAGCACAGTGGTAGATACCAGTCATAGTTCACACCGATGTTCCACATGCCTTCCTGCCAATAGAGTTCATCCTCTTGCTCTCTTTGTTAGGTGGGATGGAAGAAAAAGGAGCTGCTGCATTGGCACTTTTTGCTGCAGCAACACTTGCGGAGTCTGGAGGAAGATCTAGTATCAGGAAAAGCGAGTCCTAATCAGATGGCTTAAACGTTGTTAAAAGTCTGGATGGTGTAGACTTTGCTGAGGCAGGTTTATAAAACACCTGCATAGAAGGCTCGAGTAATCCAGGGGCCAGTGAAAGATGAGGTTTGGATGTCATCTTCGGATGGAGGGTCTCAAAAATAACAGATGTTGAAGTGGGTGGAATGGACAGTGATGCTTAATTTTGCTGCTCTTCTAACCAGATCCTTGATACCAGTGGTGAGGTCGTCAATTGATGAGACCCTTGCTGGAGGCAAGTCTGTAGTTTCTGGTAGCCAAACGAGTAGTAGTAGGTGTCAGGATGGCGAACATCTTCTGTGAGGAGAACGTGATCTCCTACTGGATCATCTACTGAATTGCATGGATGGGAATGAGATGCAGATCTCCTCCTAGATCTACAACTTGATTTGGTGCATGATCAACACCATCTTTCTGGACCCTCACAGAGTTCTACGCAAAGGACTTGGTGAATGATGACTCTTATCTCTTGGTGGTCTTATAAGAGCAGAAGGAAGAGGAGGTGTTTGTGGAGGGACCTAAAGAGAGGACATAGACACTCTAGTAGGTGGTGTGCCAGATGTAAAATACTGACTGTTGAACCCCTTGGAGATAGAGTATGTGACAGGAGTACTTCTGGTGTGATATGAGGAGAATAAGTGCAAAAGTACTCCGAGTCGGAGGTGAGAAGCACTGTTCTCTACAGCATGTCATTAAGTCCCTGCCCCAAAACGAGAGTCAATGCTAAAGCTGGCCTTGTGTTCTAGATATCGAGAGAGATTTTGACAGTGTGACTTGCTTTTGATGTTGACTGTGGTTAGTCATCAAAGGTTTTTTCGATGCCGACTGTCCAGCTTCGTTCGTCATCAAGTGGAGTCTCGATGGCGTCTTTGGAGGCGTACCGGTCGATGGAGAGCAGGAGGGTAGGTTATCCGACTTAGACAATTCAACAAAGAGATTCTACTACAAAAACATATAAACGCACGTGTGTGCTTAATCTTACTTGCGGTGTTTTTAAAAAACGGTGGTGATTAGAAAAAGGAATACCTTCTCATGTTTGTAGGAAGGACAGTGTTCAAAAAGTTGTAAAATACCCCTCACACACTGAAACCTGATTCAGTGTCATGCTTCATCATTGGGGTCTTCCCGCCCCTCTACGGGACGGGCGTGCTACTACCTACGTGGACGCGGGAGCACTTACTTTAGTGATTAGTGTATATGTGTAGTGCGTGGGATCGTGAAATATAAATATATGTGATGGTTTAAAAATTCCCTGGCTAGTGGAAAAGAATACACTTTATTAGCTTCCCTAGCTGAGAATGGTAAAAAACGGGGGGAAAAAAAGTAGATGGTGTACTATAATGGGTCACTTTCTACAAGGTCGACATGTTTCAGAAGCCATCCCCTAGGCTTTCTTCTTCAGGACCGAAACGATCCCTATAACGCCTCACTGGGTTGTATAAATGTACATAGGCCTACTGATCACAAGTACTCTTCTCTGCGCCCCAATTGCGCATTTGAAAATTATATCATTAGTATATCATTTGTATATTGTGTCCTCTCCATGAGATGTCACGAGGGGTATAGGGGCGCCTTCATACAGACAATGCTGCCGGCTGCTAGAACACCTGGGAATACCTTCTCGTGGCTCTCCGGGACATCAGTCAGGAGCATCACCTCTTCATCTAATAATTCTCCTTCCTAGATCTACCCCCTCGGGTAGTCATTAGAGCGGAAGGTGGGAGCTCCGGTAGAAAATCACCTTTCCCATGGCCCTTAGATGACCCAGCAGCTGCTTTCTGTCTTCTTTTTTGAAGTCCATACAGTCTTATCTTCACTTGGTCCTAAAGTGTTCTTCTGGGGAACGTCTGGCATATTTCTGGAAGACGATCCTCATGAAGAAATAAATTCCAGACTTTATGAGGGTCTGCTTGAGCATTGTGCTTTCCACAAGGGCACGTCAGAAAAAGTGAAGGCATCCTGACAGGAAAGCAATGTATCTAGTGAGGAAAGCTTCTCAATATACTCTAGGTCTTTAAAGGCGTGGATTGAAAAATAAAAGGTTTTGGAAAAGTTTCCAATATAATTAATGCCAAAAATGCAGAGCTCTGTGACCCAGGATCTTGTTTCCAGGAGCTGGAAAATGAACTGATCTAATTGCCACCTAGGAGGCATGATGGAGCACATGGTACATTGTGAGGCCCTCAAAGGCACAGTGCCAGTTGTTCTATGTTTTGCAATGTAGCCTAGCACGCCTATTGGCTAACATTGACCTTCATCCCTTTTCATTTAAAAAAAGGTTTGTGTAAGATTTTATACTTTCTATGGTCACCTTTCTGTTTAGTAACTAGCTGTGTTTAAGTGGCTTTATTTTTTTAAATAGAAAATAAATGAAATGTGGTCATTTTTACCCTTTTTATGGGGGAGAGGGGTTCATAGCAGGCATAAGGGGCAAAGTTAAATATCAAGACTTCAGAATTATTTAACAAGGGTGAAGGTAAATTTCAGATTTTGAATACTGTTCTCCACAAATGGCAACCCCACACGTCCTAAGTGGTCAGAGTGGTAAACAAAGCTGTTGGAGGCGAGGGTGTCAATGACAAAAAAGTTAGATCATGCCTTTAGCCAGGTCTCTCCAATCAATACAATATCCAGATCCTTGACAGTCATGAGATTATCAATCTACGTCGCTTGTGCAGAAACAGAACAGGCATTAAACAGGTTAGCATTGAAGTGGGCTGTTGTTAGATTTGGGGGTCTCTAGTTGGCAGAGGTAGGTACCTTTGTCCAAATAGGGACCCTTGAGTCTAGTCAGGGAAAGTAGGTACACTCCCGAAATAACCCCTGCTCACCCTCTTGGTAGCTTGGCACGAGCAGACAGGCTTAGTTCAGAGGCGGTGTGTAAAGCATTTGTGAACACATACAGTAATCAAGTGACAACACTACAAATGGACACCACACAGGTTATATATTTATAAAAATAGGTATACTTTATATAGATTTATCACAAGACCATAAACGACAAAAATAATCCACAATACTGTCAAGAGTGCTTAGTTCTGATCAAAAAGGCTTAATTCAAGGTTCTGTGCGAGTAGGTAGCCTCCTCCGGCTACGGCTATGTCGAGAACAAACAGAATCTAACAAATCCAGCTGACCGCGTCGAGACGGGCCAACACAGCGTAGACAGACTCGGTCACAGTACCTTTTACTTGAAGCGGCAGGCACGGGCGTGCGAGCCGGATGGCTGTTCGTCGCGGTCGCGATGCAAAAATGGAAGCGTTGCAGGACGCGTTGTCCCTCGATGCGGTGCAGGCAGCGGCTCGTTGACGTCATCGAGACGGAGTCGGTGAGACCAGGGCCGTGCGTTGCAGGGCGAGACTGTGCTCCGATGCGGTGCTGGCAGGTTGCGGGACGGAGCCGGATTCAGGAGCTGGCGTCGATCAGTCCGGACAGCGGTGCGAGTCGGGCGGTGCGTCGCAAAGCGTGCGGCGGTGCCCAACTCCGGTGCGGTCACAGGACTCGAACTCAGCAGCAGTGACCGTGTCGGTCGGACCAGTTCGATTTGGCGTAGCGAGCGTTACAGGACGCGTTGTCCCTCGATGCGGTGCAGGCAGCGGCTCGTTGACGGAGTCGGTGAGACCAGGGCCGTGCGTTGCAGGGCGAGACGGTGCTTCGATGCGGTGCTTACAGGACACCGAGTCGGTCGTGAGAGTCGGTCACAGCTCCCTACCTCTGTAGCCACTGAAACGGAGTTTCCAGCAGCAATTCACAAAGGGGGTGAAGTCCAATGGTCCTGGGACTTCGGTCAGGGGCAAGCTCTCTTCCAAGCCCTTGGAGATCCTTCACAAGTTGATGAAAGTCACAGCAAAGCAAAAGTTCCTTTCTCCTTTCTTTGGCAGTCAGGCAAACCACTGCAGGCCAATCCCCCAAGCAGCACTTCAGGCTTAGGGATAGTCTCTCCTCAGTTTCTTCTTGGTTCCGCTCCTCAGCAAAGGTTTCTTCTTGTTCCCAAAAGTGATCTAATTTTCCTGGGGTCTGGGTGCCCCTCTTATACCCTGATTCTCTTTGTTCTCTGGAGGCAGAGAGGCCTCTGCCTAGTCCAAAACCAGTTCTGGTCAGTCCTGGAGCACTTTGTTTTTCTGACTCCTTCTTTCCTTTCAGAATGTGGGGCAGAGTGCTCAGCCGCCCGGCAGGAGGTGGAGCCAGCATTGTGGAAGGCAGGCACAGCCCTATTCAGACCCAGGTGCAACTCCTCCCTCCACTCTGGATGCAGATCTTTCTATTCAGCCCTGTGCTGACTCACCCTGTCTCCTGTAGCCACCCCCAGCCCCTGTCACTCAATCTCCAGACAAGGAATACACAACCTAGCAGAGGCAGGCTTGGATAGTTAGGCAAGAAAATACCCACTTTCTAAAAGTGGTATTTTCAAACACAGAATGTTAAAACCAACTTCACTAAAAGATGCATTTTATCATCCTGAGTTCAGGCATACTAAATTCGTTTTTCTACCATGTTCCCTGGGTCAGTTCTGACTATAAGGTGTAATAGTCAGTCTGCCCATTCTGGCCTATGGGGAGCAGGTAGCCTTGCAATAGTGAAAAACGAAAATGGCTGTAATTCACTATTAGGACATGCCACACACACCAGGGCATGTCCTACCTTATACTTACAATGCACCCTGCCCTAGGGCCTACTTTAGGGGTGACCAACATGCAGTAAAGGGAAGGTTTAGGGACTGGTAAGTGGGTGCACTCACCAAGTCAACATGGCAGCCCTAGGCTGCACACAGGCTCTGCAATGGCAGGCCTGAGACACACTTTACAAGCTGCTTCTGTGGGTGGCACAACCCGTGCTGCAAGCCCACCAGCAGCATTGGATTTACAAGCCCTGGGCACACTCAGTGCAAGGTGCTAGGGACTGACAAGTAAACCAATCATCCAATCATGGAGTCACTAATACATACATCAATTCACGATAGGGAGCACTTGCACTTTGGCACTGATTAGCAGCGGCAAAGTGCCCATGAGCATCTAGTCCAGCAAAAACATATCGGCAACAGTGGAGGCATTACGAAAAAATGGAAGGGAGACCCACGCCAAGGATGTCAGGTCTAACAGCTGTGTAAGCATGAAGTGCAGTAGAGTTGTTAGAGACTGTAGCAAACCCTTGATTTAGGGGAGGTACTACCGTCAACAAACCCAAAGGAAAAGGTAATTGAGAGAGCAATAAGCTCATTTTTTATTATGAATGACATAGACAGACTTGCCTTTGGTGGACTACCAGCATGGCTGTGCAATGATTCTCTCTTTAAATACAGCTGGTTTCCTGCAAAGACTAAGACAATCAAAAAAGATCTAGACTGAGCCACTATCCTCTAAATATCCTGTCATCTTTTCACTACCGAGGGGTGAGAGTGATTGGAAAGCTGAAATAAACAGATCTGGATTGAAATGAGGTGAAAATTGCAGCTGAGAAGTCCCGGGAACAGCGGATACCATCGGGTCATTAGCCTGTAAGACTGGGCCACGATAACCAAGAATGTGACCGCACCGGAAAGCGGTTGTGAGAGGTAAAGAGGGCGCGTAAGATTCCAAGAGGGGAGAATCATACAGCCTACAACAGTCCAGCTGAAGGCGCAGAAAGCGGTGGACATAGGCCGAGGTAGTGCGAGACTAGTCTGGGCAAACAATTAGAAAACAACACAGCGGATTCAGTACATGGAACAACAGAGCCTGCAGGAAAGTGGAGAGGCCCCATTTAACTTCCCCCCCCCATCCTCCCTCCCACCCAGATGAAGCACAGGACTGAGGGATCGTGGTGGCTTGATGAATGAGGAGTAAGCAGCAGTGGTAACTGGAAGAGCCGCCGCAAACAACATAAGAGGGAAAGGTCGGAGAACGGCGAAGTGCCTTCACGACCTGCAGGTGCTGAGCCCGACAGCCGCAGCGACCGCAGTGCGAAGAGGGCCAACTGATGGCCCTGATCCAGAGTGCAAGGTGAGCGATTTTGCCAGACCTGCAGTGATGGGTGGCCACCCCCACCGAGGCAATCAAAAAGGAGCCGAGGTGAGCAGACCTGCCGCCTTTAATTGGGGATGCAGAGGTGCGAGCAAGCGGCCCGCATCTCCAACCTGCTAGCTGACACGCAATTAACTGACTTGGAGCTGGGTGCCGGGACCTGTGAGGCCTCCTTGGCAACAAGTGTGTGGGACCAGCCCGGAGGGAAAGAGACGTGCTGTAGAGACAGATCGGAGTATGTGGTTATAGTGACTGCCTTTGCAAATTTCAGTGCTGGGTTAAAGGGAGCGCAGCCCTCCAAAATCCCTGAGATTTAGATGCTATAACTGCTGCAGGAGAGCTGAAACAGTTGCAAGAAGAGGCAATCTGCAGCAGTGGTTGTGAGTGTCTCCTACTTGGACACAGCGAGCAATACAGAGTGCCAGTGAGCTACAATACATTTTAAACAAGCATTGGCATAGCCAATAGGTCTCGCCTTTGGGACCTTATAAGTATTTAGTTATGCAGCACAATATCTTGGTGCAACAACATCAACTGTTGCATGGCTAAACACTTATAAGGTCCCAAAGGCGAGACCTATTGGCTATGCCAATGCTTGTTATATATTGTGCGTTAATTTTCTTGTTTTATTGGAATGTAGCAATGTGCGTTACTGCAGACACAGGCTCAAATTAAGCCCCCTGCAGGGGTGACGCTGGTCTTCTTTCTGTTAACACGCCCACGTACTATACCCAGACACACCTTTAAAGGAGTTGTAGTACACGGGGTGGCGGGAGAGAGGAGATTGCACCAGATATTTTGGAGAGGAGAGAGTGGGAGGGAGACAGGGGAAGATATTATTTGCTATTTTGTTTGGGGTTTTTAATTTGCCGATGTGCGTTGAGGCAGATACCGGGTTAAATTAAGACCCCTGGCAAACTGAGTAAAAATAATGGCAGGAGTAGGGCGTATGGTGTTTTCGGATATGTGGGTGTATAAAAGCTAACAGTTAGAGAGCAAGCCCGCGCTGCGGCCTGAAAAGAAAGGACAGGATGACAAAATATTTGTTCTGTAGGTATGTTGGTATATAAGGCACAGACACAGCGCCATAGTATAAATGTGCCAAGATAGGCCCACATTTGTTTAGGGTACTTAAAATCAGCAGTTTAGATATTGCCAAAGAATGTACCAGCAGACACCGGCTTGAATTAAGCCCCAAGTGTTTTTGTCCGAATACAGACTTTATACATGTTATTTGGAAATTTTTTGTATTTGTGCCTTTTTTTTTTTTTTTTTTTCACTTACGCCTTTGGAACATATATTTTGAAGAGGAGTGAGTGGGAGAGAGATAGGGGGACATTAAAAGGATGAGTGTGAGTAGCAAATGTAGGGAAATAAAGTGTCCTGCAGAGCTGTTTTTTGAGAGTGGGGGAGGGGTGTTGTGTGTGACTGCTGTTACCGTGGCAACGCTAGTCTGCTTTGTGTTAAGAGTTGTCCCAATTGCGGGGGAGAGCCCAGGACATGTTTATAGTATGCAGATAACAAGTGACAGGCGAGGGGAGGGGGTGGGAGGGGACAGGGGATGAGGAAGGTAAGAGAAGTGACGGGTTTGGGGGAGACAGAAGGGATGAGGGAGGTGAGAAAATAAAAGGATTGTGAAGGGAAGTTTGGAAGAAAGAGGAACAGAGGGAGTCTTATGGTATGGAGACAGGAGGTCATGTTAATGAGAGAAGGGGACAGAAAAATATGGCCACGGGGTTGAGGGGAGGGAAGTCTCCAGGTGATGTGCGTACATCATTTTTAAAGTTGTGACTTGCCTGAAATGACAGGCCAGGATGTTCAGTGTTGTTTTATGAATGCATTTTCATGTATTGTGCGTTAAATTTTTGTTTTATTGGAATGTAGCCATGTGCATTCCGGCAGACACCGGTTTAAATTAACCCCCCCTGCAGGGGTGGTGCTGGTCTGCTTTCTGTTAACGCGCCCATGTGGGTACTGGAAGACACATGTTTAAATTAACCCCCCTGCATGGGCCTATATTAAGCGCCTGGTTTTGAGGGTGCCGTAAGAGCTTAGCGTTGTGCACACAGAAAGAGAGTGAAATGAGTTGTAATAAATGGGGTGGCGGGAGAGAGGAGAGCGGAGGACTAGAGAGAAAGTGTTTTGAAAGAAAGGGACAAGCGTAGGGGAAAGAGGAAGAGAGGTTGTCTTATGGCGTGTAGACAGGGAGTGTATGTTAAGGAAAGAAGGGGGCAGACAAAGGTGGCCACAGTGTTGATGGGAGGGAAGCATTTAGATGACATGTTTACATCGTTTTTGTATTGTGTGAAATGACAGGCCAGGATGCTCAGTGTCCTTTTATTAATGTGCTTGTATGTTTTTTGTGTGTAAACTGTTATGTTTTATTTGAATTTAGGGAGGTGCGTTTAGGTAGACACCGGCTTAAATAAAGCCCCCTGCAGGGTCCAACATTACGCCACTGAGTTCAGCGCGCCCCAACAGCTTGGTGTAGTACACCCAGACACACCTTTAAAGGAATTGTAGTACACAGGGTGGCGGGAGAGAGGAGATTGCACCAGATATTTTGGAGAGGAGAGAGTGGGAGGGAGACAGGGGAGGATTGAAAAACAAGACGTCCGGCCGCGACCGGGAGCAAAAAGGAAATAAAAACAAGAAGGGCTGGGCGAAAAGGGAGGGGGGAATGCCAGCAGCAGAGGAGCTTGAGCGTAGGGGAAAGAGGAAGAGAGGTTGTCTTATGGCGTGTAGACAGGGAGTGTATGTTAAGGAAAGAAGGGGGCAGACAAAGGTGGCCACAGTGTTGATGGGAGGGAAGCTTTTAGATGACATGTTTAAATCGTTTTTGTATTGTGTGAAATGACAGGCCAGGATGCTCAGTGTCCTTTTATTAATGTGCTTGTATGTTTTTTGTGTGTAAACTTATGTTTTATTTGAATTTAGGGAGGTGCGTTTAGGTAGACACCGGCTTAAATAAAGCCCCTGCAGGGTCCAACATTACGCCACTGAGTTCAGCGCGCCCCAACAGCTTGGTGTAGTACACCCAGACACACCTTTAAAGGAATTGTAGTACACAGGGTGGCGGGAGAGAGGAGATTGCACCAGATATTTTGGAGAGGAGAGAGTGGGAGGGAGACAGGGGAAGATTGAAAAACAAGACGTCCGGCCGCGACCGGAAGCAAAAAGGAAATAAAAACAAGAAGGGCTGGGCGAGAAGGGAGGGGGGATTGCCAGCAGCAGAGGAGCTTGATGAAAGCTGACGAAAAGGGAGGGGGAGAAGGGAGAAGGGAGTGCGAGCAGCAGCTGTGCACGTGCAAGCAGGCTGGCAAATGGTGTGCGATGTGCGCGCCCCATGACGAGAGAGGAAAGCCATATGGCGCCTCTGCTCGTCATTGTGCGCGTAACCGCGCACACGATGCTAGCCAAAAAGCTGTGGTCGCATTTCTGCAAGCACACTACAAAATGTCTCGCCCAGAGCCAGTGCTGAAGCGCTGGCTTTCAGGGCGAGACCTAAAAAACGACACCAGGGCAGAAGCCCAAGTGAGTGCTAAGTGATAGACTGAGCCGACAACATATGGAGTACTGCATCAGACACACACTGACAACAGCAGCCAGTGCGCAGTGGACATCCGCAACACGGCACTGATGGCACCAATGGGGAAAGCCGATAAAGCACAACCAAAACGGACACTCAAAAGTAGGAAAAGCGAGAAAGTGTTGCCAGAAATGACGAATAAGCAAGGTGCGGAAGACTCCAACCAGGGAGCCTCGACACTACAAAGTACATTGTTGGTGATGCAACAAAGCTTGTCATCCATAGATGGAAAAATAGACCACCTTAATCTTCTCCTAGATCACCTTGCCTCTAAATCAGATAACAATGCAACGCACCTGACGGAAGCTGAACACAATATCCGCCACGGAAGACAACATGCAATCTAAATATCAAGTACCTAAATATGGAAAAAGTACTTGAGGTAATACAAGCAAAGAATGAAGACCTGGAGGTGCGCTCCAGGAGGAGCAAGCTATGCGTTACGGGAATTCCGGAATCGACAAACACAGGCAAAATGGAGGAATACGTAGAGCGCATGTTGACAGAAGTGTTTGGCTCTGACAACCTATCACTTTTTTTTTTTTGTCCTCATCAGCCCAGGTTCACAGAAAGGTATAGGAACTAAAACTCCCTAAGAGTAGCACCATCCGGAGCCCTTTTGTGGTTAGACCTGAGATGGGTCACTTTATACCTTGCTTCTTGTACTCCGACCATAGGAAGCCTTACAAACGGCCCGACCCTCTCAAAGGCACCACCGGGGTATTCAAGCAATATGGTATAAAGGCCTAATCATAGGACAATAATTATATATTTATATTTACAAAGGGGGTATCCAATTCTCAAAAGGAAGCCAAAACTCATTACGCTTATGCTTTGAAGCTCTATCCATCTTAACCGTATATTTAACAGAAGCCAACCATTCTGCCTTATTCGGGGGCATAACTTTAATCCAATACTTGCAAATTTCTCTGCGGGCAAGCAGTATTAAACAAAAAATTAATTTTTTTGTATTTTGGATAGAGTTTCATAATTTACCGGGAGCCCAAAGAAAACAAGGGATATGCTTACCTGGAGTGGTTCTCCAAGTATTAAAGATAACGTGTTACTCACGTCCCACCAAAAATCTCGGAGTACCGGACAATCCAGGAACATATGCTCATCATTACTTTTTTCTTCCCCACATTTGGGACACCTCGGTATGACACCTTTCGCAAATTTTGCCAGCTTATATGGTGTCCAGTAAACCCTATGGAGACAGAAGAGATGGTTCCGCCTTAAATTTGCGGCACGGACTGTGGAGTATAGCATGTTGCAAGATACTTGCCATAAATCTGTAGACTGCTCTCCCGGCAAGCTCTTATCCCACAGTGTTGCAGGCAGGTTAAAATCTCCATCCGAACTCTCCAGTAGGCTCCAATACCATCTTGCCACCTCTTTTCCACGGGATCCTTCAGATTTTATCAAAGATTCTAGTACATTAGATTGTCCTGCGCCAAGTCCATCCGTAAGGGTCCAACCTTTAATTTGAAGATATTTAAATTTCGACAGTTGCCCATCCGCTAACTCCTGGGCCTCCTCCCAGGAAATCAGTACTCCATCAACCACCAATTGACCCCAAGTTTTTATCCCCGCTTCTTTCAAAGGACGAGCCAGGCAATCTTTTGACCATTCCGGAGAGCTCGGGGAGTCCCACACAGGAGCCAGTCCACTGTAGTGGTTTATATTAGAAACTCTCCTAATTTTGTACCAAGTTATTGCAAAGCTTTGCAAAGTCTTTAACCTCACTTTTTTAAAATAGCGTGGATCTCCGTATTTATGTATAAACTCCTGCTCGCCCCCTTGTACATCAGATACCATGGCTTTGAACATTCTCCCAATATCAGAACAGTCTGGCTTGCTTAATAAACATTTTCCTCCTCTTAATAAAAACAACCAAGCATAATGAGACAGATCCGGGAGTCGTAGCCCCCCTTTGTCATATTGCCTTCTAAGCTTTTTCCAGGCAATTCTCATACCTTTCGACGCCCAGATAAAGCTCGTTACCCTGGATTGAGATTTTTTAAGCCAAACTTCCTTAAAGGCCATTGGAATATTTTGAAACAAAAAAGAAAATTTAGGAAGAATTGCCATTTTTACTAGATTTATTCTTCCGTAAATTGTTAAAGGAAGGTCACTTTTGTTAGTGGTGGAGCATGCCCACCGATCCCTGGCAGCGCGACCTATCCCCGGAGCCCCTCCGAGGCCTATAATTGCTAAGCTCTTAAATTAGAGTGACAGAGAGACAATTCTCCAGCTGGCACCTGAACGACATAGCATCATATACTGTGTCTTTCTTCCCGGACTTCACTGCTAATGTCCAGGCTGCTCAAAAGGAATATCTTCTAGTGAAAAAGAATTTGCAGGCAGCAGAAATACAATGCAATGTTATACCCGGCCAGGATGCGCATTGACTATCAGGATAAACTGAAGATCTTCTTGCTGCCCAAAGCGGCGATGGAGTATGTCAACAAACTACCAACCAGGAAAGGAGACCAGAGGACCCAAGGTGAAAACACGGATGAGGACCAAGCCTGGAGGTGCAAAGGGCGAGAGAGGATATTTACTGATGCTCCCCATCTACCTCCCTGGCTTTCAGGACAATGGAAAGAACAGCTGAACTACCAGGCCACAGGTTCAGGGCTGGAGGACGTGGGGGTGTGGTGAGTGGATAAGAACTAAATTCTTTTACTATTAAGACTGCCCAAACTGACGCTTGGGGGTCTAGCCCAGTAAGACGAGGGGCAGATATCTCCCAAGCAATAAACTAAGTTGTTCCCCGACATAAATACTCAACCTCACCATTCAGGGGAAAAAGCTACACACCAGAAACTAGAGAGTCTTCGCCACCTCCTTTTAATAGGGGGCTAACTGGGACTCTGGCAACCCCTGCGAGGGTGCATCCCAACTGAGTTTCATCGTTAGTATGATGTTGGCAGGACTATGCTGCTGTAGAATAATTATGTCAAAGTTTGTAAGATGTCGGGTATTCTTTAGCATAACTGGGATGCTGAAGTGGGAGGGGGTGGGGTAATCGTATTTGGATGTTGCTGCCTCACTTGTTTAAGACACCCTATAGCTGACATATACACTGCTACAACACAGATATATAGCTTCCTAACCTGCTCAAGTGACAGACGAAAACAGATCTAAGGTGCTGGATACCACATCTCTCATAACATGGAACGTCCACTGACTCAATAACCCCAGAAAGCATGCCAAGTGCTAGCCTGCCTAGACAATCACCATATACAAATTGCACTGCTCGAGGAAACGCATCTAACGAAAGGATCAGAGAGCACAGATTGAGTGCGTTGGGCTGGGGTCGGAATGGCTTCGTCATTCTCATCATACTCTAGGGGGGGTGCTCATACTGATCAAGAAGGGGGTTTCATTTACAGTCACACATACTATAACAGATGAACAAGGAAGATATGCTATTCTGCAGGGGGCGATATCGGGTTCCCTGGTAACACTGGTAAACAGTAATGGGGCAAATGTTGACGATCCTGAATTCTTTAATATCCGGAATATACTGCGGCTCCTCCCCCATCAGTAGTAAAATGGGGGTGACCTCAATACACCACTGGACCCGTTGCACGAAAGATCAACACAATCAGTGGTCCATGACAAACAGGCAGCAAGGACCTTACGATATGGTATGGAAGAGTTTGGCATGGTGGACCTGTGGAGGCTAAGACACCCGAAAGGCCGAGAAGGCACTTTCGCATCCTCAGTGCATGCCTTGTGGTCCCGCCTAGATTACTGGCTGAAGTCCACAGAGGCGAGCACTTGGAAGACTGGTGTACAGCATCTAGCTAAGACCTTGTCGGACCACAATCCAGTTAAGCTAGACATAGTGATCCCGACTCAGAAGCCAACACAGTACCTCTGGAGGTTCAATGGCACAGCAATGCTAGACCCAGTGTACAGAGAGACCATAAGACAGGCCATTGTGGGGGGCGTGGTCGGCAAGATGGCCGCATAGGACGTGTTTGGGAAATCCGATAATATTCTGCGGTGCGACAACAGCACCGACCCCACGAAAGAAATGAAATGAAAGATGCTTTTATATAGCGCATTGATACCCGGAGGCATCCCAGCGCTGCAGCGGATGGTAGAGGGGCTGGGGGGTTTTATGGGTATAGCCAAGTTTTAAGTTGTTTCCGGAACACAAGGTGGTTGGATTCCTTACGGATGGAGAGCGGTAGAGAGTTCCAGAGCTTGGCGGCATTGTAGGAAAAAAGACGACCACCTGTTCTGACCCTTTTAATTCTGGGTACTACAGCCAGGTGGAGCTCGTCCGAGCGAAGTTGTCTGGTGGCCTTGTAAGGTCTGATCAAGGTTTCAATAATAGGTGGGCCTTTTCCTTGCAGAGACTTGTGCGCGGTGCAGAGAGCTTTAAAGTGTATCCTCTTCTGCACTGGAAGCCAGTGAAGGGACCGAAGGGCCGGCTTTGCTGAGCAGCGGTTATTTGTGCCTGTGAGCAATCTTGCTGCCGCATTTTGCACGATTTGCAGTTTAGTGATGACTGAGTTAGGGGCACCTAGGTAAAGAGCGTTACCATAATCCAGCCTAGAGAGGATTAGGGCCTGGATCAACAGCTTTCTCGAATGGCAGGGTAGTAAGGGAAGTATTTTACGGGTGGTTCTGAGCAGACCGTTGCACGTGGCGGCGGTCTTCCTCGCTTGGGCTCTAAAAGTGAGATCTTGGTCCTGCCAGATGCCCAAGCTTTTTTATCTCCCTTTTTGGCGTGGGTGCCGGGCCCATACATGTCAGCCACATAGTGCTCGAGTTGAAACTTGCCTGGTTGCCCAGCAACATGAGCTCTGTTTTGTCACCATTGAGCTTTAGGTGAGATGAGCTCATCCAGCTGGCGACCTCCTTTAGGCAGGAGCACAGATCCGTGGGCGACTGTTCAGCCTGGTTTAGGGCTACGACTAGCTGGGTGTCATCCGCATACGTGACTATTCGGATTCCAAAGGGGGATACGATGTCTGCTAGAGGGGCCATATATACATTAAAAAGAGTGGGGCTCAGGGACGAGCCCTGGGGAACTCCACATTGCAGGGGGAGCGGATTAGATAGGATGTTGCCTTCAAATACCTGGAAGTATCTTTCTTCCAGGAAGGATTGTAACCATGATAGGGCGGTGCCTGACACTCCCATTTTTTTGAGACGGTGGACCAACGTGCGGTGGTTCACCGTGTCAAAGGCTGCACTTAGGTTCAGGAGGATTATAGCAGAGGATCCTCAATAATCAAGAATCTTTCTTGACTCTTTCACTACCGCTATCAAGGCGGTTTCAGTGCCTTGACAGGGGCGGAAGCCTGTTTGTGAGGGGTGGAGCTTTTTATGGGCCTCTAAATGAGCCGAGAGTATGCGGTTGACATATTTTTCCGCGATTTTGCTGATTCCGGGGAGTAGCGAAATGGGGCGGTAATTACTCAATTCAATCGGATCCAGGTGAGGTTTTTTTAATAAGGCTTTCACCATTGCTTTTTTCCAGTCACAGGGGACTGTGCCAGATGTTAATGAGGCATTGATTAAATTAATAATGGAAGGGGCAACCGTGGGTGCTACCAGCTTCAGAATGTTGAGTGGGGCCGGGTCAAGGGGTGACCCACTTTTGACAGAGGCTAGAATGGGAAGGAAAGAATCCTTGGTAAGTGGAGTGAATGATTCTAGGAGGTGGTTATTATTCTGCTGTTCTAAGTCAGAAAGCTTGGAAAGGTGCTCATTATTGATTTGCGGGAGGTGTCTGAGGATATTTTGGATTTTTGTGGAGAAAAAACCTGCTAATTCATTGCAGCGGCGTCCGAGCAAATCAGGAGCCGCCGGAGGGTCAGGGACTTTCAAAAGTTTTTTGCGATCAGGAATATTTCTCGTGGGGAGTTAGCAGATACTAAAAAAATTTCTTCATAATAGGAGGCCTGGGCTGCTTTTATTTCTGCTTTGTACGTCGCAATAGCTGACCTGTATTCTGATTTCTTGTCAGTTGAGTAGTCTTTTCTCCATGATCGTTCTAATTTTTTGCACTGTTGTTTAAGAAGGCGTAGTTTAGAGGTGAACCATGGGGATTTGTTAGGTCCATCTTTCTTTAATATCGTTTTTCTGGGTAGCACTACATCGAGAGAGTTTTCAATCCAAGAGGAGAATTTTTTGTTAGCTATGGATGTATCGGCGTCTAGGTTAGGTTTAGTTAGTTCCAATTCGCGAGTCCAATCCTCTATGGACAGTTTGGGCCAGGGACGAATATGATTGCGTGACACTAGCGAATGTGAACCGGTGATTGGTGGGTGCCAGGAGAAAGGGACTAAAAAATGGTTCGACCAAGGGAGGGGGATGGGGTCTTTCCCTTTTAGTTCACCTAAGCTCGAGAAAATAGGGTCAAGGAGATGTCCCTTAGTATGCGTTACTTGCGGTACTTTTTGATGCAGTTGGTATGTTGCAAGGTCATGGGCTAGGTCGGAGGCCAACCTGTTCAGGGGATCATCAAAATGGAAATTAAGATCTCCAAGAAGGGTGAAATTGGTCGAGATACTCGCAAGATTTATGACTGTTTCAAGCAGGGAACTACAGAATAGTCCCTGTGCTCCAGGGGGGCGGTATATGAGAATACCCACAAATGTGAGTGAGGGGGTGAATTCAATAGAGAAATGGGCGTTTTCGCAGTCTGATAGAGGACTGCCCAAAATGCGGCAGATCGTATATTTTTTATGAATAATAGCAATCCCACCACCTTTCCCCTTGCTTCTGTCCAGATGCTGGATCAGGTAGCCTGGGGGAAGGGCTTGTACAATGTCAGGTTCGGAGCTTGGGGTAAGCCAAGTCTCCGTAAGAAACAAGACTTCAGGATCTAAGTCTGTTAATAACATTGAAATTTCCGTAGAGTGTTTGGGCAGGGATCTACAGTTAAGCATGAGCAGTTTGAAATGATTCCCTGCTGGGGGGGGTGGGACGCTAGTGGGGATAGTTCGTATGGGCAGTGTATACATCGGCCCGGCCAGGAGACACCACCTGACATGGGAAATGCTGAATTGGCTCAGTGTCGAGGCGATGCGGACATTGAGAGCCTGATGAGGGAGGGACGGGTCTGCCATTTTGGGCTGCCACGGGCACCTCCGCAGCCAGGATCAAGAGCGGAGAGCAGGCGGCTGGAGGCCCCGTCTGTGGCAGGGCAGAGCTGAGTGGCGTTTGTACGTGCTCCCGGTGTTGGGAGCGTGTGATCCTAGACAACGGCTGGCCCGAGCTGAGAGTTGGCAAAGCTGCGGCCCTGCAGAGCCTCGGGAGGAACAGGCCAGACGTGGCTGCGGCGTTCGGTGAGGCAGGGCCCGCCCACGGCGAAAGGAGGTGAGTCGCTGGCCTACGCCGAACGGGGAATGGGTCGTGGCCTGGACGTGGATGAGGGCCTGGCCGAGTGACACTGGAGGCCTGTAAGAGATCTGAGGCCTGGAATACGTGATTGGGACCAGACCTGCCTGTGCACGGAACGGCAGGGAAGCAGGGTCCCCCTCCCAGAATTGAATATCTCGGAGACACAAGTTCCGGTATGTAGAGGGCTGGGCCCAAGCGAACAATCGAACCGTGTGTTCTGAGGGGGGTGAACTCTGCTCTTGACCAGGGGTTTATTGATGCTAACTAGCCCATCGCCCATGACATTTTCGGTCTTTGATCAACCAAAATGGGGAGCAAGATGGACCCACTGTTGTAGGGGGCTGGTCCTGCCAACTCCCCTGGAGCTCATTTTCTACTTACAAGTAAGGGCAATTCTGCCAGTGGGACCAAGATAAGCGGGGACGGAGGGGCTCCGAGGGTGACTCCTTACAAACGAAGACAGTTGCAGAGGAAGGAGGAAAAAGGGACCCGAGGTGCTGTTTTCGTTGCTCGGACCCTGGGGTCCTCTGGGAGAACGGAGCCAATATGGTTAAGGAAAAACCCAACCGGGCCCAGTCCAACAAAATCCTAAACTATGCGCAGCCCCTACCTCAAGGATTAGACCAACATGACCTACGTGAGGACCACGCCGCGGAAGGAGCGCCGACGGGAGGCCAGCGGGACCCTTCATTAACTGATATCCTGGCTGCTATACAGAATACCAGGGATGACATGGTTACCAAGATTGATGCGGTGGCGATCAATGTCAATCTTCTCCGGTGTGACCTGCGTAAGGTATCCGACAGAGTCACCACGACGGAACAGCATGTGCAAACACTCCAGACAGATATTAAGTCACTCAGGGAAACAGTCATGGAGCTACAAGGAAAAACTGATCAAACTTGATGAACGGGCCGAAGACCAGGAGGGTCGCTTGAGAAGGAATAACCTGCAGTTTGTGGGATTCCCGGAGCGCACGGAGGGGCCCTCGGCGGAGTTATTTTTGGAGGACTGGATCACGAAAGTACTTGCACCCGGGTGAACATCCAAGTTCTTCAACATTGAAAGGGCCCACAGGGCGCTGGTCCCCCCGCCACGGCCCGGGGCTCCGCCGAGGGCCATCATAGCCCGGTTCTTTAATGATCGGGACGTGATCCTGCAGGCTACTCGTACAAAGGATGTCATGCAATTTGAGGGTCACCCTAGTGCAATTTACCCGCATTATACACAGCGGGTGCAGGACCAGAGGCGCAACTTCCTGATGGTGAAAAAGCAAATGAGAAATGCCGGGATGAAATATAGTCTTCTTTTTCCGGCCAAACTCCGGATTGAACACAAAGGCAAGGCCCTGTTTTTCTTTTCAGCAGCGGAGGCTTCCGAATGGATGGACACTATAGGGGAACATGGTGACCGTCGAGACTCACAGCCCAACTCGAGGAAAGGAACGGACTCAGCGGACCCTACTGCGAGACACCGGCGACTGTCTGGAGGGAAACGACCAAAGGACACCAGCGGCTCTGGAAGGGTCAGGGTATGTGCAGATGGCACCTTACAGGTGGCGGAAGGACTATCGGACTCGGACATGACATCATCGGACATTGTGCCTGATACTAATGTCTCCTGAGTTCATGTTATATGGAGGAGGTGCAGGTTCGCTGACCAACACAATCAGATAAGTGGAAATGGGGGGACCCATTTTAAATGTGTGTTTTATCTTGTATCTTTTGTGGGGAACAGTAAAGTATGTATACCCTGTGACCAGGGAGGACCACGACCCTTAGTAGAGGCTGGGGCCTGATCGGGGAGCTAGAGGCTTTGTACTCGCAACCCTGTCGAGTGCCTAGCCACTTGCAATGCACTTCTTTAACGGGACATGGCTACTGCTTATTAAATGATCTAGGAATAAGTAGAGTACAATTGTGGTTTACGTTGCAGTGGATAAATATTTTGTTGGAGAAATCCGGGGGGGGTGGTTTGGGGCGGGAGAGGGGGATGCTCACTCTCTACCATGTTGGGAGGGACGGACCAGTTTCACTGCCCAGAGGGTGGAGGAGGGGATGGGGGAGTCAATCAGTTCTGTTTTTTATTCAATGGTTTTGGGAGGGTTTAAGAGATCCATGTCTGGAATGTAATTTATTGATGTGTGACCAATCTCAGTACAGGATGGATGAGTGGGAAACCAAGGGCAAGACCAACCACGAACTGCCATGGCTCCCCCATGATGAAACTGCTAACCTGGAATGTACGTGTTATGGCAATGCTCGAAAAACAGAGAAAGGTGTATGCCCATTTAAGACGATACAGAATCTCTGTGGCAGGCCTCCAAGAAACACATATTTGGGGAGACACATTACCTTACATAAGACGTAGATGGAGATGGACAGCTATACGCCACATCATATTCGGGATTTGCTGGGGGGGGGGGTTCTCATTTGGGTGGCCCCGGGGACCACTTTCCAGCACTTGCAACATGTGATTGACCCTGAGGGGCATTATGTGATCCTGTATGGTAGGCTTGACGGCCAGGAGATTTGCTTTATTAATGTATATGCTCCTAATTCAGACACCCCAGGCTTTTTTCCTGAGGTGATCGCCGCAGCGGCTCCATATCTGGGGGGAGGTGTAATTATGCTAGGGGATGTAAACTGTGTGTTGGATGGGACACTGGACCGGGAGCCTCCCCGAGCAAACACTAAACCAGGCATGACCGAGGCACTGGGGGACGCCCTAAAGGGGTTGGGACTGTTAGACGTGTGGAGGTTGAGACACCCAGACAATAGGGTCTTCTCTTGTCATACCCCTGCGACAGATACATTTAGCAGGCTGGACCAATTCTTCACATCTGTGGGCCTGGTCTCTAGGGAGGGAGAAATAGTGTACCTTCCGAGATACATCTCGGATCATTCCCCCATGATGTTATCCTTAGGCACCGAGAGGCCCAGGTCTGCGATCCCGACATGGAGGCTCCAGGCCGAAGCGTTCGCAGATCCACCCTTTGCTGCCACAGTAGGAGAGGAGCTCTCTATATATTTTGAGACGAACTGGGGTTCGGCGTCCTCAAGAGCAATGGAGTGGGAGGCTATAAAGGTGGTGATCCGGGGAATTTGCATTAAAACAACCTACGGTGTCCGCCAGCAGCCTGAAAGGGACATAAAGGTGCAAGAAGGGAATCCAGCAGAGATGGAGGCGTCACTTCCGACGGCCCCCCATCTTCTGAATGAGTGGCGGACGGTACGGGAGCAGCTGTTGGCGGCATTATACAGACTAGAAAAATGTCATTACACTGCCTACCGACAGCGTCTGCATGTCGAGGGGGACTGATCCGGGGCCCTGCTCGCCTAGTTGATTAAGAGTGAAACGCCGGTCTCCCCCATAGTACAGATGCAGTCCAGGGAGGGGAGCACAGTATATAGCCAACGGAAAATCCTGGACATTTTGGCCGATCACCTTGCCGGGGTGTACTCGGGGCGTCCTTCCTCCGCCCCAGAGATGATGATTGAGTTCATGGCCACCCTGGACTTACCCCGAAAGGAAAGAGGCCAGTCAGCTGTTGGATGACCCGATATCCAAAGAAGAAATTCTAGGAGCCATAGAAGTTCTAAAGCAATCTAAAAGCCCCAGGAGTGACGGTTTACCGTCCAAATTTTATAAAAGATTTGCACCCGTTTTGGTAGACCGCCTTTTGGAAGTATATAACGAAGCGCTTCAGAAGCAAACACTGCCAACTTCGATGAGGGAAGCGCTGGTAGTCATGATACCCAAGGCAGACAGAGATGCCCAGGTCCCAGGCTCGTATAGATCAATTTCCCTTTTGAATATAGATATAAAAATCCTGAGTGGGATCCTGGCAGCCAGACTTCAGCCACATATGCACCACCTAATTCATTCTGATCAAGCGGGCTTCATTCCTAAACGTAGTACTGCCCATAATTTACGGAGGCTCGCCCATGTATGGCACTCCCCATCTTTGGATCAGAAAGATTATGCCCTAGCGTTATTAGATATAGAGCAGGCGTTTGATTCGGTGGGCTGGGCATACATCTGGGAGGTCCTACGAATAATGGGGGTGGGGGTACAATTTCTTAAATGGATACAGTTACTCTACTCTGCTCCTCATGCTAGAATATGTATGGGGAGGTTGGTCTGAAGGGCCTTCACGTTGCAACGTTGCACCAGACAAGAATGCCTGTTATCACCACTCCTTTTAGGAACGGCGATGGAACCGCTGGCGGCGGCTCTGAGAAAGGAACTGGCTGCCTTTGGGATCCCATTAGGAGCGACTAACCACATGGTATCCATGTATGCGGACGATACTCTGGTGTACCTCCGACAACCCGTTCAAGCGATTCCGATATTATTGGACGTTCTCCAAAGGTTCGGGAGTGTCTCTGGACTGCAGATAAATCCCGGGAAATCGAAGGTGATCCTGATGGGAAAGCTAGCTTTGCACCCAGGTAGGGCATTGCCGGTGGTGGGGCTTCCGTGGGTGGGGATTGAACCCAGGTACCTAGGGATTAAATTGGCCGCGACGGCTGAGCAATATCGGACGATTAATATAGGGAAAGTAAGCAAGGGAATAAGGGGTTTGGTGCGCTTCTGGCAGGGATTGCCTCTGTCCCTTATGGGAAGAATAGCCAAAGGAAAAGTGATCATTCTACCGCAGTGTCTCTGCGATGCAGCACTCCCTCTATAGAATACCTCGACAATTTTTTGTAACCCTGGATAGCTTATTGGTAGAGCTATTATGGGGTGCTACACGTAAAAGAGTCCGTCTGGCCACATTGCAGAGAACGTGGCAGGCCAGGGGGCTGGAGGTCCCCTGCCTGGAGTTTTATTATATGGCTTCTCAGCTGCAGCACACAGTACACTGGCTAGATGAAGCCGGAAACTGGGAGAAAAATCTGCTGGCGGGAACTTTTGGCGACCGGTCGCTGCCTGAATTACTGATGATGGGGAGGAAAGTACCCCAGACATGCCCCTACATAATTCAACAGGTCGCGGAAATATAGGAACTCACGGTCCGGAAGGTGCTGAGACGAGCGCCGTATGCCACGGACATGCCCCTATGGGTAGTACAACCCTTCTCTAAAATTTCGACTTCTATATCTGTACGTAGATGGCAGGAGGGGGGATGCCTAACGATGGGTGACCTGTATGACAATAAACAATATATTACACAAGAGCAGGCGGTGGACACCTTTGATTTGGGCAACGGGCAGTTTCTGCAATATATCAATAGGCTTCCAGGGTATCATCCACAGAAGTTGACATAAATGAATACCTGGACATCGCCCTAGTGTGGCTGTCCAGGGGCCAACGGAACTACTTAACCCAGCCCATACAGGTGGAGGAGGTGGTTGAGGCTATCCGCACTTTGTTAAACGGGAAAGTGCGGGGAGCGGATGGTTTCAATAGTGAATTCTACAAAGGCTTCACCAATCTTTCGCCACCCAACCTCTTAGAGGTGGACACGGAAACATATATGAAACAGATGTTACCGCTGACACTCCACAAGGCCCTTATTTTAACACTACTAAAATCAGATAAACAGCCAAAGATTCTAGCCACTAGACTGCAACCCCTGTTACCAAACCTGGTGCTACCAGACAAATCTGGCTTTGTGCCTGAACGACCAACAGCACATAACTTATGAACCATCTTTGCATTACTGCACCAGTTGAACGCTGATCTTGAAGCAGCAGCGGTGCTGTTAGATGCAGTCAAGGCCTTTGACTCTATAGAATGGCCCTATATGTTTACAACTTAAGCACGCATGGGTATACCGGAAGACATAAGGTGGGGGCTCCTGGTGTATGCTGCCCCGGTTGCGTGTTAATGGACACACCACGCATACGACAGGGTACGAGGCAGAGATGTCCGTTGTCCCCCATCCTGTTTTCCCTGGCCTTGGAGCCTCTAACTTGTAAAATTTGCCAGCTACATTCGGAGCTGGTGTTGAGATTTCACCAAAGGCCGATAAACCTATCTTTATACGCAGACGACATGGTCCTATATGTCCAAAACCCCATCAAAAACCTAACGCCGTTACTCAGGGAATACATTAGATTTTAAGGATATTCAGGTTTAGACATAAATTGGTCAAAATCAATGATAATGCCACTGACACACTCAACGACGTTGCATACTCTTGACTACGCACTGGAATGGAGCACAGACTCAGTGCAATACCCGGGTGTGGATAAACAGAGACCCGGATGTTGTTATCCGAGACAATTACAAGAGAGCAGTGGATAACCTGGAAAGCCATGTGGCAAGATGGATAAAGTTGCCACTCTCACTAGCAGATAGAGTGGCAATTATGAAAATGATTATAGTGCCTGCTTCCTATACCTATTTAGTAAAATACCCATCATACTACCACAATCCTTTTTTTAAATGTTACGTACCCACCTGATCACACTACCCTGGGTGTGCAAACAGCCACGCATTAAATGGGCTGTTATGACATTACCCTACGAGCACGGAGGGTTTGGAGCACAGGACATGTATTTATACTATGTGCCCAAGCACAATTTGCACACTAATGGTACTACCCACAGACATATATGCCCCACCTGACGATATAGGTGGGATTGCGCACCCAATACTGCTCCGTTATATGGTAACACCAACATGCAAAAATACCCGCCGCGTAGAAATAAACAAGATCCACACTACCATCTCAGCTTGGAGAGCATTGGGAGCGAAAGCCCACAAACTCCCGTTATACGCCCCTCCACTAACTCTGGGCCATCACCCGGCCTTATCGGTGGAATAAGAGGCGAGTGCATTGGACCTCTTTAGGCAGGTGGGGTTGGAAAGGATGGGAGATATATATCAAGAGGGACGGTTTATTGAGCAGACAGACTTATTTATTCATAACATTAAACCAATTTTTACATTTGCATACCATCTTCTCCGAACTGCCATTTCCTACATTTCCATAAGAGACCTCCGCATTAAATGCCCTGCAGACACTCCTCACTAACCAGTCTTGCAGGCACCTAGTCACAAAGTACAGTACAGCACAACGGACAAACCGGCACAAGCACCACCAGTGCTGGCATGCTGGAATAACTCTCTAGATCCCCTACCGTCACTAGCTGACTGAGATTTCTGTTGCACATTGACAGGGATGCTAACACCCAACTGCAAATTACGTATAATTTATTTCAAATACATACAACAAATGTATTACACACCGATTAGGTTGTTTTGCTACGTGTTGCGAGTGAACGCATGCTGCACAAGATGTGGAATGGCTGAGGCAGACTTTTTCCACATGGCTTGGAGCTGTGGCCCTGTGCAAGAGTACTAGGTGAGGGTAGCACAGACCCTGAGAGACATGACGTCAGACCTGGTGACCTCCCAGGTGTGCCTGCTGGGATTAGTTAAAAACATACAGCCATCTAATAAGAAGTTCATAGCGATAGCACTATTACTAGCCAAGAGATGTGTGGCAATGAACTGGGGTAAACAAACCGTACCTAAATTCCAACACTGGATAACTGATATGACCTATTGCAAGACTAACATTGAGATATACGCTGAAGAACTGCCATCAACGTCGCATCTGCGGGACATATGTGACCCGCTAACGACCTACTTGCTGAATAATCCAGATGTGGGTCTGAATGAGAGATGATGAACGAATGGGAGGAGGGATATGAGTAAGAAAACAGAAGTAGCAGAACATATGTTACCTATGTAATCATCTATTAGATATGTCAGTGACAAGAACTAAATGAAGACATGTTGTTTCTGTAATGTGTTTAACTTGAAAAAGCCAATAAAAAAAAAAAAAAGATCTAGACTGTTGCGACTGTGTTGGCATTCCACAGACAAGATGGCCGCCACCAAAGAGCAGTATAAAGTATAACTAGCCAATAATCTCCTGAAAAACTGTCACTACTCTTTTAACACCTTGAGTGCTAAGAGGTTTCTGTCCCCAGTGCTTTCTAACTTTTGGGTCAGCTCATGCTTAAGTCTTCATAACATTTCCTTAACAAATTATATCCAGGCCAAAGCTGCATCTTTTTCCTCAAATGTTAGATATTGTCAAGGTATTAAGAGATTTTGTTTTACCCTAAAGGCACCTAGACAAAAAGTGAAAATGCGCCAAGATAGTAGAGATGTTTGTAGAATGGGAAAAACTGCTGGACAAGAAAATGTACTCTCTTAAAAAAATTGTATCAATAAAAGGTTTGTTGTGCTGAACCACCCTCTTTCCAACTTCCAAATAGAGGAAAACACATTTCCCCCACTGGCTCAGCACTTTTGTAAAGGGAGGTCAATATTCCTTTTTGTGGGGCCCGCTTATCATTCGGGGGGAAATAGCTGCCAATCCCATGGGAGTACCAACAAAGCTCTATATTTTTTAGAAAAATATTTTGAATTCAGCAAGGGGTCATTTAAGTAGATGGCTCATTATTTTTCCAAAGAAGCTAATTGTGGAAATAATATATAGTGAATGTGAAAGAAGAAAAATAATTGGTGATCAGGATTACACATGTAACTTTTTGAAAAGAGGGATAATTACAAAAAGTAATACACTGCTTTGTATACAAGACTCATTGAATTGGAGACATAGTGCTTGTAGTTTGAATAAAAACCTGTGATATCCAAAGCCAACATTCAAGCGGTGGCTTTAGATTGATTTTATGGTGCACAGATGATGCATCAATTGATAATGAAAAATTAAGTTAATCAAAATTGGGTATGAAAGAAAGTCAAGCATGTGTACTTTTTTTTTTTTCTTCAAGTTTTATATAGCGCGAACTAGACCCGAGACATTGGGTATCAGAGCGCTTTACATGAGCACCAGTTTTGTTACAGATGGACACATTCATTTTTGTTAGGCACGTGGACATAAAGCGATTTGCTCAGAATCACAGGATGTTGAGCGTCGTTGTCGAGACTCGAACCCGGTTCCCCAGCTTCGAGGTCGACCGATCTAGTCATAAGGCTACATCCTCTCCCCAATTTTTGGGTACATGTACCCAAAAATATGAGTTTAGGGATGGAGTCTGAATAATAGATTGCCCATAAAGTCCTGTGATTGTGAGGGAGTTTCTCTCCAAAAACAGACGTTTGCTGACACACAAATAGAATAGGCAACAAAATCAATAGAAAACGTCCTGTCATTCTGCGTTCCCAAATTTCTCCAAAAAAGCATTGGCATAGCCAATCAGTCTCGCCTTTGGGACCTTATAAGTATTTAGCCATGCAGCACATTATCCTGGATGCTACAACATCTACTGTTACTTCACGTGCCACTTGTGAAAGGCCACACACCCAAGGTTGGGCTTCAACGCTATTTAGTGAACACTGGAAATACAATTTATGCCCAGATAGGGCAACTCTGCAACCTAAAGTTTGAGTATAACGTTTCAAAAGCAGGAGCTGCAAGAAACAGCCCAGGCATCCAGCAGTTGGACGCTTGGGCCAAGAATCTCTGCACAGAAAGCTGGGTTGCGCCCGGTAACATTTGGTTTGAAAGGACAAACAGAACGTGCAGGAAGTATACAGAGGGTGAAAAAACGTGTTTGTACAATGGAGGTAAACAGTATCAGACCTGTGATCACACTACTGTCACAGCAGTAAAGCCTGAGCCCTGCAGTACCGCTGATGCTCCTGGTGGTGGGGACGGGACCACCATGACGACCACCACCACCACTACCGCCACCACCTCCACCACGACCACGACCACCACGACCACCATCCACCCCCACCCACCACAGCAGTGCTTCCTAGGGTCTTTAACCTGCGGCCATTTGAAATTTACACATGTACATAGCTAACTCACCAAGTTACACATTTTATAAGGATGTTGCACTCAGAGCACGGATTAAGATTAGTGTGCAAAAGTTAGTGTTCCCCAAAACAAACTCAAATTCAGCCATGACAGATTAATTGGAGATGGAAGAGAACCTAGAACCGCACCTATCAAACAAGTGTTCCAGAATTATAAATTCTACACAAACAATGCTCTGTGCGCCCTTAAAGCAAACTCTAAACCCTCAGCCCACAAATCACATTATGTACTATGAGCATATGCGAGGCCTTTTCTTGGGGTACCACAGAAGTCAGAAGTTTCTGCCCATTCTTTGGTACAATAATGTTATTTGGTAACTACTGGTGTCCAACTGGATGGTCAAGTACTTACTTTTAGACATGGCTTATTCCAGAAAGTGATGTGAGGTCAGACATTCGACCAATGCGACACAGACAGTTCTTCACTTTGTATGTAAAAAGATTATTTACAGGAAAATGAACTGGCGAACATTTAATATAGAGATAGGCGTTGAAAAGCAGATGTGCTGATTGTCTTCTGGACCACAGAACCATTCCCAAACACTTTTAGTTTCACTCTGGGCCCCATGTCTAAGTTGCCATACGTGTGAAGTTTCACCTTCACTCTGTGCTTACAAAATGCATATCAAAGACCACACCCAAAAGCACGGTTAGTTTCAGTATGCACACATTCCATTAGAGTCAGGTCATGGAATGTGCCCAAAGTATGTACTGTATTGTATTGTAATTGTAATTGCATTTATATAGCGCTTACTACCCCTGATGAGGCGTCGAAGCGCTTTTTCGGCGAGTAGCACACTACTCCGGGACCCAAGAAGGATTAGTGTTGAATTAGTAAATGATTTACAAACGAGGTCTCTTGGATATGAAACCGCACTTATTTTTGTCTCGGGGGGGTTGTTTGCATATGGTGCGATGATCAAGAGAAACAAGACCCCATAGTTTCTCAATATGTGAAAATAAATTTCACATCAAAAATTTTTACAAAATTTGTGCCACTCATCCCCAAAATGGTGCTCCTACGATAAAGACATGAAGCCCCGACCCATCAGGCAATAAAAATGTTGCTCATAAGGGGAATCCAGTAGTGCTTGAGGAGTGTGGGGAAGGAAAGCACAATGGGAGTCCTGTCACCAGTGCCCCCAGACATGGAAGTTATTAGATCCCGTGGAGAGGTATGCTACCAACCCTAGAGCAGTGCTTTAAATGAGTACCAGCATTTCTCAATGTTATCCCCTTGAGTACCGGAACTTCTCCTTGGACAAGAAGAGTACTGGTACTCACAGGGGCACACAGGCAGGCTTAGGGGTATTGATAGGATACACGCAAGAACGGAAAACAAGCCTTTCAGAGTGCTGGGTGTGTGTACACCACACTGACAGTGAATAGCCAAGGTAGTCCGGCGCTGGTTTGCTGCTGCGCTATACATTCTGACAGCGCAGGTGCCAACTAGGCACTGCATATAGGACAGAGACAGAGACTGCTCATGTCATGTCTCACGAGGCGCACAAAATCCAAATGTATGTGGTAGTAGTGAGTGTGCTCTGCCCAGGCTGAGTCAGGAGACAGTGAGGTAACTGCAGCGTGAGTTGAGGCACAGCGGATAGATGTCGGACCCACGATGCTTGTAAAAAAAAAAAAATATATATATATATATATATATATATATATATCATTGAATGCTTCTGCAAGTGTCTGCGGCAGCAAGTGTCGATCTGAGTGTTGAGCGCGAGTGTGTCCACAAGCAATGCCACACCTAGAGGGGGGCAAGGTGTCAGTCGCTCCCTCTGGTGCACTTTCAGAAGCCCAGGGCGCCCTTCCTCTGCCCTCGCTGTCCGCCACTGTTGAAGTCTATTTTTTTTATTTCAAATGTCTATTAAACAAAGCAGGACTGCCATGGTGTGCTTACAGTGACCTCAGGCCCCAACTCAAATTTCAATTGTTATTGATACCGCAGACATAATTTATTCAGGGACAATCACACCTTTAGGCTTTGCAGGCCTCAGTCTCACTACCCCCTTCGCACTAGGTGGGTGGCTGTTTCGCTGGTAGGTGTGGAGGCCTGGGGCAGGGGGAAAGCGGGTAGATTTCAAAGTCTATCTACATACATACGCAAACGTGCTCAGGAACTTTCCAATATTACTGGCAAGAAAGGGAAGATAATTTGTGCATCTGCTGAAGAAATTTGCTTACATTCACAGATTTGGAATCCTGGTAGGGTAGCGTCGGCCTTTCATTTATCCGACTTTAATAAAATCCAGGCTATTGAGATTGCTTATATTGAACTGTAGAGCTCACTAGGACAACTGCGAAGCTGCAAGACCTTTGAAAAACATGCTACATTAAAAATGAGTTATTGCTATTTTAATACCCTGTGGTGCTCAGACAGTCTACATAGTGTAGATTGTTTCAACTAAGAATATCCTTTTTCTAAATAAGAGAACAATATAAAACGCAAATAAAATTTGGCAATGTGACTCTAATCACACTGGTGTCAGAGCGGCTCTCCCTAGCATTTTGTATAAAATATTTGATATTTTTAAGCCCATCTATAAATAGATAGCAACCAATATACTTTATATGATATAATGTATCAGCATCAGGCAGATGAAATGCCGAGTCTCCCAATCCATCCTACAGACCTCTCTGAAGCAGGTACTCCGCTAATGCTGAATTATCTTAGCAGCCTAATTATATGGAGGGCCGCAGCCCAAGGTGTGGATGTGGTTCTTTCACTTCCATCAGCAAATACTAGTAGATCAACGCCATCAATGTTGAACAGGCTTTCGGGCAGTCTGGCACTGCCAAATGTGCCACCTTGAAAGGGCCAGTGTATGAGCTGTCCTGTGGGCCATGATGTGGGCAAAAAAAACACACAGCCCATGTACTGATCCTTTCAAGCTGACCCATCTGGTAGTGATAGAATGCCAGACTGTTTAAAGATTAGTCCAGCACTGAATACCACTGAACACCGATAGTTTACATACATTTTAAACCATAGTTAAGAAGGCTCTACTCCTAGTGTGTTGGCACTGGCAAACTGTACTGGAGTGTAGTAAAATCAGACCGATATGTGTTATAGACCACGTGGCACTTAGTGCATTCAGGCTACTGCCTACCAACATCAGTAGAGGTAGAAAAGAAACTGGAAGAGTGAGAGATGAGCTAATTTGCTAAAAGCACACAAGATTGGTGTAGTTATGCAATCAGGATTAGTGGGTCTCCTGGTACACAGTTTACATTTTATCCTCTAGATTTTATTCCCACCACAATACTACATCTTTAACATTTGGTTGTGCTACAACATCTTTGTATGGTGCCCCTTCAAAATCTATTGCTGTTTTTGTAAATTTACATGAACATTTTGCTGTAAAATGTAGTTTTTGGTCAGAGTTCACCAGCTACTGATGGACGCCAGGACAATGCTGACTTCTCCCCTTGCGGAAAAAACCAAACGGTGGTCCGGGGGATCTAAATAACTACAGGCCTATCTCTCTGCTGTCTGCCCCAGGTAAGATGCTGGAAAAACTGGTGCAGCGGCAGTTGACTAATTTCATTGAGAGCAAAGGCAGCCTACATGATACCCAATCTGGCTTTAGATCGGGTTTTAGTACCGAGACGACACTCCTGGAGGTGGCTGAGTCAGTGAGGCTGGCGGTGGATTCAGGGGCATCCGCTATGTTGGTGCTCCTGGATCTATCGGCGGCATTCGACACGGTTGACCATACCTTGCTGTCTCAGAGACTGCAGGAGATGGGCATAGGGGGCACGGTACTGGCCTGGCTGAACTCCTACTTAAGCAATCGCTCCCAGAAGGTCTCACTACAGCCATTTGTGTCGAAGCCGAAACCGCTATGGTGTGGTGTCCCTCAGGGGTCAGCGTTGAGCCCTCTCCTGTTTAATCTATACCTGGCTCCGCTGTTCTCTCTGATAGCCAGCTGGGGGGTAAAAGCGATTTCATACGCTGATGACACCCAGCTGGTCTTCTCTTTTAAAGAGCAGTTCGAGGACTCCTTCAGGAGCTTCAAAGGCTGCCTAAGAGATATCACATTGTGAATGAACAACAACAAACTGAAACTCAACGCAGGAAAGACGGAGGTGATGTTTTTCGGGAAAGAGTCCCCTCCAGCACCGGTTCTTTGGTGGCCTGGGGAAATGGCCCCCCCACCCCCGTCCCCTGCAGACAGTATAAAAAATCTGGGTGTGAAGTGGGAGTCTGATCTGTCATTCTCGGCTCAGATACGGCAGGTGACTGCCACCTGCTTCAGTAAACTCAGAAATCTGCGCAAAATTCTGGATCTACTGCCAGAAGCGTGCCGGAAAAAAACAGTCCATGCCATGGTGACATCCAGGCTGGACTATGCCAACAGCCTATATTTAGGCCTACCTAAGTACCTAATTAGACGCCTCCAGGTGGTTCAAAATGCGGCTGCGAGACTGATTAGGCGGGTCCCTTTCCGACATCATGTCTCTCCGCATTTAAAAGAACTCCACTGGTTACCCGTGGCTAAAAGGATTGAGTTTAAGGCGCTGACGTTGGCATTCCGAGCCACCCAGGGCAACTGCCCCAGCTATCTGAAATTAAGACTACGTGGCTATCAGCAGACGAGATCTCCAAGGTCTAATTCACAAAGGCTGCTCTGCACACCCCGCTTCAACAAGGCCCGCCTAGGAGGTAGATCCTTCACGGTTGGGGCAGCTAAGTTGTGGAATTCCTTGCCAGGTGACCTACGCAACATAGAAGCAGAGCCTCTTTTTAGGAAAAAAGTTAAGACCTGGCTCTTTGGGGCAGATTAATGGGTCCGTGGCTTTGCTTTTTGGTTTTCCATCTGCATACTGTTGTTTGCTTAGCGCCGGAACACCTCTGTTTGAGGTAGCTGTCGCGCTTTACAAGTGTCTGTATTATTATTATTATTATGTTAAATGCCTGCCTCATAGCCACACCCCTAGCTGGCTCAAAAGGCCCACCCCAATCAATTAGGGGAGTACTGGTACTACTATTTTCCCATTTAAAGCACTGACCCAGAGGTCTGCACTTGCACGATATCTGTGAGGATACAGCGTATGTGAAAGCTTACATGCCCCTCAATTAATCTGTAAGGAAGAGAATTATACCACTACCTTAAAGAATGTGTATCATCAGCAAACGTGGAGAGAGGAGATAAACGCTATGCCCCATGCCTGATTACACATGCCAGGAACATGCGCTCAGTGTGATGCAGAAGGAGCAGACTGGAAGCAATGATCCCAAGAATGAAACAATTGTTAATTCCATGAACAACAGCAATTCCACCTAGAGTCTTCAATGTTTAGAATGGACAGGATCCTTTTGATCTACCCATTTGAGTGAACACAGAACACATTGATGACTCCTTTATTCTTTTGCAGGATTTAGTCTTATACAAAGGGAGACCTTATGTAAGTACATTGCCTTGGGATGACAAATGGAATTCTTATATGACTTTTCTGTGTAATTCTGTTAAGTAGTGAAGCTAAACTCACCAGGAGAGTTGCACACACAGCTGGGACAGGCACTAAGATTGTTAACAGCAAATGCCTCACAAATACACATTCTTGCATAACCTGCCAGAAGCTTTCTTAAAGTCACTAGAAACAGACTTAAAACAAACAAATTTGGTGTGGACCTGCCCCCTCCTAACGCAATATTGGGAGACTTTAGAGAGGGAACTCACAGAGGTCCTGGGATGGATTGTGGGAGGTCCCGCACAATCCACTGAACACACTCCTGGGGGTCACAGATGGATTAGATGGGTCCAGAGCTGACAAGCTCTTCCTTAGCACGGCCATGGTGGTGGCCAAAAGGGATATAGCTGCCAACTGGAAAAGCCCTACCCCACCTAGCATAACGAAGTGGCGCAGGGGGGTGGACTGGCGTGCGACACAGGAGAAACCTCTGTACGAAGCCAGAGGATGCCCGGCTAAACATCGCAAGGTTTGGGGCAAATGGTTGGGTCAGATAGAATAAGCATGCTGTACTCCATTAGCTCTGTCTATTGTATGTGGCCTCATGGGCTCATAGACTGCAAAGCATACTAAATTCCAAGGACATCATGTGGCTGCTGCCTATCATCGCTGTAATGTGCTGTGTTTTACTTTTTCACTTGTGTTCTTTTGTTTGAAAAATCAATAAAATTGAGTATCAAAAAAAAATTTGATAAATACAAAACTCTCTTGACAATGAAATTGGTGAGACAAGCAAACTACATAAAAAAAATAGTCACAATAATAAGCCAGTCGTTTCCGGGTAACGGAAGAAAAGAAAGCAAGGATAGACTCGTGTATGCTCGTGTATGCTCCGCACATCCCACAGAAGGGTACTATAGAAGCTGAAAAGTGAACGGCCTTAGCTCTCCAAGACCTTCTGGTTCAAGTAAACTTACACATTGGTAGCAAAATCAGTACTGCAAAATGTTCAGAGTGCTTCTACAACTAATCCAGAAATACACTCGGTGGAAATCAGCTATCACGTAGCTTACTTAGGGTCTTTGACATCAACAGCACCAGACTAAAGGAAATGGAGAGGGTGGAGGGGCATTTCCGGAAACCAACATAAATGCGTAATGGTCAAAAATCATTTCAGAAGGTATACTGGTAGACCTGTAATACTATGGCAAATACTGGCTGGAGTACTGTGAAAACTGAATAAAATCAGCCAGGTCTATGAGAACACTGAGTGTTAAGTCTAAAATATACACTGGTAGGTCCGCTGCATTTAGGTACTGCATTCACACCAACTGGAGAGTGAAAACTCCCCACCCCCTCTTTTCCCTGCCTCAGGCATGCAGTGTGTCTTTACCAACAAACTGCATGGGATTAACATGCCGCGCTCATATTAGCAACATTTATCCATCTGCCACAAAAATAACCCACTTTTATCAATACAAAATGGTGAGTTCAAGTTAACACAAGACAGAAGGATCGGCACAACCAACTGAGATTTTTTTTTTTTAACATATGCTTTGTTTTCTGTGTCTCATAATTTGCCTACATTACGCCCCAAAAAAAGTGTATTTAACATTTAGGAGTAAAAAGGGGTGGGATTGTAGTGCACATGACCGACATGCATCCTACCCACGTCAAAATATTGACCCACTGTGAATCCCTGTGCCCCCACCCTCCAAAGCAGCATTTTTCGTTTAGAGGATGGACACACATGGAATTGTAAGCTTCGTCTGCAGTGATGGTCAGCTTTGCAAAATGACTGTTTAATTCTGGTTTGCTTCTCCCAACTTTGATAGACCGCCATCAATCACGCTGACCCAGATCGCTGTACCCGGATAACCCCTATGTCGTTGCTTTCCTTGTGCTACCCGGCCCGAGCCTTCTCTACAAATACCTGGGGTGAGGCACCACTCCCCTACAAAAGGCAGAGGCGGTGGTGTTCCCTGAGGGTGCTCCTCGCAGTGGGACAGCAGACTGCACTGCTGCAGGGAGTGTTCCCCTGAGTACCCGTGCAGTGGGGCGACTGGAACTGCGGGCTAAGCAGGGCCTCGAAATTCATGGGCCGCTTCAGAGTTGCACCGCACGTTACACCGGGCCCCTTGTCAACGAGAAGAAGGAAAGGTGCCTGGACACAGTTGAGGGAGTGGAAGGAGAGAAAGCCTCACGCAGCCTAACACTGCTCTGAGCAGCACTTTCGCTTCGATGAAGACACAGCAACAGCGCTCACAGGAGTCTATTAAAATTCGGAACAAAGCAAGGAGGAGCTGCAAACAAAACACACTGTTCAACAAACTTGAGCAGGGAAAAAATAAAATAGTTCCAAGAAACAAACACTTAAAGACACAAGTGGAATCTTAACAGTAGTTAGGCGCTGCTCTCTGGGCGTTAACAACAAACAAAAGTAGGGTCTTAAAAGGAAGATTAGCCACTACAAAGGAAGACTTTTTAAACAACAATCCAAGTTAGCAATCAAAAGCCATGGGCAGGCTGTAAGCCCACAGAGTGATTATAGCATGTCTGAAAGAGACAGTGCAGGCGCTGCCTAGGCTCGACCAAATAAAAATGGTCGCCCCCTGTGTGGGTGCGCAGTAAAGGGCCACAACTGTGACTTAGCCAACTGGCATTCATTGGACTTGACAATGGAGTCAAAAACCCATGTGGGATGTCTGTAGTATTTGAAGCAGGTAATAGCTGGCACACTGGAAATCCTTAAAACCCCTTATATTTTTTTTAAAACTAGAAACCCATGGGAATCCAAGGTGGTGTGGCTTGCTTGGGACCTCGTCACTTTCTTTTATGAACAATACCCATCAAACATCAAGCTTTGGGTAAACGAAAAATAATATCATTGCCTCACATTTATGTGATGTAAATCTTCAGACTTAGTGGGAAATGGCAAAAGTCCTACAATTCAGGTCTCCAGCACTATTATTGATACAAAAAATGTACCAGGCAATAAGACTCAGCATTTATAGAGTCTCAGTGCAAGGTAATGGTATTTGTAGCCATAATAAAATATCTGCAGGGCACTATGGATAAAAAAAGTGTTGGAATTCAAGTAAAGTGCAGCTCTCTGGATTCCCCTAGGTCTCTAGTTTTGACATATGTCTGAGATCGACTGCACTGCTGCCCGAGTTCAGACCCAAATACGACAGCTGTCTCCAACATGCAGCCATTACCTGGCTGTGGTTTTGGCTCTTTCCTAATTCAATAGGATAAGCTCACCCACACATATAAGACATTGTGTTTAGAAGTAAAATGGAGGTTAAGCTGGATGGCAGGACTTTTTCGATGAAGTGAATTACGGTGCTCGCCACAGCTTACTTTTCCTCATTATTCGCAGGGCATTATAGGTAAGGAAAGCTTGTGCCATGCATGCTAGTCTCACTTCTTTAGATTCTTCTGGGTCTCTCCTCGTCAAAAAGGTGTAGGTATGGTAGGTGTTCCTCACTGCAGTGCAAGCCTAGGGACAAATATACAGCACTTTCTAAATCTCAATGATAAACCATGCATCCAGTACTGAGACGGATGCAGTTTTTGTCTGTCATCTCCACTGTGGTAAGACCACCAAAAAAGGTGACCTCATTTTGACACACTGACGTGTAGAATAGTTATGGAAGGCCAAGTGCCTGGCACTAGATTACAGTGCACAGGTCCTGCAAATTCAATAGTAATAGAAAAGAAATGATCCCTTGTAGATAGCGTGTCTCAGTCCTGCAAATAAGCTAGTCATAAAAAATAAATTATCCCTTGTGGACAGCAAGACTGCTGTATGGCCATGGAGGAGCCAAGAAGATTAGTCCCACAGTTTCCATTTTCTTTGCTTTACAAATACTGAACTCTTGAAAATACCTGAATCAGCTCCCGAGGGGACAGAAAGGTCTTTTTCTCGCAAGGAGATGGGAGTGTGCCCAATGCCAAGATAGATTTTTCCTGTGCACCATTAATCTTTTTGAGTGTGCTGCCTGGTGTTCAGAGGGCCTTTCTGTCGTCACCTGAGGGACAATTTAGAACACAGACGCATCAATATGCAGAAAGAGCTCTTCCTCAAGGAAAACAGGTGAATGGGTCCCGATGCCAGAGCTTGTAAGTCTCGCACTTAATTTATCTTTAATACTTTTTCCTGCTACCTAGTGAGCTGTCAGTCCCTCTGGGGTGTGCAGATTAGGTATAAAATCCACAATCTGTCCCAACCTGACTCATTCACTCTCATTGCCCTCCAACACAGTGAGGCGATCCACCCAGGAATCTTTCTGACATGCTGGCTGATGAACTCCACAATGGAAATCGCCTAAACCATGCGATCCATTCACTCAGAAGCTCCATTGAACCCCTGTCTATACTTCATCTTCACCAGAGGACTCGACCCCATCTGCTCTGCACTCAGCTTGAGCCTTAACAACTCCCCTCACCACACTCACCTTCCTGGAAGCCTGGAAACATACCAGCATTCCCCTACTAAAAAAATCCCTCGGCAGACCTGAAGATACTGGACTACTAAAGACCTATCTCTCTACTTCCCTATATAGCTAAACTAAAAAAAAGAAAAAAAAGCTCATCAGCATATGACTATCGGTCCTCCTCAACAACAACCACCTCTCCTTGACCCTTCCTAATTGGACTTCAGGCCCAACCACAGCACCCAAACCACCCTCATCATCTCCTGCCAAAATTTGCATGATCATGGACAGGGGAGACATGGCGGCTCTCATCCTGCACAAACTTTCCGCCACCTTTGACACGATCTCCCACCCCATACTTAATCTCATCCAATGCCTCCATGACCATGGCGTAAGAGGACTTGCTCTCCAACAGATCTGCTGCTTCCTCATGGGGCGCACCCAGTCGGTCAACTTTTCAACATACACTTCTACAGCCACCCTGGCTACAGTGCCACACATTAAGAAAACCAGAACAGGAGAGCAGTCCTTCCCCGCGGCCAGGGCATGGAACATCCGCTCTCTCCACCTCCGGCAGACACCAACTCTCTCCAAGTTCATGAAGGACCTCAAGACTGGCTCTTCGACGAACCCGAGTGAACATCCTGGAGCTGTGCCACCCCCCCCTCCTCGCCCCAGCGCCTTGAGACCCTATGGGTGAGTAGTTGCACTTCAACAAACCCATGATTGAATAACAGCCACCAACCTAATTTGTGGAGTTCTCCAGGGATCCTCTCTCAGCTGGACGCTATTCAACATCTACCTGACTCTGGTCTGAACCCAAGAGATCAACATCATCACTTTTGCATCTTTGCTACCTGCATGTCAAAAACAGTCAACTGGATGAAGACAACTGTCTTAGGTACAACTCCAACAAGACGAGGTGGTACCCTTCCAAAAGGACACCTCTCTGACAAGCATCCAGTCTCGCCAATTAAGTCAAGAACCTCGCCATAGTGGTGGGCAAACAACTCTCAATGACAGCCAAATAAACGCAGTGACAGAGAGGGCTTTGACTCCCGTCAGCTGGAAGTGTGATGCTGTGGAGGGAACATTTTATCATGTGTTTTGGGAGAGCCCCAAGCTCCAAGAGAACTGAAAGTTGATTTCAAACAAGCTAACTGCCTTTGTAGACAGTGAGGTCCCTCTCAACCCATCCTCTATACTTTTGGGTGTTCCATGCAATATTAATCTACCACGTAAACAAGTTTTGTTCTATCAGTTGGGTCAGAGGGATATGATGCAGATGAGGGGATCCTCAATGGTGCCCACTAAGGGCCAGTTGGTAATGGGGATGGGCAGGTGCATGAGTGCTAAAAAGATGGGGTACGCCAGTCAGGGCTGTCCCAAGAAATGTAATCAAGTTTGGAGGCATTGGAATGCAAGCCGTGGTGGGGGTGTACTGGATACTGGTTATCCCGGTGTTGTGTTCGACTCACTGAAAACCCCGGCACCCATGGGCCAGGACAAAAGAAGAGGTGGGTTGAACTCAAGAGGCCTGAGGCTTATTCCTGCTCAGATATAACACAGACTATGGGACCCTCAAGAAGCAGATGTCCACCTCGCCCAGACACAAGAGATCTAGATATGAACCACACTTAACTTGCAAGACTGCCTGTAAGCCATCATGGAAGGGATGTGTAATTTTCTGAAAATCCCCATTAAAAATATTTAAAAAAAATATATTTTTTTAAATCAATGCAGTGACATCATCCGGTTTCCATACCCTCCAAGTCCTCAAAATGATCTTCACATTGCTCCCTCGTGACACCTGAAAGAATAGTCACCTAGGCACTGAAAACAGCAAACCTGGACTACAGCAACACTCTCTACATTGGCATCTCTGTTCACCTCACCAAACGTCTCCAGGTCATCCAAAATGCAGCACCCAGACTCGCACTCCAACTCACCAACCACTTCAAAAACCTATACTGGTTCCCAGTACACAAACATGCTTGCTTCAAACTACTCACTCACAAATACATGGCGCTATACGATCTTGGTACCACCTACCTAAACAGCTGCATCTGCATCCACACTCTGACCAGAATCCTCCACTTGGTCAGCCTCCTCCTAACTCACATCCAATGCATTCACAGAGCTAGAGCCAGCAGTCGAGCTTTCTCGTACCTTGCTCTTAAAGCTTTGTAAGCCTTCCCCTTGCATATCAACGCTGCTAACTCTCTCCTTGAGTTTCATAAGAAACTCAAAACCTGGCTTTTCAAGAAGGTCCCAGGATGGGTCCGACATGTCTACTTCTTCAGGCGGGAGGATACCCTCCTGTATCATATTGCGCCATGCAAATAAACATAGCATAACATGACTTGCTGGGAAGTATGCTACCTCTGAAAAAACAAATCCTTGGTTTCAGTCTCCTGGAGTAGGCAGATTGAAGACAAACCTCCCAATCTTCCCTCCGGGGGCTCAAGGGCCGTTTGTGACTGCAGAGGTGGGGGTTGAGCCATGGCCCACACCCAGGGACACTCCCAGACAAACAACCTCCTTGTTGCCAGTGATGCTCTGAGCCCACCTGTGGCAAGAATATTTGGGGTGAACTCCCCAAGGTGCCACTCTCAGGTGGTTGAACGGCTGGTATCTGTATACGTCTTACAGTTGTTGGTGCGATGAAATCACAATGGATGTCAATGGTACCACTTACAGGTGCATAGGCGTTATGGAGGTTTTTCCGGGCCCATGCGGACAGATGGAAAGATTCAGGTGGTGTTAAATCTGCTAAACATGATTAAATCTACTGAATTCTGCAATGCCAATTTCTCAGACTGTTCATCCTCCTCCAAAAACACTATGTGATCTTACAGCAAGCATCTCCCTGGCCAATCTCATCAAATGCCTGTCATGTTATGTAAAAAAATATTTTGCTTCTTTTATCTTAGACTCTGTGCATATATGTTTCAAGTGCATATGTGTTCCCCATACTTCGTATTTGATGCATAGCTGATTACCTCACGCCAAATCTTACTTTTCATAACATTCAAAATGATGGACAAGTCTACTGTTCCCAAGTGATACTGAAAATACATCTGTATACAATTCCTTAATGCTGCTACAAATGTATACCCATTCTGAAGAATTCAGTTACAGATCCATCAGCCACCGCCCCAAACTTACTCCTTCTAATAAAAAATGGATGAAAACTTTGCCTTGAACAGAAACCATAATTACACCAATTCCTGAACGCAACCCATTCTCCCCCAAAAAATATCTGCATATGAGTGGGTGGGCTGGTTAAATGGACACTGAAATATTTCAAAGCTCCCTAATGGTGCTAATATATTGCGAACCTTGATGGTACTTATACAATGTAAATTCCAATGGGCAGATAGTTACCAGCATTAATATGGTTCACAATGGTTGCTTGTTGCATACACAAAAGCTGCTTACCTTCATCTGATTTGTCAATTGTCTGGGTGGAATCCTCGGTACTTGCCTCTGAAGAATGTAGTTCGAAGCTTGATTTCTTAAGATTCTGTAAAAAAACTTCTGTTGATAGTGTGAAATGTAGTTCTTTATTATTAAGCCAGTGCACTACAAATGGTCCATTCTTGTCCTCGTTCTCATTTAGGCTCAGTGACGTGATGGATGGCAGCAGGGGAATGTCTACAAAGAAATACATGAAACTAATTTCATTATACAAATCCAATGTGCAGCAGTTCTATTCTCAATATAAGACATACTATAAGGATAAGTTACTTACCTGTAATCCTAGTTCTCTTCCAGGGGTATCCTCATCAAAGTCATAAGCACTGAATATTCCCGCCCACACGCGGGGAGACCCCGGAAATAATAAAAAATATATAGGAAAACATATATATATGTATGTATATACATACATATATATATATATATATATATATATATATATCATATATACATATACATATATGAGCAAAGGCCTCTATTTCTGTCCTGTACCGAAGGACCATAATATGGCCAACATGATGAGAGACCTAAAAACCTTCGAGAGAAGATGCAGACTTGCAGAATACTTTTACAATAATTCTAATGTTGGTCTGCCAAGCTACCTTCCAGATCCATTTAAGAAGTTCCGCCATCCCAAATCATGGACTCCTCAATGTGGTAGAAATCCTGTTCTTGATACATACATTTTATCCATCAACAAACTCATCAAGGAATCAACACCTAAGAGGATTTTTGATAACATTACCCGAGAAGAAAGAAAAGCTCTCCACCTCCTTCAACAGAGAATGGATGTCATTATAAAACCGGCAGACAAAGGTGGTGCAGTGGTTGCCTTGAAAGTAAGTGATTATATTGAGGAAGGAATGAGACAACTAATGGATACCAACACTTACAAACCTTTAGAAACTGATCCCACAGAAGACTTAAACAAAGAAATTAAGAACATGGTTGTAAGGTACAGGAGCTTAAACCTCATTGATGAAGCAACAGCAGATATACTTGTTCATCCCAAACCAAGACTTGGGAGATTTTATATGCTTCCCAAAATTCACAAAATGAACAATCCTGGCCATCCCATCATCTCTGGCAATGACACAGCCACTGAGAGACTATCTTTATTTCTCGACCTGCACCTCCAGCCCATTGTACAGGAACTTCCATCATTTGTTAAAGATACCAGTCACTTCCTTCAGATTATTGAAAAATTAAACCAAACCTACACATTTGATGATGATACTCTTCTGGCTACATTTGATGTTACATCATTATACACCAATATACCACATGAGGATGGGCTTATGGCATTATCTGAAGCTCTTAATAAAAGAACTGTGAAAAAGCCATCAACAAATGTGCTTACCAACTTTGCAAGAGTTATCCTTAAATCCAACAATTTTACATTCAATGGTAAACACTATCTGCAGATATAAGGGACTTCCATGGGCCCTCGGATGTCTCCATCCTATGCAAATATCTTCATGGGCAAACTAGAGAACTGTATACTTGCTACTTATAGCATCAAACCATTGGTATGGCTAAGATACATTGATGACATTTATAATATGGAATACAGGAAGTAGAGCATTGGAACAATTTACAGCTTATATCAACAATATCCATCCTACCATCAAATTTACCAGCAGCAATACTAAACAGAAGCATCATCTCCCTTTTCTGGATGTGCTACTCACCATTCATGAACAAAAATTACAACTGATCTGTACCACAAGCCTACAGATGCTCATTTGTATCTAAACTGGACTTCATGTCACCCACACCACACTAAACTGAGCATCATCTACAGCCAAGCACTCAGAATAAGACGCATCTGCAGCAATGAGGAAACCTGTAAAGACCATCTACAGGAGCTTGCTACATTATTTAAAAGGCGAGGCTATCCTCTGCATATCATACAGCAACAAATTGACAAGTCTTTGCAGTTACCCAGAGAAGCACTTATTTGGAATACCAACAGCAGAAACAAAAGTGACAGAACTCCATTTGTGGTTGACTATCATCCATCAGCTCCCAACTACAGAAATATAATGCAAAAAACATTTCCCTTACTGTCTACTTGTGAAAAATTGCAAAGGTTTTTCCAAAACCGCCAGTCATTGCTTACCGCAGAGCTCCAAATTTACGATCTCTTATTGTGAGAGCTGAACTCAAGCAAGTTGTAACAAATGCAGGGGTTCATTGCTGTGACTCTAAAAGGTGCATCACGTGTGAATACCTTTTACAAACATCATCAGTAACTAGTTCTGTTACGAGAAGGACCTATGGAATAAGACAGCATCTTACATGTCGCTCAACATGCATTATTTATGTGATTCAGTGCCAACGGCAAAGCTGTAAAAACAATATGTAGGCCAAACAGTGAATGACCTCCGTACACGATTCAGGAACCACAAATCGGCAATAATTAATAAGAAAATTGACCAGCCTGTAGCCAATCATTTTAACCTTGTGGATCATTTACTATCAGATTTGAAGATTTTCCCCGTGGAACATGTCTCAAAGGAAGAACTACTGGACTCCAGAGAAAACTTCTGGATGTACCGTTTAAAATCACTGCATCCAGATGGACTGAACATTACTGATAATACAACCTGATTACTGCATATGTCAAGAGCTCTCAGGACTGCATTGATTCCACATTCCAAATGGAATCTTCACTCATGATGCTTTTTGAAAATTCAGCTGTGTCATCTGTGCAGCCACTGAGCAAACCATCTTGTACTACCTGAGGAAGGCGGAAGCTGAAACGTTGTAGTGGAAATATATTTTTGTTCTTTGGTGAATCTATCTGTTTGAGTCACTTCTTTCTTGGATATATATATATATATATATTATCTACTGGCAGTCGCCAGTAGATAGTTATAGTTACAACCTATTATCCATAGGAAATCCGCGACATTCTATTTGAAATAACTCTCTTGCCGGTTGACGTATCTTCGCGAAATTTTCAAACTTTGTGGCCCGCTCCGGTCCGCTCCTACCCTGAAAGTCTCGGGGGATTCGTCAAGCGGGGCCGAGAAAAGGGGTCCCAAACGCGTTTTCCCCATGCACTTTTCCATAGGAAACTTTAGACACGGCTACAGCCCGAACTGCTGAACGGAATTACACCAAATTTGGCAAAGAGGTAGTTCTTGGTTCAGAAAGAACCCTTTTGTTAAATGGTGTAAATCCGTTCAGTAGTTGCTGAGAAAATGAAAAGTAAAAAGTTAGTGATATCTATGGCCGAGTAGGGTCCGCGTACCCTCAGCGCACCCTGCGCGCACCGTCCCGATCACGAGCTGCATGTTAATTGGCTGTCAGCTGGCTGTCAACATTCCGATTCAGGAAATGTTGGCAGCCATTTTGTCCCTCGGTAGAACCGAGGGACGGAAACTAAGTGCGCAAAGCGCACAAAGGGGGCAGGGTAGAAACACCCTGACCCCTAGGTTTGCTCAGGGGTCCCACAAGGACCCCTGGGCAAAAATAAAAAAATTTTAAAAAAATCGGCAGGATGCGCTCAGGGTGCGCGAATCCTGCCGAAAAAAATCGAAGCGCGGTCTCCTGCGCTTCGATAGTTAATTGGCCCCGGGTGGCCCAAGTCCCGGGGGCATGGTGGGGGAGAATAATTTAATGTGTGGGGGCCTCAAGGGCCCCCAAGCCCCGAGGACCGCCACCCCCGGGCTTTTTTAAAATGGTGCGGGAGGGCTCTGAGCCCTCCCCAGCCCCGAGGACCACCACCTCCCCGGGCTTTTTTAATACATTATAAAACCTGTGTGGGGGCTCCAGCCCCCACACTCCCGGGGACCGCCACCTCCCGGGGCACTAAACATTTTAATATGGGGGTCCGTTACGGACCTCCAGAGCCCGGGGACCACCACCTCCCGGGGCTGTGTACTGAATGGGAGGGGACCGCGCGGCCCCCTCCTGGAGCCCTTGATGGCCCTGGGGACCACCACCCCCAGGGCCGGCTCCTGCAGTGTCCCGGAGTGCCTACCCCGGGACACTGTAGTTTGCTATGGCAGGACGGGAGCCTCGCGGCTCCCGTCCTGCCATAGCAAACTGCTTTGGATATTGGAAGAGAGCAGGAAACCTGCTCTCTCTCCAATATCCAAACCGATTGCTTTTCCACATGGGGAGCAGCATGTCAGCTGCTCCCCATGTGGAACTAGCAATGCCGGCTCCCAAGGGACGTGGGGAGCCGGCGGGACTGTGGGGGATTGGGGACCCCCACAGTCCCCAACGGAGAGGGCCAGCCCGGGGGATGGGGTCCCCGGGGGATGGGGTCCCCGGGGCAAGTAGTGGCTCGGGAGGAGAGCCACGCGGCCCCCTCCCCAAAAAAGAGATTTTTTTATTTTTTTAAATGGAAAGGCCGGCCCGGGAGATGGGGTCCCCGGGCCTTAAAATGGCCAGAGGAGGGGGCCACGCTGCCCCCTCAAAAAATAAATATAGAGGCCATGCCCCGGGGGATGGGGTCCCGGGAAAATACAGGCCCAGGGAAGGGGGCCACGCGGCCCCCTTCCCGTTTTTTTTTTGGGGTAATTTAAAAAGGGGTAAGGCCCTGGGGGATGGGGTCCCCAGGGCCCAAAAGAGAAAAAGGAAGGGGCCACACAGCCCCCTTCAGGGACAAAAAAAAAAAAAAAACGATCGGGCCCGCAGGCCCCGCCCCTTACTTCACCACTCTGCAAACGCGCCCCTGGCGCGTTTGCAGAGGAGAATAAATTCACCTTGAATACTGGGGGTCCCTGGGGCCAACTAGCCCACCAGGAACCTCCAGTATGCGCCAGAGGCTGCCTTGCAGAGACGTGTAGAGAGGCCACACCCCTTTTACACCTCTCTGCAACGCAGCTCTGTGGCGCTTTTTGGAGGTATATGGTGGGCTAGTTGGACTCCGGGGACCCTCAGGATTCAAGGGAGTTAATCCCCCAACTTAAAACGCGCCACGGGGCGCGTTTGCACAGTGGTGAAGGGAGGGGTGGGGCTTCAGGTGACATGTGTGCAAACAGGCCCCGTGGCGCGTTTTAAGATGGGAATTAAATCCCCTTCAATCCTGAGGGTCCCTGAGGCCAACTAGCCCAACAGGTACATCCAGAATGCGTCACAGAGCTGCGTTGCAGAGAGGTGTAAAGGGGTGTGGCCTCTCTACACGTCTCTGCAACGCAGCCTCTGGCGCATATTGGAGGTTCCTGGTGGTCTAGTTGGCCCCTAGGGACCCTCAGGATTCAAGGGACTTAATCCCCCAACTTAAAACGCGCCACGGGCGCGTTTGCAAAGATGTCACCTCAGGCCCCGCCCCTCCCTTCACCATTGTGCAAATATTCCTCTAAAATCAGCCGAAATAGGAATTCGATTTACTCACCTGTTATAAGGAGAGACCTCAGTGCTGTATCTTTCAGCCCAGTACTGGTCCTGAAAAGTAATTTTAACCGTACTTACCAGTAACTTGAATTTCCTTCCATAGGCTAACATTGACTGGTTTCACTTGGAAATTCTTCTAAGTGTGGAGTTTTGGAACTTTAAAATATTCCTCTAAAATCAGCCGAAATACGAATTCCGATTTACTCACCTGTTATCCGGAGAGACCTCAGTGCTGCATCTTTCAGCCCAGTACTGATCCTGAAAAGTAATTTTAACCGTACTTACCGGTAACTTGAATTTCCTTCATAGGCTAACATTGACTGGTTTCACTTGGAAATTCTTCTAAGTGTGGAGTTTTGGAACTTTAAAATATTCCTCTAAAATCAGCCGAAATACGAATTCTGATTTACTCACCTGTTATCAGGAGAGACCTCAGTGCTGCATCTTTCAGCCCAGTACTGGTCCTGAAAAGTAATTTTAACCGTACTTACCGGTAACTTGAATTTCCTTCATAGGCTAACATTGACTGGTTTTCAGCAAAAAGTTTCAAAGTGTTGATTTTCACAAACTACAAATATTCCTTAAAAATCGCCTGTATGACTTAAACGCATTCTTTCAACTGTTTACAGGAGATGCACCAGTGCTGGATCCAGGATCCAACACTGAGTAAGAAAAAGTAACGATAACAGTTTTTACCTGCTAAGTGAATTTCCTTCCATAGGATAACATTGGTGATTCTATGAGAAAAAGTTTCCAAGTGTCAACTTTTAAAATACAATAATATTCCTTAAAAATCACTACTGTAACCAAAACGCTTTTACTCAACTGTTTACAGGAGATGTACCAGGACTGAATCTAGGATCCAGTCCTGTGGTTAGAAAAGTAATCCATAAAGTAACTAATTGCATTTAACTAGAAATTCACATTGAGCTGAATGTTGCATTGTGTTTGAAAATGTGTTGCCCATTGCAACAACTGTAACTACTGTACTTAAAAGTGTATTGCCTATCTGCAAAGTATTTAAACTAAAGTAATTCATTAAGAGAAAGTATTTTTTGTAATGTAATGTATAATGTAATTACAATGTAATTTAAAAAATAAAATATGTAAAAAAAATTGTTTCTAAAAATGTAGTAAATCAGTATGAAAAAAATTAATATAACAATTAATACATTTAAAAATTGTCATTTACAAAACCTTTGAAATTCACTAAAAAAACGTAGGTTTCAGGCACGTTATAGTTAGAAATTAGCATTTAAAAACCTTTTAAATTCACTGAAAAAACCATAGGTTTCAGACACGTTATAGTTACAAATTAGCATTTAAAAAACCTTTGAAATTCACTGAAAAAACCATAGGTTTCAGACACGTTATAGTTACAAATTAGCATTTAAAAAACCTTTGAAATTCACTGAAAAAACCATAGGTTTTAGGGACAGTTATAGTTACTTGGACATTGCACTCGTACAAAACCCGTGAAATTCCCCCGTTATAGTTAGTTCAGCTAACTATAACTCGCGCCCCCTCAATGCACTGCTGATGACGTCACATATTACATCACTCATGACATGGTCAGTGACATCACTGATGACATCACTGATGACATCTCAAATGACATCACTGATGACATCATCCACGTGATAATCTGATGCACCTCCTCACACCCTAATATAACCTTTGATACACCCACTCTAAATTACAGACTGCCATTCGCAAAACCATAGACACTCCAACACCAATAACTACATACCCACTCACTGATTCTTAGGTCTACACACACACATCCACTCACTCACCCGTACAGTCACTCATACTTACGGTCACTCAGTACAGGACTATCATATGCACTCTTACTCCTATATAGACACTCAAACACCGCCACTCATCCATAGAGGTACTCACACACCTAGTCAGTCATGCAAATAATTAAACACACTACCATTTACTCACCTATACAGTTATACACACACCACCCCACTTACTCATACAAATACTAGCACATTCTTACGCTCTTATACAATCACTGATACAAGCACACACTCATCCATACAGCCACTATCACAATCAGTCACTCTCGCTTATAGCTATTTATATACTCCAACACACATATATACTGCCTTTCACATATGTAGTTACTCACACATGTACCACTGGGACATACATTCACTCACTAACACACTCTTACACACACTTACCCACCCATAAAGTCTATCACAGATGCACTCTTGAAACCATCCACCCAGTGAATCACCCACTCACACATCTATGCACAGAGTCGCACACACCCTCCCACACAAACACTCAGGCACCCATACAGATACTCACACAAGCATTCAATAACTCAAATAGACACTCATGTAGCTATTCACAAACACATGCAGCCACTTACACAGCAACAGACAGACTGATACAGACATTCACCCAGTTTAGTCACTAACCCATGCATTCAGTACGATACGTTAAATCACTCACTTATACAGTCAGTCACGCACCTACTAAATCATCCATACAGACACTTACACACCCACTCATTCTTCAATACGTCTTTTCCTATATATATTAAAAATATTTAAACTTTAGAGAAACACACAGTCACTGGATGATGTCATCAGTGATTTCATTTGAGATGTCATCAGTGATGTCATCAGTGATGTCACTGACCATGTCATGAGTGATGTAATATGTGACGTCATCAGCAGTGCATTGCGGGGGCGCGAGTTATAGTTAGCTGAACTAACTATAATGGGGGAATTTCACGGGTTTTGTACGAGTGCAATGTCCAAGTAACTATAACTGTCCCTAAAACCTATGGTTTTTTCAGTGAATATATATATATATATATATACACACAGCTATATATATATATATATATATATATATATATATATAGCTATATATATATATTTATATCTATACATATATCATTTTTTCACAGATCAATGCAGCCCCTTTAAAAAAAAAAAAAAAGAGGCTAATCAATGCAATAATAAGTAACTGTTTTTGCAACCATATACTATAGAATATAGACTACAGGAGGGAAAGCATTACTTGAACTCTTTTTAATGAGCAGAATTAACACCAAACTGCAAAAGAGCCCGCATTGTTTGCCTACAGGCTGCATTGAAAACCAATATTATAGAAAATGAAAGCAATTGTAACACCAAAAACTGGCACTGTGCCTTTAAGGCAGCCATGACCCCCAGCTTCCCATCATGCCTCAGGGGTGACAGTTAGGTCAGTTGTTCTTTGCGGAGACCCGAGAGTCAGGGCACAAAGATATACAGTACAGAAGTCTCATTTGCCTGGAGGGGCGGGTGGCTTGCTTATGACTTTGATTAGGATACCCCTGGAAGAGAACTAGGATTACAGGTAAGTAACTTATCCTTCTCTTCCAGGGGATCCTCATCAATAGTCATAAGCACTGAATCGAATAGCAAGCCCATCCTCTGCCTGTGGGCAAATGAGAAGAAATGACCAAATAAACAAACCAAATCCATTCAGCTTTGGAACAAATTTCTCAAGGAGGCCTGACCCACTTAAGTGTCCGCTCTGGTATCTGAATCAAGACAATAGTGCCTCATAAATATATGTATCGATCTCCAAGTGGCTGCCTTGCAGATCTCAGAGATTGGCACATTGTTAAGAAAAGCCGTTGTAGCTGCCTTTCCTCTAGTGGAATGAGCCTTGGGCCTAGACCAAAGTGGCTTCTGTGCTAACTGATAAGCCAGTTTGATACATGACACTATCCACCTGGAGATGGAACGTTTGGAGGCTGAAAAACCTGTTCTGATTGACCCGTAATTAATGAACAGTTGATCAGATTTCCTAATTGCCTTAGACCTGTCCAAGTAGAATTTCAAAACCCTTTTCAGGTCTAAAGAGTGAAGGGACCTCTCAGCTGGTGTAGAGGGGTTAGGAAAAAGGTAGGTACCAAGATGGATTGGTTGACATGGAAATCCGACACCACCTTTGGAAGGAAGGAGGGGTGGGTTCTCAAAACAACTCTATTGAGATGAAAGACTGTGTATGGTTCTTTCGAGCAGAGAGCTTGGATCTCGCTCACCCTGCGAGCTGAAGTAATTGCCACCAAAAAAGCTGCCTTCCGAGTTAGGTGCTGGAGGGTTGCTTTGTGGATAGGTTCAAATGGGGGACCCATCAGCTTAGATAGAACCAGATTCAGCTCCCAGGGGGGCGAAGGAGGTTGAATAGGAGGGTAGACCTTCTTTAACCCCTGTAAGAAATCCTTCGCTACCTGCAGCTGAAAGAAAGAAGGCTGAGAAGGGGACCGCCTGTATGCCGAATTGCAGCCAGGTGCACTTTTATGGAAGAGAATTTTAGACCTGCCTTAGCTAAGTGAAGCAGGTAAGGTAAAACCACATCCTCCTGCCCCCGGTAGGATGGTAAATTATTTTGCACACACCACAAATAGAAACGCTTCCATATACAAGCATAAGAGTGTCTTGTGGAAGGCCTTCTTGCTTCTTTCAAGATGGTCATGCAGTCCTGAGGGAGTCCTAAATGACCATATTGGAGGACCTCAGGAGCCATGCCGCCAAGTTCAGTGATGGAAGGTTGGGGTGATGAATGCAGGTCCGGTCTGCAAAGCAATCTCTTGTGTGGACGTTCTGATGGGTGCAAAAGGTCCGGGTACCACCACTGCCGTGGCCAGTCCGGAGCGATCAGAATCATCCTCGCCTTGGAGTGGGAGAGCTTGGTCACAACCTTCGGGATGAGAGGAAGGGGAGGAAATGCGTATACAAAGCTTCCTGACCAGTTGATCAAAAGGGCATTCCCTCTCGATCCTGGTCGATAGAATCTTGAGGCAAAGTCGCGGCATTTTTTGTTTGTGTCGTCCGTGAAAAGGTCGATGCTTTGACGACCCCATTCTCAGAAGATTTCTTCGACGACTTCGTCGTTTAGAACCCAGTCCTGCTGGTCCTCAAAGTGACGACTGAGAGCGTCTGCTTGTAAGTTCTGCTCCCCCGGTAGGTGTATTGCTGTAATTGTCAGATCCCTTGCCAGGAGCCAATGCCAGAGAGCTTGGGCTTCCAAAGAGAGAGAGAGCGATCGAGTCCCTCCCTGCTTGTTCAGATAGTACATGGTGGTCGTATTGTCTGTCTGAACTAGAATGGAGCTGGTCTGAATGGATGGGAGAAAAGCCTTGAGGGCTAAATGTACAGCTCGTAGCTCCAGCATGTTGATGTGGTACAATCGTTCTTTTTTCGACCATTGACCTTGAGTCTGGAGGGACCCCATGTGTGCTACCCAACCCTGGAGGGAAGCTTCTGTGTTTAGTGATTGTGTCGGAGGAGGCTGATGGAACGGAACCCCTCTACCAACAGATTCTCCTGTCGCATCCATCAAGGAATTGATGCTCTGGCTGCTTTTGACAGATATATCCTGTCGTCCCATCGAGCCGTTCGTTGATCCCATTTGTCCTCCAGATCCTGATGTAAAGGACGCATCCTTAGCCTGGCGTTGGGTACAAGAAAGATGCAGGATGCCATCGACCCTAGGAGAGAGGCAACCTGACGGACTGAAGGAGAGGTGCTGCGCAGAATCTGTTTGCCTTTCAGGGTAATAGATGACAGTCTCTCCTCCGAAGGAAACACTTTTCCTACTGCGGAGTCTATTGTTTGCCCAGATAGTGGATTTTTTGTGTGGGATGCTGAGTCGATTTCTCGAAGTTGACGTGGAGACGCAGCCTTTGGCAAAGGGCTAGACATTGCTGATAATAGGACCTCACGCTCTGGGGAGAAGGACCTTTCAGAAGCCAGTCGTCGAGATAAGGGTAAACAAAGATACCTTTGTGCCGTAGAGCAGCTGCTACTACTGCCATGCACTTTGTAAACACTCGAGGAGCCGACTTCAACCCGAAGGGCAGTACTTTGAACTGATAATGGGTCGATCCCACCAGATAACGCAGGAACTTTCTGATGGATTTGTTGAGGGTAGGAACATCCAGGATAGGTCTGTATTCTGATTTCCGACCTTTCTTCTTCACTAGGAAGTACCTTGAGTATACCCCTCGACCTCGCTGCGAAATAGGAACTTCCTCAATGGCTGATTTTCGCAGGAGGGTGGATACTTCCTGCTGCAGTATCCGCATCTGGTGACACATAGTTTTTACTGGAGGGATCGAAGGAGGCCGATGCCGGAAACTTAAGAGAGTACCCATTCTGCAGCATACTTAACACCCATTGGTCTCTTGTGATATCGTGCCACTCTTCCAGATGGTTGGCTATACTTCCCCCTGGGAAACAGCGATGAGGGAAGTGAGTATTCATTGCTTCGAAGAAGTTTTTGCTGTGGCAGCAGATTGACGAGGGGTTCCTCTCCCTCTGGGAGCACGACGTCCCTGATAGTGGGATTTAGATTGACTCTGCTGATGTTGGTGCCTCTGCCACTGAGGGGTTTGAACCCTCTGATGGAAGGGCCGCCGATCGTATGGCCTGTATCGGCGCCTGAACTCCTTCTTTCTTTCAAGCCCTACTGCCTTTAGGGTATCTAGTTCTGTCTTCATTCTCGACATCTCATCTGTGTGAGTGCCAAACAAGGAGGATCCTGAGAAAGGGAGGTTGAGAATCCGTGACTGACCTTCAGGTTTTAGTGCAGTTAGCCGGAGCCAGGATGATCATCTAGCAGAGATACCGTGCGCATAGGAGTGCGCAGACAGTGTCGCTCCATCAGCTGCGGCGCTGATAACTTGATTTGCCACCAAGCTTCCTTCCTGCAATATCTCCTCAAAATCCATGCCGTCTTCTTTGGGCAGTTTTTCTGTGAAACTTTGAAGAGAGTCCCACAAGGACCTATCATAACGTCCTAATAGCGCAGAGGCGCTGGAGACCTTCAACATGGAGGCCGACGTGCCGCAGACTTTCCTCTCCCACCAGTCCTGCGCTCTGCTTTCCTTATCGGGAGGAACGGTTGATGAGGATGCTACTGCGTACATCTTTTTCGCAGCCGCAATTATTACAGACTCAGGAGGTGGGTCGGATCTAAGAAATAATGGATCCTCTTCCGCATAACGATGTTAAACTTTGCTGCCCCTCTGGCCAGAACGTCCTGAAAAGTACTGACGTCATCCACCGGGGAGATCCTGGAAGGAGGACTGTCTGTAAGGGTCGGAGAGTAGTCCCTCTTTGAAGATTGGGTAGAAGAGGGAGAATGAGTCGGTGACCTGCGCCTTCTCCAATGACCCCGAGATGTAGATCTCCTTCTTGGAGAGGCTGCCGGAGTATGTGTCTGATCTCGACCCTTCGATGGAGTGGTAGGAGAGAGATCTACTGCTTGTACCAGCCAGGCCAGTGGAGACCTGTGTAGAGGACTTGAATAGTCCTCAGGGCCTTGTGCCTGTGCTGTTCCAGACTTCTGCCAGTGATGCAAAGGTAACATCAACCTAGGAGAGAGGTGTACAGATGGAGTTTTCTGCCTCTCTTCTTGTGCAGGAGCCTCAGAGCGTGAGCGGGGGCGTACAGGTGGAGACGCCGGACTGCTCGATGTCGAAATGATCCCCTCCGGTGACCTTGAGGTTGATGAAGACGTGCGTCTGGAACTTGTGTGATGGGTCGACGCTGACCGATGAGTGCCTCGACGTTGAACGTGGAGTTACTACGTCCTGAACCACCACTGGTGATTTCGCCCTAGACGTCGGTGAAGGTGACGGAGAAATGCTCACTGGACGTGGTGACGGCGGAGACCGATGTCTCGACGTCGAGCGGTGTGTCCCTGACGTCGACCGCCCTCTGGAGACAGATCTGTGCCTCGACGTCGATCGTCGCTGGGTTGACGACGACTGAGGTGTTCGTCTTGACGTCGAACGTCCTTGAGCTGACGCCGACGGAGTCCCCTGTCTCGACGTCGAGCGTTCATGACGTGGTGTCGATGGAGCCTTGTGTCTCGACGTCGAACACCTGTGTGATACTGTCGATAGATGCTTGTGTCTCGACGTCGACCGTCTATGGGAAGATGGCGACGGAGTTTTCTGCCTCGACACCGAAAGGACGTCGACGGAGTCTTATGCCTCGACGTCGAACGTTGAGCCAATGCTGACGGAGACCTGCTCCTCGACGTTGAGCGTAGCCTGGTTGACGCCAACGGAGGGTTCGTTACCTGTTGACTCAATGTCGAAACTGTCGTCTTCGGTCTTGGCGTCGATTGGTGCACCGGCACCGTCGACTGCGGAGGTCTCGACGACATCCGTTTCTTCGCCGCTGGTAAATTCGACGCCGATCCCAACGCCGATTGGGAACATATCGGGATTTTACTTCTCGACGTCGATCTGGACCTCTTTTTCTTCTGTCTCACCGGAGACCTTCCTCTGGATGTAGATTTCTTCCTCTCAGAAAGTCCATACAGACGTATTCTTTCTCTCTCCTTGAGAGTTCTTCTGGACAGCTTTTTGCAATGCTGGCAGGTCTCTGAGGTGTGAGAGTCAGGAAGACAGAGGATGCACACAGAATGTGTGTCAGATCTGGCCTTCTTCTTGCCCCAGGAGGGCCAAGAGTCAAAAAGAGATGGCATAATGGCAGAAAATAAAACCCTTTCTGTCAAAAAATGGTTGTACCTCACTCTAAGACCAAAAAGACGTCGAGTGAAAGGTAGAAAACCACAATTAAATGAACGAATATTTGACAAAAAGTCAAAAAATCAGAGCTGTGAATTCCAAGATCCTGACTGAAGGAGCCGGAAAGAACAACTGACCTGTCACCCCCGAGGCATTAACGGAAAGATGGGGGTCATGGCTGCCTTAAAGGCACGGTCCCAGTTTTTTGTGTTACAATTGCTTTCATTTTCTATGATATTGGTTTTCAATGCAGCCTGTAGGCTAACAATGCGGGCTCTTTTGCAGTTTGGTGTTAATTCTGCTCATTAAAAAGAGTTCAAGTAATGCTTGCCCTCCTGTAGTCTATATTCTATAGTATATGGTTGCAAAAACTGTTACTTGTTATTGCATTGATTAGCCTCTTTTTGTTTTTTTTTAAAGGGGCTGCATTGATATGTGAAAAAATGATATATATATATATATATATATAGCTGTATATATATGTTTTCATATATATTTTTTATTATTTCTGGGGTCCAAGTGCATGGGCGGGAATATTCAGTGCTTATGACTATTGATGAGGATGCCCTGGAAGAGAACTACATCTAACATTGGTATTCTAGTAGGAATCCACTACTACTGGATGAAGATGACTTAATAGTTTTGTGGCGTAAAAGTGTCCCTTATCAAGCAAGTGTCTCTTTAGACATGAAATGCCTGATGTAGAGGAAGATGGTAATGCAATATTCTCTGATTTCTGGATAACTGCTAAGGTTAGAGGAGAATCCATAGAAGGAATTTTCTCCAAGACATAGTATATCATACTGCATGAAATTCTACTGGTGGGTCAGAAATTATTAGCACATCCTCCAGGACTCCAACACTTTTCCATTACCATTCAATTTGAAATCAAGCCTCCCAAGGGCCTCACAAGCCTACCAGTAGCTCGTGGATACCCTGTGAGTAGATCGAGGCACCAACATCTATTTTAGTGCCCTTTAAAGACCTGCATTAAAAGTAAATGAGACTTTATTAGTGTCTTAATTTCAGGCCTCGTGCAGCACTTGCCCGCCTTCACCTAAACCAGCTGCTCACATAGGCTAAAATGGATTTGTCTGGGGCAGGGCGGGTAGGTGACAAGAGTGCCAAAAGCCTGGCATGAGCAGTATTAGAGCGCACACCAGGTGCTACGCCGCGTCCTTTCAGCTGCCTGGCACGGCACTTCAGTCCTGTGTGTCCAGTATAGCCGGAGTGGCAGCCTCGATACGAGAGCCTTACTTTAAAACACAGGCCATCGGTTAGCTTTGTTGTAGCTGCAAACCACAACGTTCAGCTCTTGGGTTGAAGAGCACAAGGCCGGGGACTGGCATAAGGTTCCTAACTCGCGTTTATGGCCTACTTGCAAGAAGTACTTTATTTAAAAAGAAATACATGTGAAATGCTGTTTTATTGTTTCAGTGTTGAGACTGAGAGGATGGGTGAAATGCGAGCAGTACTTTATTTAAAAAAAAAAAGTATCTCTGTGAAATACTACTCAATTACAGCTTGCATCTTCCAGCTGTTTGCGTTCAGCACCTTTAAGGCACGGCTGCACTAAGCTTTCTCTCTGGCCTTCCAAGGAAGCTGCTACTCCCCTCTGACTGACACTGTCACTGAGAGCCACCCTAAATACCCTGGTCTCGACCAGATCATGCCTTGCAAGGTTTTCAAAACCACAGCAGCAGGAGGTGTTGATGTTTTTGTTTGACTCTGTCAAAATGTTGGTGTGATTCTTGCTTTTTATGTCGCCTGCACCAATACAAACAGTGGCAAATTGACATCTAGACTCGCAAACACACCACCATTAGTGCCACACTGAGATCTATCAAATGAAACTGCGTTCTAAAACAGAGACTAATTCTTTAGTGTCACACATTCCGAAAACTTAGTGAATGTTAGGACAAAACGCTCTCAGGATACATGTAGCTCAAATGTATAACTGCATGGCTATTCATTTGGACGACTCAATGAACAGACCGCCCCCAGGCACTTGAATGACAGGACAAAACATGCTATAGACCTTTTAAAGATGACAGGCAAAGTAGGCCATGCTGGAATTCAAACCTGTTCCTGTAGATCTTGGGGCGGAACCTCAGGCAATTGAAGTGTCCTACTATGCTACAAGGGCACTCTACATGACAGTATTATTTGCAACAGGAACGTTTTAAGCCTGGGTGCGTTTTATACACTTAGTGCGTGTGGAAGGGTGCAGTCCATTAGAGAGTGGAGACATGCAATTAGAACAGTACTGCACAGGAGCCTGCCAAATCATTTTCACATAATTAAATTGCACTGTGCACCTGCAGGCTACGTACATTTACATTTGAATGAATATGGAAGTACTGGAATTCGCCCAGAATCTCATAATTATTGGTTATGTGTAAAGCTGTGATTCAAACACAAGTCTACAATTTACAAAATTAGATTTGAAGACACTAGGCCACTTTTCTTGATTTTGGGAAATTTTGCCAGAGGAAGTGTACATGTGACTGATGTATCAACACTTGGTTGTTTTTCATCACAGTTGAGCGAAGGCACCACTAGTGCTCAGAAGGCACGTCATTTGTAAGTGTGCCTCTCCCCCACACGTTAGCGTCACACACGATCTAAGAGGCATGAAACACGTTTTTCATATTTATCAGTAATTCCAGATTTGAAATCTAAGGAAATGCTAAAATGCACACATCATATGAATTGAAAGCGCCGTATAAACTGTGCTAGCTGTGTGCATGAACAATAAATGCTTCTAAATGTAAACAGCACAAAGGAATGGGAGGTCTTTTGGCAGGAAACCAGCAACTGAACCCTGAGGCCTGGGTTTTGGCCACAGCTTCTCTACTTACATTAACAGTGCACACCTGGAGATATGCTCTACCAGCCAGTGGCCCAGTTGCTCATTTCCTTTAAAAATGGATACGTGGGGCGTGGCCAAGATGGCGGCGCGGTAGGACGTGTCTTACTGCCTCTCCGCTGTCCACCGAGCTTAGCACCGGCCTTCGGCCATCCACGGAGCCAGGAACGCCGTGGGACAGCAGCCCGACGTTGCGCTACACCCGGAGCTTGGAGGGGAAGCTACGAGGTCCGACGAGGCTGTAGCGGCGGCGCCTGACTCCGGAGCGGAGTAGCGGCCTCGCAGGCTCAGCACAGCGGCCCTGCTTGAAGGTCAGCCGCGAATCCGGAGACGGCCCTGGAGCGGTGAGACCCGCAGTCACATTCCGGGTCTCCCGCAAGTGTCAATCAGTGCCCACAGCATCGGGCGGATTGGGGACGGCATAGGAGGCGCCGGGACCACCGACGGCGGACGCGGGTCTGGTGCGTCGCCTGCCATTTTGTTCGGCCGCAACGCCCTAACGTATACCGGGCCCCGAGGTGAGAGGAAGGGGAACGGGCCCGGCAGCTACCGCGTCTCAGCACTGGCGACGACAAGCTTGCTCCCTCACCCAGTGACAGCGGGGGGTAATGAGGAGGAGCGTGCGGCGTGACACGGCCTACACAGTGCGCGGCATGGGGGTGGCCTAGACCCAGATACCAGCTCTTCCTGGCACACAGCGAATCTGGCCCCACACGGAGAAGCAGCATCGGCCCGGCCATAGCCAGAGGTGAGCATATGGTGGCCTGAAGCTCCACCGTACGGAATAGAGCGGCCCGTGCACAGCATTGCGCAGATCCGGCACACAGCAAAGAGCGACAAGATTAAGCCTACAGAGCACGCCACAGCGACGGCCCAGCACCAGGCACTGTTGGCCACCCCAGGGAAAGACACTCCGCGAAGGGAACACCGTGAAGCACAGGGGTCTTGAGCGTGGCTATCGTTAGAGGCAGACACCGAGGGTGGGACCTGGCGCCCCGCGGAGGTGGTCCGGGTGTGGCTTGTGGATGTGCAGCGCGGTCCCCCACTCGGATCCCTGCTCAGCGCTTCCCTCCGGGACGAGTGTCTCCTGCTCGGCCGGAGTCGGAGGCCCTGGATGGACTAGGCCCAGCCACTGACCACGTGAAGGTAGCAGGAGGAATCGACTTGCCTAGCGGGAAAGTGCGAAGTCCCTGGGGGCGTTCAAGAGAGCGATCCTAGTGACGGATGCAACATTGGGACCCAACATCCTGCAGGTCAGTGTACCCGTGAAGCACACATAAGAGGCGAAAAGAGCTGTACCCGGGGGGCGGGCTCTCACTCAGTCGCGAAGCCACCGGGCACGGTAAGCCACTACACCAACAGCGGAGACCACCGGAGGAGCCCCTGAGCGGGTTGGACCGGGCGTTTTGCCACCTTTGCACCACTGCCACCCCGTAGAGAGGCGACCCCTGAGGCCTGGGTTGGACCCCCCTTTGTGCCCGCCAGGGCGGATGTAGGGAGCGGAATAGGAGACAGAGGCCCTTCTGCGCACGCCCGGATCAGACTAGAGGACTTACCGGCTAATCACCATCCCTGAAACAGGAAATGACCTCCACCCGAGGAAAGAAAGATAAGACACTGAAGGAGCTCTTCGCACGCCACCAGGGGGGCACCACCATGGATCACTTATCCTCGGGGGACTCCTCCACGCCGCAGTCGGCAGACTCCAAGGAGGAACCGGTGACGCGCGCCTTCCTTGAATCACTGTTCAGGACGCTTCGTGAAGACCTACAGACGGTCAAGCGTGACCTCACCTCGGAAATCAAGATGTAGACGATATTGGCGAGCGGGTAGCCGCATTAGAAGACAAGGGCGACAACAGGGACACGGAACTAATGGCCCTTCAGCAAGAGGTCATCTGCATTCACGAGCAGCAGGTGGATCTGCAAACACACCTTGAGGACTTAAAGAACTGTTCGCGCAGGCATAACATCAGGATCAGAGGGGTGAGAACCAATGCAGAATCCAGCGATATTTTTAGCTATGTACGGGAGCTTTTTAACTACATCCTGGGCAACCCACCCAACACAGATCTTAAATTAGACAGAGCACACAGGGTGGGCCTCCCTCGGTCAGATAAGGCGCCAGCTGCAGACATCTTGGTCTGCGTCCAGGACTTCCGCACGAAAGAGGATATTCTTCGCAAGGCCAGATCTATGCATCCGATCACCTTCAGAGATCAGACCCAGCTCTTGTATCAGGATCTTGCGGCGCTCACCTTACAGAAACGCAGGACCTTCCGCCCCATCACAGCTCACCTTCGTCAACGCAACATCTCATACTCGTGGGGACACCCGTTCCGCCTTATTTTCAGATTAGATAGCAAACTGTACCAGCTCCGCTCTCTTACAGAAGCCAGCCAATTACTAGGTGTGGACATTCCAGAGGACGAGGACGGAGGCCGCAGCCTGGGCCCATGCACGGGAGATACACAGCCAAGATGGCGACAGCAGGGCCGCAGGTGCCGCACCAAACGCCCGGACCCAGCAGAGATCACAAAAGGACAACAGGCCGCTCTGGAATCCCTCCCAGAAGCCTTGGTGAAGACGCAAACCTCGTGAAACTGCAGGGGCTGACTGCTCTTCTTCCTTCCCGTTACATGAGGTGGGCGGCAGGGGGGTGGGGAGGACACACTTGGCCACACTATGGACCCCACGAGGATCTTCTGCCGATCGTCCTTGGATGACGGACTGAAAGTTGATTACTTAACCATTCTTCTTGAGTTTGTTAGACTTGTTTCTTTGGGGTCTTTTGTTATTGGGGTTCCCCGTCCACCGTTCCCTGGCCTGTATCAAGTTTGGGTTCACATAAGGGCCGCCCTTTACAAGTGCGCACTAGCTTACATAGGCCGGCCGTGCTTAGGGCCTTACACCGCATCCCATATTTCCAGCCCACTAGATGCCTCCCACCACTCTTAAAGTCCTCACGCTCAATGTAAGGGGACTTAACAACCCCATCAAACGCAGGGCGATCCTTTCATACCTGGAGAGTACTGGAGAGGACGTTTGCCTCCTGCAGGAGACGCACCTGCTTGCCAGGGATTGCCATCGATTGAAATCTCGCAAGTTCCCTGCCCAACTCTTTTCATGCAGCCCCACTAAGACAGCAGGTGTTGCGATACTAGTATCCCGGGCGTTCCAGGGGAAGGTGAGGCAAAAGATAGGCGAAATCAAGGGGAGATTACTCTCTTACCAGTTTTTGATTGCGGGGCACACATTGGTCATTGGGTCCATATACGCACCCAATGAGGGTCAGGAGAGGTTCCTACATGGGGCATTGACTGAGGCCACAGCTACAACGGACCACAAAATCCTCCTGGGAGGAGACCTGAACCTTGTATTTAACAATGCGCTAGATAGGTCAGCCCAGCGGTTCGGCCAGGTAGGCTGACTGAACTCGGCCTGGTGGATCTCTGGAGGGTCCAACACCCACACCTCAGAGAATACTCATACTACTCTAGCGCCCACAGGACCTACGCTAGGCTGGACTATCTGATAGGCTCCACAGCCCTCCGCGACATCTTGTCAACGGTTGACATTCTCGTGGCATCACTGTCTGACCACGCGCCGGTGGTGGCCACTCTGACCTTGCCCCCTCTCCAGCGACCCGCACGACAGTGGCGACTTCGAGACACCCTTTTGCAGCGGACCGATGTGGTCGACCAGGTACAACACGCACTAGAAGAATATTTATTACACAATGACAACCCCGATAGCCTCCCGTCTACCAGATGGGAGGCACTCAAAGCCGTGATTAGGGCCGTACTAATCGCTATCTCCACGGCAGACAATGCGGAACTCAAGCGTAAAAGGGACGAGCCAACACAAAAAGTTAGGGAATTAGAGCAAATGCATCACCGAACCGGTGCACCCCGCATCTGGCGCCAACTGTCGGCAGTGCGGGCGCAACTAGCAGCCATAGATCAAGATAGGGCGGAATATGCAGCGCTGCGTCTGCGCCATTCCTTTTACGTAGAGGGTGACAGATGCGGGCGTCTGCTCGCCCACAAACTACGTGAAACTAGACTGCTGCAAGGGGTTCAGGAGATCTGAGATCAGACAGGGGAGAAAACCACAGAAGATGCGACTATCGCAGACACATTCAGGGACTTTTATGCCCAACTATACGACGCACAGAGGTTAGATCCTGCGGACACCGACGCTTATCTGACGCAAGCACATCTCCCAACACGGACGCCAGAACAGGCGGAACACTTGGAAGGGGACATATGGGTAGAAGAGGTTGTAGCGGCTATAGCACGCCTCAAATTAGCGAAATCTCCCGGCCCGGATGGCTATACCGCGGCCTTTTATAAACAGTTCTGCTCCACTCTAGCCCCCCTACTCACCAGGCTATACAACACCTTTGCGTCCCCAGGGGCGATTCCCCGATCTATGCTCGAAGCCGCGGTGGTGGTAATCCCTAAGCCAGGGAAGGATAAAACCTGCTGCGGAGCGTACCGCCCCATTTCCCTCCTGAACATCGATTTGAAATTATACACCGGGATATTGGCGAGCAGGCTAGCTCCCCACATGCAGGGCTTGATCGACCCTGACCAAGCCGGTTTCATCCCCCAAAGACAAACCAGCGACAACACCAAGAGGGTCTTACACCTCATAGAGAAGGCATCACAGATCCCAGGGGACTACATACTCCTTACCATCGACGCCGAAAAGGCCTTTGATCGGGTCCACCGGCCGTATTTAGAACAGGTGTTGATTCGAACTGGCCTTGGAGAGAGAATGAGGACACAGATCCTGAACTGTTATCACGCCCTTACAGCGTCAGTGAGGGTCAACGGACACACCTCAGCTCCTTTTCCCATTAGCAGAGGCACAAGGCAGGGATGCCCTCTGTCGCCTTTGCTTTTTGCTCTATACATGGAACCACTGGCTCAGAGAGTAAGGGGCCATCCGCTCATTACGGGCATCCGCTTTGGGGGGCGATACACACACACCATCAGATCATTTGAGGATGATATACTTGTGACATTGACGGATCCCGCAGCGGCTCTAGGAGCCTTCCTGTCGGAGCTGGACTCCTTCGGGGGAGCCTCAGGGTTCAAAGTTAACATTGCGAAGTCGACCGCTCTCAGTCTCTCTCTATCCCCACATGCACAGGCATGCCTTCAGAGGCAGCACCCGCTGCAGTGGTCCCGAGACACGGTCCCGTACTTGGGGTTTCCTCTTAGCGCCCACTCTCCAATCCACTGTGTCTGCTAACTATGTTAAACTGCAGGCCCAAATAAGCTCCGATCTGCAGCGGTGGAAACATTACCCTATCTCGTGGCTTGGAAGGATAGCGGCTAATAAGATGACAATCTTGCCCAAACTCTTGTACCTCTTTCAGACGCTTCCTCTGCGACCACCGGATGGCTGGCTCAATCGGGTACAGTCGGAACTTTCCTCATTCATTTGGCAGGGACGCAAGCCACGACTGAAGAAATTAGTTAGCTTTCTTCCGCCCGCTGACGTGGGACTCGGGATCGCTGACATCCAACTCTATTATAAAGCCACGCAGCTCCGATACTTAGTGGAATGGAATCGCACGGAGTCGGAAAAACACTGGCTATTTCAAGACCGGGCGGTGGCCGGTACATCCCTTAGGAAGATTCCCTTCCTCAAGAAATCGCATAGACCCCCCAACCTCTATGCCTCTCACATCACACGTACAATTTAACGACATGGGACCAGACCAACAGGAGCCACGGGTTGACGACCTTTCCCTCCCCTCTCACCCCACTTTTTGACAACCCAGACTTTAGCCCAGGGATGGGGGAGTCCTCCTTCATACAGTGGCGAGCCACGGAATGCCGAGCACTGGGTCATTTCTTTGATATCCAGGGGGTGATTCCCTTTCCTCAGCTTCGGTCGGACTATGGACTGCCTGAGTCCGAACGGCTTAGATACCTGCAGCTACGACATTGGGCGCTCCACCCGGATAATAGGCCTCACGCACAGAGACTTCTGACCCCATATGAACGATGGCTAATCACACGATCATCCGACAAGAAATTGATCTCAGACCTCTATAAGATGCTACTCTCCCGTTACAAATACAGAGGGAAGAGGGTACATTCTTACATACGGTCTGGAGCTGTACGGTGTTGCAGCCGTTTTGGAGGAGGGTGGCTTCTTGCCTTAGCGACATACTTGCATGGGAGCTCCCGCTGGATCCGAGACTTTTCCTCTTACACAGCACTGACGAGATAGGGGGCAACATATATAAACAATATCTACTCTTTCTGGCTCATACCATTGCCAAACGTGACATAGCCCAGCTGTGGAATCGGACCTCCCCCCCGACTATGGGTAAATGGAAGGCTGAACTGGACAGGTGTATGGGCGCTGAGGTGGCGGTGTTTCTGGCCCGTGGATGCCCCAGAAGCATAGAAAAATCTGGACCCGTTGGGCGACATACCGAGGGATGGACCTTCCCCCCCTCCCATCCTTAGACCCTTTGACAGAACCCCCCACTTATACCAATGTTCACTAGACGTCTCTTTCCGTGTCATGTAATTGTTTGCCTCTGTATTTTTGTAATTTTTATGCAATTGCTGGGATCTAGGATTGTCTGCACCGTGTTTATACTGTTGGACCTGCAGTTTTTGCAGGAGTTACAATTGTTTAAATATTACGGTACTCCTGATTCATGTTGTTTCTTACAGGTACTTGTAGGGCTAAGGCCCATATTGCATCAGGAAAACCAAATTAAATGTATTTAAAAAGAAAAGTATCAAATGACTGATCGAATGCAGGAAGACTGTGCAGCATGATGGAAGATTAAAGGGGATGTGTTTCTTCTTAAGGAGACTACAATATTCCATAGAAGATAAAACAAATTAACAAATTAAAAGCACTGTTGCTATGTCATAGCAGGGATTTACTGGATTTAAAATCAAATTATTAACATTCATGGCTCTTTGAGAACCATACACAACAAGACAAAGCTAACTTGTGGAGACTGAACAAACAAGTCGTAGACAGCCCAACATCCTCAGAACGAACTCATGATACTTTGTCATTTTCAGGAAAATCAAAATTGTCTAACTAATGTTGTTACAGTTGGGATACAATCAAAGAGTCAATTAGAGGCATATACTTTAGGCTGTCAGTCCACAAGGACTTTAAAAATACAGATTTGAATGATATCCAACATGAAATTAGACAAAATACACATTGAGTCAAGAAACAATCTCTTGCTGAATTTAAAGACACTAAAGTACAAATATAAGAAAATGATCTCTAAAAGAGCTGGTTGTACAGTTCAGTCTGTAAAATTGAAATGTGTGGGGATAACAAATCTGGCAAGATCCAGGCAAATTATCTTAATAACAAAAAATCCAGCAATCAAAGTTCACTTTTATAAGGTGAGATTTTAATATTACTAGGAATTAAGATATTGGGAAAGATTTTTTTGGAAAGAATTTCAAAGTGATGTGCACACCTAAGGGAGAAGTATGTACCAATTCACACACTGATAATTACTTACAAACTATTTATCTTCCAACTGACTTAAACTGACGGATAATGACTGAACGGTCCAAATGAAGATGTAGAGATTCTCAAAGCAATATCAACTATTCCATTAAGGAAGGCAACACTTCTGGATGGTCTGCAAAATTATTTAAAATAAAAATACAGTAATAGACTCTTAAACCCAATGATGAGACTTTTCCAAAGTTTTGCTAGTGAAAAGATGGTCAGTGAATCAGCCACAGAGGCTAGCCTACCTTTGATCATGAAAGTTTGCATGGAACCTGCCAGGTACCACCCAGTCTCACTGACCAATGCCACCTCTAAATTATGTGCTGGGGTGTAAGGTAATAGACTTGTACGTGTTATCAATAAAGTGATCTACCCAACCTGATTTCCTCAGACGCAAGTTTTATTGTCCTCCTGGTTTGAGTTTTCCTGATCTTTCTGGCTTGGTTACTTGCCCTCTTGACCCTCCTGGTACTGGACCCACTGGTCCTTTCCCTCTTGATCCTGGTTATCCTTGTTCAGGTCCTCCTGCACCTGGTCAGCTCCTCCCGGCCACACATGTCCAGTCCCCTTGGTCTTCTTGACTCTAGCTGGCCTTCTACATCTGATCCTTATCATCTTGGTCCTTCTACCAGATATGATCAACTGCTCTACACGGTATTCAGGACCGCTGCCCCCTTGGTCACAATCTTCATGGCCCTCTTATCCCTGTTGATGGTCCCAGTGGTTCACTTGCACTGGTCCTCCTAGTGTCCTTGGTCCTGGTCTCCCTGGTCTTCCTTGTCAATGTTCTGCTTATCCTGGTCCCCTGGTACTACTGGTCATTGTCTTCTTGGCCCTGATCTTCATAGTCCTTCTCTATCTGATCATGCTGGAAATAGTCCTCCTGCTCATTGTCCTCATGCTTCTGCAATAACTTGTCCTGACCCACTCCTGATCATTCTAGCCTTTTCTAGTTCTGATGGACCGCCTGTTCATGTTAGAACTTTCTGATCCTGGCCTTCCCGGTCCTGACATATCTGGTCATCGTTCCCATGTACTCCCGCCTCTTGTCACTTAGAACCTGCTTCACAAGCTCCTAATGCTGGCCCTTTTCATCCTCCCCACCTTAAACCACTGGAGCTGTCCCAGAAGGCCTGAGGGGCCAGAATTATCTAGCTTCTCTCGCTTACATGTTGATGATAATTCTGACCCTGGTCAGTGTAATCGGGTCTTCTGAGTTCTGGGACACCTTTGTCTGGGCCTTCAATTGCTTTGGTCTTGCCTTGCTTTGCCCTCCTAGTCCCCTGGTCCAGCTGCTCCATCCTAGTCCTACTAGTCATCCTAGTGACCCGGTTCCATTTTGTTCTTCTGCATCTGATCCCGGTCCCCTCTGTCATTATCCTCCTAATAACTGTCCTCCTTGGTCTGGTCTTACTTTTCCTTGTTCCTGGCCCCGGTCCTCCCAGTTCCTGTGTTGTAGGTCACCTTGGTGGACGTAGTCCTTGTAACCCTGGTTTAAGGTCCTCCTGAGTCTGAACTGCATTGGCCTTATGAGCCTGGTCCCACTGGCACTGGACTTCCTGGTCCTTTCTATTCTTCCTGGTCCTGATCATCGAGGACCCCCTGGCCCTACTAGCCCTTGTCCTTCCCTGTCAATGTCTACCCGGTCCTTCAGCTACTCCTGGTCCTCTTCATCCCTCTGATCCTGGTCTGTGCTCTCAGGACCTCCTAGCCCTTCCCGTTTTGCTGGTCAAGGACCTTCTGTTTCACCTATCTCTGAAGGTCCTTCTGCTCCTTCGAGGCCAGATCGCTGGGTCCTGATCCCCCTGTTTCACATCCTCCTGGTCTTCCTGACCCTTCTCACTCTGGTCCTTGTATCACTAGTCCTGTTTCTCTTGGTCCTGTTCCTCCTCGCTCGCTTGTCCCAGTTCCCTTCTGGCCTTAGTCAGCCTGGTTCTCGAGGTGTCTACCAGGCGCTGGTACTTCTTGTCCTTGTCCTCATGGCTCTGACCATTTTCGGCCTCCTGCTGATTCACATCCTTGTCCTTGTCCACCTACTGGAAATCATCCTCCTCCTCCTCTTTCTTCCTTCCCCAGGTCCCTTTCACAGTGACTTTAGTCAGTACAGCCTCCAAACTAGTTACTCAGATTTTTTTTTTGGCTTTCAGATTTCTTTTGCTGGGACAACACTGTCAATGATACAAAAATGAAGACCCAGCAGGGCCAGGACCCAGCTCATTTTAACATTGCTTAGCATCTTTTTTTTTTATTTTTAAACCAGATTTTATTGGCATTTAGTATATCAACACATTACATACTGTTCAATCTATACATTGCTTACAGTATTCTCGGAGTATTGCTGCTGCATTACATTCAAATTCTCCAACTGGTGCCCCCTTCCCTCCCTCCACCCTCCCTCCCTCTCGAACATTGCTTAGCATCTTATAACTTAAAGCTACCATTCCAAGAAACATTGGGTGGTTGCCTAAAAGGTTAGTTTGGCTGGAGAAGCCTCTCACAACATGGGAATAGTGAGTTTATTCACCTGGCACTCTTGCTTGTCAACTACCCAGAGGCTTTGCAATCCCGCTTGAAAAGCATCTCCAAACTGGCACAAGGCCTTCAATAAGAAGTCCAAAATGCATCAAGCCCTCACGAATCATCAAAAGGAGGATCATAAACGTTAATAAACATACTATTCTCATCAGTGAAGAAAACATTTATCTTACATCCTTAGTCAGCCAAATACTCATAGACTGCAGCATAAAATATGTATGCTATATCCTAAAGCTCCTGAAACAGCCGTTTGAGCTCTACATTTTTTATTTTAATATTTTATTAATATAAATGGTTTTGCTCAAAATTGATTTTACTTTTATTCTGTAAACAACCTATCTTAATTCAGGCATTTACCTTTGCACATAGTTTGTAGATTTGTATATGCACTTACTTTCAAATACTTAATACACTTTCCTGCACCCATTGCAAGATGGGCACCACTCTACCATTCCCTGGAGCCCCTATTTTCTTAATGTCTTACTAAATAAAGACCCTCTTCACACTCTTTATCTGGATGCCAGTCAAACAGTCCATGATCTCTACTACTGAGCCGGGGTCCAGCTAAAGATTGAAGTGTTAGCTATTCAATTGGCTGCTGGATAATTAGCAGGCAAAATGAACTATTTTGACAGAGGCCTGATAGATAGCTACTTCCTTTAAAAATATTTGTCAAAAAGGGTTGTTAGTTTAACTCTTATAGCTTGAAACTTACTAAGGCGTTATCAAGTGACTGCTTGTATTGATGAGACCAGGCCCACAGTTTGTATTGTTCTTTGTTTTTCAGATATTATCTCACTCAGTACGGCAATGTAAAGTGCATCGTTTCAGTGAATATGTTATGTGAATACTGATGGTCCCGTTGATGTAACTGCTGAAAGTATGGTCACAGTTTTGATTGTACATCTACTGTAAATTGCGAATCTATAACAAACATTTTTTTTTAAGTGACTAATCGGATTGTTCACTTTTAGATCTGATAACACATGACTCTCACTCTCCTACTCTGTGTGAATTGTCAACTACTGATTCCCCTGCTGCTATCCAGAACACACCGGTTAAGGTTAAGCTTTGCTGCCTATCCAGGAGAACAATGAACTTGACATTGTAAAACAAGTGTTACAGAAAAGTGATTCAGTTCTCTAACAAATTTAGGAGAAAGGGAGCTCCAAACAAGTTCAATTCAACAGATGAACGACTAATATGTGTAGCAGTGACACAAAGAGAATGATATCAAAATGCAAGAAACTCCATATGCTGAAATTTCAACAAGATACCTTTTTGTTCAATCTGTTTATTATGGCATGGTGAAGTTTGAATGTATATTTTCATCTAACCTCAGAGCTTCAACTTCCACGGCTACATGTCCGGAATGACAAAACACGATGTTTTCCGCACGCTTAGCATGACCCCCACAGCCATCTCTAATAACTCTTTGAGGAAAAACATCTTGCATGTAAGGCAGTGCAAGTGGATGAAGAATCCATAAGTGAATGACCCAGAAGACCATGAAAAATATTTGAGTTGAGTAGGAGTTATATAAAACCGCGTTTGCTCTTTATTTTCCACTAAACCACGGGGAACCACAATATAAGGTCATCTGAATTCAGGTACTCATCCCATATTCCACTCTAGATGCCTAAATAGCCATTCCTGCAACACTCCAAAGAAGAAATATGTAAATGAAAAATAACACATCAGTTAGTTAAAGTCATACATTTCAAACAAATGTTGTGGTAAATGATAAAAAATAAAACTAATAAACACATTTAGTTGAAGTGATTTCAAAGGATCAAGATAGCTTTCATAAAGTAATTAAAAGTAGTGAATTATGGCTAGCTAAACAATCTTTAACTTTGCTGAATACACCATAAGTTACATTATTTATGAGTATAACAATACAGTGATATGGCATCATTGATTTAATTATATTCAACATTTCCTCTAACTCTTATTAACTGCATCAGGGCAGGTAGAGTCCACAGGCAGTTGGAGCACACTACTAAGCGTTGTGGTACAGAAAATAGACTGCTGCACATGTTCTCCCTTCACTACATGAATACTGTGTTCAAAAAAGGGGAGGGGCTATAATTCTCGCCTGCCCTGCCTAAGGGAAGAGATAATTGTTCCATTTCTAGTAGACCTTATTGAGCGAGCTGACCATAGTGTGTGCCAGTGCGTCTCCTCTGAATCCGAAGAATAGCCAAGGTTTCAAAAGACAAGACAGTGGTTGTAACAAAAGGGGAAAATCCTTTCCAGTAATAATTTCAGAACCTAAAGGGGAACTGAGTAACCTGTATGTCACGAAGTACGGAAGCAAATGTTAACTGACCAATGTCAACTGTCGACTCTGCAGCTTAATATTAATAGCGCCACAGAGGAGACACCAATTATGTTGGTCTTCACCTCACTACAAAGAGCAATAAGAGACAGAACGTTTGATATCGGGCTGTTTGACATGAACGTGCACAGCAGATAATACAGCAAATAAAAGGGAAAAGTGGTACATAGTGGGCAACTGCTGCAATTCCTATTTATTTTTTCTTTTCAGATGAAAATAAAGTATTATATCAAGAATTCAACAACTATTTATTGTGCAGCATAATTATTTCATCACCCAGCCACAGAAGTGGAAGTCTTCCATAAAATTACAATAAAAGCAACTTTTCATGCAATCATGTATTTCCATCAGAAGCACATATTTTCCTATTAAAACTGTCAAGAGGTGTTACGAAAATAATACATTAAATCACGTTCTCAATCACTATCACATTGATGCAACGATTTTTCCCTGAAATTGTAAGCCAATGCCTTCTATTAGAGTGAACAGTCAAAAGTATAGTTTATGTTCTAACAGTACAAATTACGTTTTTAATCTTTACCTGTGGTTGGATTGATGCTGCCAGCAATATGAAAATGACAAAGTGCATTTGCTGACAGAGAAGAATTCCTATGTGCATCATGAGGATCCTGTTGATGGGGAAGGTATCCAGTATGTGCTACAAGTGCAGCAGATCTCCTCCTTCTTCGACGGAAGTGCTTCAAATTTAACTGCATATGGAAAACAGGATAAGAAGCTGGTAACATGTCATTTAAGTTCTTAGAAAGGTATTCATCTAAGTCAGCAAGACGGCTCAGAGAGCTAAATGCTTGCTGCTGTGATGCATTCCCTTAAGGTTTAAAACTATCCATTGGGGAGATAAACTGATGGCAACAATAACAAGCATTGGCATAGCCAATAGGTCTCGCTTTTGGGACCTTATAAGTATTTAGTTATGCAGCACAATATCCTTGGTGCAACAACATCAACTGTTGCATGGCTAAACACTTATAAGGTCCCAAAGGCGAGACCTATTGGCTATGCCAATGCTTGTTTTGTAATGGTATTGTTATTTTTCGAATTTACCCTGTTCCGGACATTCTACTATCTCTTAGTTTTACCAGCTGGAATGCTCGCAGGCGGTGAGGCTGGGAGATGACAGTTGGTCACAGATCGTTGTACTACCTCTAAAGGGAGGGTTTCGCTCGGTTTGTGATGCCATGCCCTGTGGAGCTTAAATAAATCATTCTACCTGCATTAAACCTCGAGTTCTTACAGTAAATGTTACAAAAACCTTTAGAATAATGTATTTGTTGTAGAATACTCCATGATCTGTGGTAAAACTACCCATAACATATTGCCAAACTATCAAATACATACATCAACATGAAAAAAAAACAGAATTGCAAACCGCGTGTTTGTTGGCCACAAGGCACAAGAGGTGAGGAAACTGGTGCTGGCACGCAGAGTCAGGCGCATGCCTTCCCACACGGCTTGAACATTTTAAGAGACCGAAGCAATCTTTCTTCTGTATTTTGAAAAGGAACACGGAGATTGATCACAAATCACCATGCCGGCCAGTTGAGGCTGGTATGAAAAAGAAATCAAAGACGAAGGGCTCAGAAACGAATATATGCTTAAATGTATAAGGGGTGTCATGCCGAAAAATTGGGTTTAAAGCTCATTTTATTTTGTGTGAACAAAACCTTGCAATTGATCGGAACAACACGTTTAGACTTGCATTGCGGAAATGCCTTTCTTGCAAGCTGAAAGAGACCTTTTAAAGGGCTCTTTGTAGGTCAGAACAAAAGATAAGCTTCTTTTTTATAAAGCGCTTTCAGTTACACCTTATTACTATCTCTCTTCGTTTATTATGGCCTAGTTTGCCCAGATTGCCGCGTCATTTATACAACTTTGTAGGACTCAGCAGCCGATATCACTTCTACAAGTTGGCAAACAAAAACAAGAAATGAAGAGACTTTAAGTAACAAGCAAAAGCGCGCCTCGCGCGGCAGGAGGGGGGGCCTGCCGATTCCCTTGCGGGAGCCAGCGGCGATAATTGACAACATATGGCGCTGCCGCTCGCTCCCGCAAGGCAATCGCCACACGTGCACGCGTTGCCATTGAAGGCAATGGAACGCGTGCACGTTTTTGGGGAAAAAAGGGAACCGATGGCTAAAGGTCTCCTCTATGCAGCGCATGCGCGCTGCGTAGGCGAGACCTAAAAATAGTTGACAGTGTACATTGCATGCTCCCTGATGTTGATGATGATGCCTGCCCCTTGGTCTTATTGGATTTATCAAATTCATTCAATACTGTTGACCATACCACTCTCCTCAAAATCCTTGAGTAGGCCGCAAAGTCCCTAATCTCAGTTGGTTCAGATCGTTCCTCATCGGACATTCGCATCTAATCAGGGCAGTTAACTACACTTCCACGCTTGATCAGATAACCTGCAGTGTCCCTCAAAGCTCGATCTAATCCCCAGTTCTTAACAATCTGTGTATGGAAACCCTTGACCTCTGGCAATAAACTTCACCAACATGCGGATGATATGCAACACTACTGAAAAGCTTTTTCTCATTACAAGACATAGCCACACTTCAAAGAGGCATGGGCTGGCTAGTTGCCTGGGTGATAAAAGCAGTCAGAAAATCCTTAAAGGGCTGCATTTTTATTAATCTCCAAAATTCAACAAAAGGATCAACCCTGACCTCGTTACAAGGCTCATGGAGTTCACTTGCTCACCTTCTCCTTCTGCTACTGTGAACTCTTTAGGCTTCTTAATCAACAGTTCTTACTCTTTAGCTCCACGTTAACAAAATTGCCCAGGATGCAAATGTTCCCCTTTGAAAAGTGAAAAGAATCTCTGCAGATCAGTTGAAATCTGCTGCACTTGTCCTTGTCCTCTCCAGAATCGATACAATTAACTCCAACCTATCTGGCCTGATAGACTATGTTCCATCACCCTTAAAAGCAGTCTTCACTTTTTACAATTTTACCATATTACTCACGGGTCAAACTATGTTGTTTCACATATAAAGCTCTACCAAAAGGCAAACCAAGCTACTTAGCTAACCTACTGACAATCTCAGGGGGCTCCATCCTAAATTAAGGACTCTCTCTCTAATCCCCGAAACACATAACACAAGCCCAAAGACATACCACTCTATGGAATGCTCTACCGATCAAACTAAGAACACCCCCTGAATTCCTGTCCTTCCCAAAATGGATTAAGACCTACCTGTTCACAAAACACCTAGGTAAAGATAAGACTGAAATTAATATTTCGGCTCTCAGGGATCCCTTGCTTTAACAGCATGGACGTTTAACTAACCCTCTGCCTACCTCCCAAACCCCTTTTTTGTCTTTGAAACTCACCCTCATTCTAACCCTCTCTCAGCCTTCCCCCCTTTCCTAATATCCATCGCTCTTGTTGATATATTTAACTTGTTACATCCCTTTACCCTAATCCTTCCTCTTTTCCTTCCTACTCTTTGCTTATGCTAAATGTAAATATATCTTGTATATGTTAATTTAAGTTCTCTGTAACCAATCTAATTCTGGTCTAAGGGCACTATAGAACTAAAGAACAAGTTAGATACCTTCGGTAATGTCTTATCAGGTAAAAATATGATCCTGCCCCAGATTCCTTACCTTTGAATTTCCCAGGCATCAGACTGAATCAGGAAGACTTTTCTTCAAGCATTACACTCGCATGCCTTTAGGTGGTGTCGGTCAGCTCTGCGTGACGTCGTCGTCTCTGCCATTGTGACGTCTGCGTCACCTATAGAGGCACCACCTCGTGCGCTGTCAGTAACTTTTCATGACTTTCCACGCCAGAAGCGGAGAGCCATGAAGTGTACTGCCTTGGGTGTGTTTCTGAACAACTAGAGCCCATAGAAGGGGGGCGGGGGGGTCAGGCCTGACCCTCTGTAGTGCGGAGAGGATGGGTGGGTTGGTAAGGAATCTGCGGCTAGATCATGTCTATACCAGAGAAGGCGTTACCGAAGTTAAGTCACTTGTCCATCTGATACACATCTAGCTGCAGATTTCTTACCTTTGAATAGATACCCAAGCAATCCCATCCGTGGAGGAGGGACTGCGGACAAGTTTAGACCAGGAAGTTCTGCAGGACAGAGAGGCCAAAAAGGCCATCACTTCGGACATGACTGTCCAAGCAGTAGTGTTTGGTAAATGTGTGCAGGGATGCCCATATTGCTGCCTGACAAATGTCGAGGACTAGAACACCACGTTGCAATGCCGTGGTAGCAGCCACAGCCCTGGTGGAATGAGCCCTTAAGCCTTCAGGAGGCTACTTCTTGGCCCGAGCATAGCAAATTTTGATGCAGAGGATGACCCATTGTGAGATGGTCCTTTTCTGCACCACACAACCTTTCTTTGATCCAGTGTACCCCACAAAGAGTTGGTCGTCCACCCGGAACTCTTTAGTGTGGTCAATGTAGAATGATAACGCTCTTTTTGGGTCCAGAAGTTGGAGTCGCTTCTCTTCTTTAGAGGGGTGCGGAGGAGCATAGAAAGTGGGCAAGGTGACCGACTGCCCCACATGGAATGGTGTTATCACTTTCGGTAAGAAAGAGGACCTAGTGCAAAGCACCAACTTATCAGGGAAGGTCAGGTAAGGAGGCTTGGATGACAGAGACTGCAATTTGCTCATCCTCCTGGCAGAAGTTATTGCCACTGGAAAGGTTGTTTTGATGGTAAGCAGCCAGAGGGGGAAGTTGTGCAGAGGTTCGAACGGAGCACACATCAGGAAGGTGAGAGCCAAATTAAGGTTCCACTGAGGCATGATGAAGGGGGCAGGTGGAAACATATGTACAAGCCTCTTAAGAAATCTATTTACAATAGGGGATTTAAATAAAGAGGGTTGGTCCAGCAGTCTCAAGAAGGCAGATGGGGCCGAAAGGTACCCTTTGAGAATGCCAAGAGCTGAGCCCTGCTGGGCAAGTGTCAAAATAAAGTGAAGCACTTGAGAGAGGGAAGCAGAAAGAGGATCAATAGATCTTTCTGTACAATATTTTACAAATTTGTGCCACCGGCAGGCAGACACGGTCTTGGTAGAGGGACACCTGGCTGCCAAAATAACATTACAGACTTCTGGAGGAAGGTCGAATGCTATCAACTGCCGCCGCTCAATCTCCATGCAAGAAAACGTAAATTTGACAGGTTCGGGTGGAGGACCCTGCCCTGCTGCTGCAACAGAAAATCCTCCAGAAGGGGCAGCCTGATTGGAGGATCTATGCTCAGTTGGAGAAGCTTGAGATACCAGACTCTCTGTGCCCAGTCCAGAGCCACAAAAATGACTTGGGCCCAGTCGCTACTGATCTTCTTGAGCACTCTGGACAGGAGTGGTATTGGTGGAAAGGCATACAGGAGGCCTGAGCTCCACTCGAGATGAAAAGCGTTGCTGAGCGAGTGACGCCTTGGAAAATCCACCATTTAAAACTGCTGACATTACGTGTTCTCGGCAGAGGTGAACAGATCTAACCAATGCTCTCCCCACTGCTGAAAGAGACCGTGCACCGCCTCAGGATGGAGACGCCATTCGCGATCCACTAGGCATCGACGGCTGAGTTTGTCCGCCCTAGTGTTCAGAAAACCTGCCATGTGTTGAACCACCAGGGTAATGCCCTGCTGTCCAGCCACATCCAGAGACGCAGGGCCTATTGACAAAGGGTCCACAACACCACCCTGCCCTGTTTGTTGTCTGTGAAGACTTGAACCAGCTTTCCCTTGATTGAAGGAAGAAAGGCTTTCAATGCCAAGCGAATCGCTCTGAGCTCCAGCAAGTTGATGTAGAGTATGGATTCCGCCGGAGATTAGAGTCCTCTGATCTCCACCTCTCCCAGATGGCCGCCCCAACCCAGGAGTGATGCATCTGTCACTTCTGTGTCGTCTGGTTGGGGAAGGGAAAGGGGTCTGCCTCTGATCCAATCGCGGTCTGTTAACCACCACTGCAGGTCCAGTACAGTTCTCTAAGAGATCTGGACCACGTCGGAGATATTCCCTGATGCTGCGCCCACTGGAACTTCAAGTCCCACTGCAGAGCCCACATATGCCATCTGGCATGTATCACTCGCAGGATGCAGGAGGTAATGAGGCCCAGGAGCCTCAGTCACTCTCCCCGAAATGGAGGATAGAGGCTGAAACATCTGTATCATAGCCTGAATATCCTGGACTCACAGTTTGGGAGAATAGGCCCGAAACTGCACGGTTTCCAGAACGGCTCAGATGAAAAGGAGCATCTGAGAGAGTATCAGGTATGACTTCGGAATGTTGATAAAGAAACCCAGTGAGTGCAGAAGGTTCACCGTAGTCTGGAGGTGGTAGACAACAGCATTTAACAGCCAGTCGTTGAGATGGAGGAAGACTGGCACCTCTGATCTGCTGAGATGAGCTGCGACCACCACAATCACCTTGGTGAACACCCGAGGGGCGCTGGTAAGACCAAAGGGGAGCAGGGTGCACTGAAAGTGCTTGCGGCCTACTGTAAATCACAGGTTGTGCCGATGGGCAGACAGGTAATGTGAAAATAGGCATCCTGCAAGTCCAGTGCTACCATCCAGTCTCCTGGATCCAGGGCAGACAAGACCTGAGCTAGAGTGAGCATCTTGAACGTTTGAGTTGAGGGCTTGCAGATTTAGGATAGGGTGCAGGCCCTTTTCCTTCTTCAGCACCAGAAAGTAGCGGGAATAGCAACCATAGCCTACTTCTGACGCCAGAACCCTCTCTATGGCTACCTTGGTCAAGAGAGTCCTAAATTCCTCCTAAAGCGCGATGGCGGCGGGCAATTGTCCTATTCACAGGAGCCCCTATGCTGGGCTTCGACCAGGTGGCCAGTAGGACATCAGTTAAGGCCTCGTTGAAAGGCAGCAAGGGTTCCGATGAGGAGACACCAGGTTGCAGGACCTCCATCAAGATGATCATCCTGACAGCCACAGAAGGGCCCAGGACCTCAGCTGCCCTTCGCACCAGCATAGAGCATGATGCTCACTCCTCCATAGCCACGGTAGGGGGGAGAAACCAGGCCAGTATCTAGAGAGGTATCCAGTCCGCTGGCCTCACCCAATTCCTCATACCAGACCATGTCGTGGTTGGCTGGTCTTGTAAAGGGTCCAGCGACCCATCCCAATGTTCCTCCATTCCTACCCCTTCAGAATAGAGGTGAGGAAACGACCCAGAACCCAAGGGTTCTATCGGTGCCGGTATCGACGCCGATCCAGCTCAGAATAGTCGGGATAAGAATAGGGTTGGCGCAGTCGTTGGGCATGGGCAGCGCCGGGGAAGGTCACAAAGGTACAACCTGCGTCAGTCTGGGTCCATCACAGATCAATCGGGGGGCATTGGCGGTAGAGCTGCCGGTACAGAACCTCCCTCTGAACCTCTGGGGCTCGAAGGTGCCCCGGTAGGGTCAGCCTGCCCAAATAGGAGGCACATGGTGTCATAAAACTCCCTGAGCTGGGCGGGGGTCACTCCGGCTCCCGGGAAGGCTGGGAAGCACGGAGCTGACCCAGGCGCAGGTTCCAAGGAATGAGGCCTAGAACGCCGAGGCTCCTCCTTCTCATAGGCCGACAGATGGGGAGAAGTCAAAGCACGTTTTGACTTCTTAAGTTTCTTGTGCTTCTTACCTGACTGACTAGAAGAATTCGAGTGGGAGGATGAAGACTTGTGGCTCCTGGAGCGGCGCCCGGACCTTCCTCTGGACTGGGACCGTGAACAAGACCTCTGGGGCAAATGACACGGTGCTGAGGGTCGGGACGCAAGCAGCTTTAGGGATCGCTCCCTCAAAGCTTTCGGAGCCATGGTTCGCAGTCGAGCACGACTGAGTAATGGTCGTACTCCAGGCACCAAAGACAAACTAAGTGTGGATCCGTCAATGACATGGCGTGGTGGCAGGTGCCGCACGGCTTGAATCCAGAAGTCTTCTTGGACATGTTGAAACCTACACATCAAGAAATGATAGACAAAACTTTTTTTTAAAAATGCCTGCCAAAAAGTGACATAGGGCAGCTCTCTTCACGGATCTGAGCGGGCTGGTGAGAAAAGAATTGTCGTCAGCGCGCCGAGGTGGTGCCTATATAGGTGACACAAAAATCACACCGGCGAAGACGACGCCGCCGCCATTACGCGGAGCCGACCGATGCCACCTACCGGAGGGCAAGAGTATTGCTCGGAGAAAAATCCTCCGGATCCAGTCTGACTCCTGGGAAATTTAAAGGTAAGGAATCTGCGGCTAGGTGTCTCTGTCAGATATCAATAAACTGAGTACAATTAAAAACAGGAAATTATAACAGTTTAAAAAAGTTTAAAACTGTGTTACTGAGAAAAACTAGATATTTTTTATCATAAATGTTTCGTTTAAGGCTTCATTAGCTCCACAAATTAATGGTTTCAAACAATCTATTTGGTGAAGAAAAGCTTTTTAATGTTTTTCTTAACACAGGTTAAAAATGTGCACGTTAAACACACATTCGGATTTTAAAATTTCACACTAATGAAGACTGGGAATTAAGGAGATTTTACTTTAGGTTTATAATTGTCTTGTTACACTTCTAATATTTGAATCTATACATGGGTATCACCAACTCTTGTCAGCACTACTTATGATTATCATTTCATGTAATACACTATTCTTTAATAATTTGCATGTCATGAAATCAGTGGTCGAAGTGGGCGGGATTGGAAGGGCACGGCGTGCCCCTACTTTTTTTTATTCAGTAGATTCCGTACCCCTGCTTTTTTTTTTTTTTAGCAAGTGTCCCAGGGCGGCAGAAATAGCCAAGGCCTACAGATAAGGCTCGGCGTTCGTGGCCGTTCGGGGACGGGCGGGGCGGGCAGAGAAGGAAAAGGACTCAGTCTTTTCCTTCTTGCCCAGAGAAGACAAGGACAGTGTCCACTTCTGCTCGGACGGTGGCAGCTGCCCCCCTCTTTCTTCCTCTTATTCCCTTCTCTTTCTGTCTAGAAGCTTCTCCTCACTTACTAAAAACTGACTTCAAGAAACGGTTCGCACCCTCTTTCCACCATTAATTTATTTGTTCCCCTGTGAAATGGATCCAAAACAGAAAAACACTTTTGCTGGAAATGTCGTCTTTTCCGTACATTTTTCTATTCCAAAGGGCAGCTTCTCGAATAAAAGGTTCAAAATATGAAGAAAAAAAACTAAATAAAGCAAGAGAGTGGTCGCAAAGTGTTCAGATTAATTTTATTCACACCCAAACATATCAGCGTCACTTTACAGAGTTTGCCAGTGAAGCGCTACATTTGTTTGCTTGTCTTTCTTTGAACAGCATCGATTTCCCCCGAGTGGGGAAGTGCACCAATCCCGGAGGTACTGCAATGCCTGATTAATGGGTGGGTTGAAAAACAAAATGTGTACCACGGGTCTGTGTTCAAGGATGTGGTCTTTTTAAACCATACTGCTTACAATTTGTAAGAATTTAAGCAATGGACATTGAAATGGGTCCCTTCGGGCCCTGTAGTTATGTCCTTAACTTTTCAGGCAAAAGCACTCAATGATTTCTGAATAGTGAGTGTAAAAGCATTGTTCATGCTTACATTTCCCATGCTTTACTTAATCTTGCATTCCCTATGAGTGTTTGCTTTCTCTAGAATGTTAATTTTTTTTTAGGCAGTATATTGCTCTTGTCTAGTGCGTAATTTGAATTGAGTCACATCCAGGTGTTTATAGTGGGGCACAATTGGGTTGTAGTTGAAGGCACTGCGAGTTTTTCTCAGTGGGGCAGTATGGTGTTCAGTGGGGGAGAGGATGCACTAAGGTCAGAGCTGACGAATTTGGAACTGGGGAACCAAGTTCAGCCTTCATGACCAGTCCCCAGACCACTCTCCTGAAGGAGCACATTCCCATGCTAGACCTTAGAAGGCCCCACAAAACCTTAGAAGCCCTGGTGTCTTAGCACCAGCAGGTGGACCCTAGCAGTGTCAAGTGTGGGTTAACCTTGAAGGCCTGTCCACCACAATCCATACTGAAGTTCACCTCCAGTCTTGCGGGCAGGCCTATGGCTTATTACACCCTAGAGCAACAGTTACTCTGTCACTGAGGTCACAGGACCCGTGAGAAGGGCCAGCTGTAGGGCGGTGCGACCGATGTGACTGCACTGGGTGCTGACTTTGGGTGGGGGCGTCAGCAACAATAATAATGTCATGATAACTCCGGTGATTAATGTTCTTCCTAGAGAGAGATCGGAGTTTTGTCTAGTGGAAGTTTTGACTCATAGAAAGGTAGCGCTAAGGGTTAATGTGCCTGCTGCAAAGAACATGTACGATGCAGATCACAAAGTGCACATAATGTAAATAGGTCAGTGGGTTACTGCTTTTGTCAGAAAGATCCTTTTGTTACTTTCAGTTTATAAGTTAGAATCCTAACATAGAACAGTGAGCTATTAACTGTAATCTAAGAGCTGCATGAAAACTGCAAGGTATAAAATAGAGCGTTATGTTTTTTCCCCCCAAACTTTGATTATCCTAATGTTGCAAAATGTGTTCATTTGTATATAAATCAATTCTGATTATTAAAGAGAACCCCCAACCATGGTAGTATGGTGGTCAAGTGACTCCTACACATTGTAGTCCTTTGTATTTTTTTAACATTTCCTATACAGTGATTTACACACTTATAATTGATTGTCTCAGTGTAATGTGTGTGATGTAAAGTGCTCTGACACCCTACACTGGTATGAGTGCCTCTGTAAATCAAATTAAATGCATCTGAGAGAGAGTGTGGTTATGGAGACTTGAGGAAAACTGTTAAAGGGTGGTAGTGAGGGATTCTGTGGCAGAGGCGGTCCTTGGGGGCACCAGCAAACATTGCTGCACAGGGTGCCACCAGCGCTAAATCCGGCCCTGCTTTTGAGGCCAGTCCACCTCACCCATTGGTACCTCTGTTGGCCTTGTTTCAGCAGTAATAGCTGCAACTCACCAGGGGTCAGCGATGCAGGATTTGCACGCACACCAAACTAAGTTCACAAACTTCACAGTCTCTCTGCTTCATGCAAAGCACTTTTAACTTGTGCTGCCTGCTTTGGGGGCACTGGAATTATACAGCAAAGGAGGACAAAATGATGCCGCAGTGTAGACTAAATTATGCAGCAAAAAAAGGCTGCAGCGTAATACAGTATATTTTCTGATACTTTATTATTTTGACATTTTTACACATGCTAACAGGCTCTGGAAAGATTTTGCCTTATTAGTACCAGTGTAACATACAAATGCAGTAGTGAGAAAGGTAATCAGTCAACCTTTGCAAAGGGTCGTCCACTTCGCAGCAACAGAAGTCAAATCTTTTAGTAACTTTTGATCCGTTTGAGCTACAAACAATTTATCAGTTAAAATTGTCAGATTATACAGCAAATGTATTATGTGGCAAATCTGGCAGAGCCATAATTATATAGAAAACATTTGCAAACTAGGATATTTTGCCATTCATGTTTGAACTGCTCTTGTGGAAAAAAGGAGGAGAAGTGCTGATGACAGAAACTCCATGGCTTGGAGACAAATGGCTTGTGCTTCCACTTTTAAGAGTATTTGGGACATTCTGTGATTGGAAACATATCCCACTTTGTGAATATATGTTAATGTCAATCCCCTATTAAACCTTAAATAATCATGTGTATTTATTGGTTGAATTAAATAACATAATAAGCTCTAACTGGTCAGTGAAATGCAAAGAAATACTAAAAATTAGAATGTTTTGCGCATTCTGGCCACACCTTTGACACCGCCCACTGATCCCATCCTCGGGTTATTCCCGCCCTCTGATTCTCTGCCCACAGTTCCCCTACTTTTTTTTCCCCACTGCGACCACTGCATGAAATAAGAAACCACCAACATCTATATCAAACTGAAGCTGCAGAAAATCATATTGGAAATAGCACTCTGGTTTGAGTCTCAAATGTGTAGAAGGAAAAGACAACACAAGGCATTTAAGTTACCATCATACATTCCTGCAAAAGTGGGGTGAATTTATGTACCTGCAGAGGCACTGGTACTGTTCTAAGCCACTGTGGCTCATCTCATGCTTTGTAGTTTAAAATCCTTCAGATATAGCCACATGAAACCTCAGTGATCTCCCTTCAGAATTTCCTCCCAGTGATCAATCTGCTGGCACTTTAGTGTTAATAACATGATGAAACATAGAAATCCAAAACCACCTTATCTAGTACCGGCACTGGTAGCAGAAGCAAAAAGCAGAGACAATCATGAGACTTTGTAATCTTTACTACTAACTGGAATTCCCACATTCACGTAAAGGGATCTTGTGAAAGCTTTACATAACGCATTGAAGTTTTAATGTGACACGAGTAAGATCTGAATTCACTACAGGAGGCTTCAGAGCTCAACCAATCATCAATGCAGGCAGCCTCTTGCTTACTCCTTGAAACATTTCTCCCTTTCAAATGGCATGCATTTCCCCACCCCACCTCCTATATACACTTTGTTTGCATGAATGGCTTCAGGAAAAGCTAGTCAGGGAATGTTTGTCTCCCATAAGAATATATAAGATAGGACAGGACCGGTATGGAGCGAATGGCCTGGCCAACTTAAATTGTCTTACCACCATTTCTGTCCTTCCTGATTGCAAGCTCATTTGCTATGAGCTTTTGTTACTGGTATGGACTGGCACCAATATAGTAACCAAAGAACCAGTAGTAAGGCGTCACAGAATATTTGGCAGGCCTTGGATTACTTTCCAAATAGTTTCAAGGTTTCAATCTCAACCTCTGAGTAGGTATCTTGTGATGTTTTGTCTGTAGGGAAGGAAAGTGCCTTTGTCAAGTAAATGCAACAAACTTAGTAGGTTTTGGACATGCAAACTCTTAATGTCCCAGGGCTGTTGCAATTATCCATGTCCTTCTGGGCTGCATACAGAGAAATGGCTGATCAGAGAGGTTGTTTGCGGGCAGGGACATGGAAAACAAAGTGCCATGCACCCAGAATCAAGCATGCAATCTGGAACAACTGGCCCTGGGTAAGGAAGTAAAGACAGTAATAAGATGGACTCAGTGGGGGCCTAGGAACCATGAGCTCTTGTGATACTTCATCTCCGGCAGCATTGTTGGCCAGGCTCCTAAAGGAGGAGTTAGAATATAGGCTGCAACATGTGCTGTAAACCATAAGCTTTCTCTGCTTTCATTGTAGAGTGTGCATCAAAAGAACTGCAAGAACTGTGTCTTGAGTTCCAGGCGACCACAGCAACAAACAGGATTATTGGAAGCAACCCCAAGAATAAGGGTAAACAAGCATTTTCAATGCAATAGGTCTCGCATTTGGGAGTGTTTAAGCTATTGGCATTGTAAATGACAATGCCTTTTATTTATGTGTTTTTAAAAGCAACACATATATAAAAGGCATTGTTATTTCTAATGCCAATAGCTCAAACTATCGCAAATGTGAGATCACTTTAATGGTGGCCGCGCCCCTTTCTTTAGACACTGCCCGCCGTAATCAGGTTACAGTGAGCAGCGTCTAAAGAAAGGGGAGCGGCCAACCCTAAAGTGAGAGCGCGTATGGGGCGCTTTCACCCAAGGCTAAAAAATAATAATAATAATTAAGAAAGCTTCTGTAGCACGGCCGCAAAACTGAAGGCAGCCAGCGCTGTGCATTAAATAATTAAATAAGCGCGGCCGCTAAAGTGAAAGCGGACCACGCCGTAAATTAAATAATTAAATAAGCGAGACCACTATAGTTAAATCGGACCGCGCTGTAATTTAAATAAATACATTACGAGTAATATAAAAGCGTGTGGCATGCTGCGATGTCGTAGGTGGAATAGGGGAAGATCATTAAAGAAAATAGTGCTCACAGACTACATAAAGCAGACTGTGTAACAACACAAGTAAAAAGTCCAATCGTTATCGGAGGTTACAAATGCAGACAAGGCGGTACCAAGGAGGGACTACTAAGCCTATTTACAAATGAATGGCAACGATTTCACAAGGACAGTAACAGGAGCCAAATGAAAAGATGGGCGGAGCTTCTATGCCATACCTCAATACAGCATGACTCGCAGAGCAGCGCACACGCGGCCCAGGCTCGACCGAAAAAGGCAGTGAGTGAAGGAGAGACATCATGCTCTGGAGAAAAAGTATAAGCAGGCGAGACTGAGTGAAATCCCAGAACTTATCACAGAGTCCTTAAGCAGCATGAAAATAGGCAAGTCTGCTGGTTCTCTTGTAAGATGCATCTTCCTAATTCTGTGATGACTGCCAGCCCTACTACAGAGGATTACTGAGGCAACAAGGGTAACCTTTTTCGCCAGAGATAAAGACCTTGATAACAACCTAAACAAGCATTGGCATAGCCAATAGGTCTCGCCTTTGGGACCTTATGTGTTTAGCCAGAACTTTTGGCTATGTTGTAGAGCATTGTGGCTGCTGTGCATCATGTTGAAAAGTTATAATAAAAAGTGTTTAGCATTTTTGTTACCTTTATACAAACCAAGACGACATTATATACAACTTAACCTGATTAAAAAAAGATTTTAACATAAAAAATGTCTTCTAGTTTTTTTGTACTTATGTGGCACAGTGGTATTATGTGGGGTGTATTTGTTGCATTGAATAGAATGTAATTATGTGAGGTGTAATTATGTGGCACTGAGTGGTATTATGTTAAGTGTATTTATGTTGCATTGAGTAGAGTGTAAATATGTGGCGTGTAAATATGTGGCGTGCAATTATGTGGCACTGAGTGGTATTATATGGAGTGTATTTATGTTGCATTGAGTAGAGTGTAATTATGCGGCGTGTAACTATGTCACACTGAGTGGTATTATGTGGAGTGTATTTATGTTGCATTGAGTAGAGTGTAATTATGTGGCTTGTAATTATGTGGTACTGAGTGGTATGTGGGGTGTATTTATGTTGCATTGAGTAGAGTGTAATTATGTGGCGTGTAATTATGTGGCACAGTGTTATTATGTGGAGTGTATTTATGTTGCATTGAATAGAGTGTAATTATGTGACATGTAATTATGTGGTACTGAGTGGTATGTGGGGTGTATTTATGTTGCAATGAGTAGAGTGTAATTATGTGACATGTAATTATGTGGTACTGAGTGGTATTATGTGGAGTGTATTTATGTTGCATTGAGTAGAGTGTAATTATGTGGCTTGTAATTATGTGGTACTGAGTGGTATGTGGGTGTATTTATGTTGCATTGAGTAGAGTGTAATTATGTGGCATGTAATTATGTGGCACTGAGTGGTATTATGTGGAGTGTATTTATGTTGCATTGAGTAGAGTGTAATTATGTGGCATGTAATTATGTGGCACTGAGTGGTATGTGGAGTGTATGTTGCATTCAGTAGAGTGCAATTATGTGGCGTGTAATTATGTAACTTTGTGGCACTGAGTGGTAATATTTGGAGTGTATGTTGCATTCAGTGCAGTGTAATTATGTAGCATATAATTATGTGGCACTGAGTGGTATTATGTGGAGTGTATTTATGCTGCATTGAGTAGAGTGTAATTATGTGGCGTGTAATTATGTGGCACTGAGTGGTATGTGGAGTGTATTTATGTTTTGAAAAGTCCAAGGAGAGCATGGGCTCTCCAGCCCTGTGAGACACAAGATGGGCAAGAAAGGATTAATGAAAGACTCCTATTGGCCTCCAAGGCTCCAGTGATGCGAGGAGAGCCATCTCTCTAGTGAGGACTACGTAAAGAAAGAGTAGGTACGACTAATGAATATCACTGGTACTTACTCCGCTTTAGAGAGGTGCAAATGTTGCTGAGGTGGTTTTAGTATCTCCAGTTGCTGACAGGCGAGGGCACAATCAGTTTTGGCACATATTTGAGAGTGCTGCAAGTGAAGACAAGAATTCATTATCATAAAATGTGCTATTCTTGCTTCTAGCACAGAGTTTGGAAGCAGCAGGAGTGTAAGAGGGGAGTTTGGAAGAATTCCCATTGGCATGCTTTTCAGGGTCTGACGTCATTAATCTTAGCACGTTTCGTAGGAGGTTGCTTAACGCAATGAATGTATAATGTACAATACTATTTTGTGGGGCTGTTTCATGGTATACATAGGCGCTTCCAGAGTCCCTTGGGCACAGAGTAAGCTCGAAATTGAAAACAAATTTTAGACCACAGCAGGGAGGGGCAGAATAGACGAGGTCCGTTCACAACTGCGGCCAATTTTGGTTTACCTAATAAGCTTGTATACACACGAGACTGTGGTGCTGCTTTGGATAACCTTTAAAAGACAAATGAAAGCCTAGCTCTGTTGCAGTTGATGGCAGTCCTATCTGATGCTCACGGAGTAATTACAAGGCTGAAATGCCTCTACCATTTTCAGTGCATGTAAACTATCATTATAGAATTTCTCCTCAATAGCCACTGAACAAAAATGTACCAAAACCAGGCCACCACTACCAGTACGATTTCCCTCCGAAATTTGGTGAAAGTTCAATGACGTTCACCAGTTTCGTTTTTTACAAAGACGGTTCTCTATTTGGGGAGAGGTGGGGATTTAAATGGGAAAGCACACGTTTTGAGTCCCCAGCCTTTCCCTCAAAATATTAATGTTACATAGCGCTTCATACCACACTCCTGGTGTGGAAAGTACAGAAGGCCAAATCTACCTTACTAGGTTCATGAGCCCGGACCTTCCGGTTACTGCAGATGTCAGCGGCGGGCTACAACTCCGTTACTGGGACTTCGTTCGCTCTGCCCCGTGCGATCTACAGCAAAGATGTCAAATATAAATGCAAACTGCCTTAAAGTTTTTCACATGCATTTTAAAAGTCCAAGGAGCTTAAAGAAAGGGATGCAAGTGTAATGCACATATCATATGCGCTGAGTATACACACATCAATACACAAAGATCGCAGTAATACCCACATAGTAACAAAGTACACGCGACAACACATACATATACAGAGCACATCTTAATGCACGAAGGGACGCAGGCCAAACAGATGCCAGCAAGTAGCAGGCGGAACACACAAACACCAATAATGTAAGACCACTTTCCAGAATACATACTACACGGAAAACGAACCAGTGCACCCCTAGACTGTACCCACCTGTGTCAAGTGTGTGTACAGAAAGCGTTACACGAGTAGATATTGCATGCCAATTGTGTATAAATAGTGCATGTTCCCAATTCACACATACATAGAGAGCAGCACTTCAAACGCGATCACTTACAGAGCGCCCACTCCAAATACGCCCAAAGTACACCAAGCGCATTTCCAACGCACGCGGACGGCACTGCAGTGAACATGTAACAATGTGAACTACTTCCTACAAAGGTGATAACAGCAATTCGCTATCGTATCTAATGGAATGACATCTACAGACGTATTCAATGAGGGACCGAGGCCCCCAATCCCAATAATCGCGTCTCACGTTAAATAACAAAAAACAAACATGTGATATGCGGACATCAATAGTTTCCAGAAAAATCGTAGCTAACGTGACAACACGCCTTTGCATGCTAATGGAACTAACCGCGTGGAGTCATACAAACGCAATATTCACCACAAAAGACATGCTCCAACACAGGCTGCACTATTGAAAAACTGTATGCATCCAATGTTATCAACCTAAACAGAAAGGAACTCGCCATAACCCTGCGATGAAGCAATGGGGCATTATAGCAGTAGCAACTAGACCAGGTGCCAAGCAACAACAACCAAACTGCAAGTCCAGAGTGCGCAGGTACCCACAGACAGCCTGGGAGAGCTTTATAACTAGGTATTGGACGGCACGACCTGACGGAGCTGCACATAACCTGCGCGCGCCAGCCCTTCGCACCTGCACGACCATGGAGACGGTAGAGATGACAAACTTCAGCTCCTTACCTGATACAGCACGCACAGGAGTGCGGCACAGGCCAGCAGTGACTGGCGACCTGACGGAACTGCACACAACCTGCGCGCGCCAGCCCTTTGCACCCGCACGACCATGGAGACGGTAGAGATGACAAACTTCAGCTCCTTACCTGACACAGCACGCACAGGACTGCGGCACAGGCCAGCAGTGACTGGCGATCCATCCCAAGGGGCTTTGCCTGCACAGGCAGAGGTCAGGTTGAATAAAAGTCCAAGAAGCTTAAAGAAAGGGATGCAAGTCTGCAGAGAAAGCGTCCCGTGCCGGGCGGCGCTGGAGTTTGGAGCGGCAAAAGTGAAACCAGCTGCAGCGGGAGTGGTGCGCGCGCGCGCTCGACCTAAAAAACACGAGCACCATCTGTTTCCAATTATCGCCAACGCGATAATTGGAAACAGATGGGATTAAAGCTCGCTCCCGTGGACCCTAGGCCAAGGACCAGAGAAGGCGGGACATGCACCCGCCTTGAGCCAATTGCGTGCTGTCTTTCTTAGAAAGACGCACGCAAAGGCCAATCGCGGGTTAATTTAAAAAAAGCACACGTACGAGCGTGTGTTCAAAGCTGAAAAGCCTTTACTAAATGTCTCGCAGAGCATCGCATGCGTGCTGGCTAAGGCGAGACCTAAAAAGCAGGCTTCCAGTATAAAAAATGCGGAGGCTCCAACACCTGCTCACAGCTGACGGAGCACATCCAACAACCAAGACTGGAAGTATGAGTCACTACTGGTTTATGATCACACTACACATCTCAACCATTTCCTATAATTTCTGATACAAGTCTGTAAATGTGGCAGCCATTTAAAAAATACTTCTATCATAAATAAACAATTGTAAGTTTGAGCTAATCTTTTCACAGCAGTTGAGATAATCTTTTGGCCCAGATCGACCTCAACACGTCCTCAAAACAATTGTCAGAAACTTGAAATATCAATATTTTGGGCTAAAGTGTCAAATGGAATTCAAGATGCAGAGCATCGAACTGTTCAGGCTATCTTCTTCTAGCCTGTCTATATCTTACTGTAAGCTGAAGAAAAAAGATAAAACTCCATACCTTGGCCAAATGTCATCTATCTAGGTCTCATTGCGAAGGAACATTACTTTCCAAGAAATCTTTACTTTCTTCAGGTTAACCAGAATTTGATAAATCAGTTTGAACTACAACTTGAAGTCTACGGTACAGCACTAGTTTTTCTCCATCAACCTCCTGAAACGTGCTCTAGTAAGTCTGCTTAGTCCAACATGACTGTCCCCGATCTCTACCCACCATCACATCACTTAGCTCGTCTGCTATCTCCTCCTGCATCTGCTTTTCTCTCAGTAAACACAGTGCACCATTTCAGTTCACAATATCAGCAGGAAATAAGGAGCACATGGAACAATCGTCAAATTTTTCACTACCTATGCCTTCTCAAATTAAATTGTTCACAGCAACATAAGAGGATCTTCCCATTCCTTTTCGATGTTCTATATTAAATTATCAGGACTAATAGTTAGCTACATAGATCTACGAGATCTGGTGCCTGGTTACTCTTCTTTTTATATAAATATAAATATCACTCCATGTATCTCACAGATTTTTTTCCTTAAATGAGTTACAGCTTAAAAGGCCACCAAAGGTGATAAACAACAACTAATCAAACACTGGCAAGGGCCTACACTAAAAATGTAATCCAAATAAATACTACCCTGACATTTAAGAAGGCTCCAATTGAGACAAGCGGCTGAGCCGCTGCGCAAATTGCTGTATGCAGTCATGGGGGACGGCAGTCTACCTGGATACCTGAGAACAGCAACCCTACTCCTGATCCACAAGGAGGGTAGGCCTACGCATCATTGTGCCTCCTATAGGCTGATCACCTTACTCAACTACAAAGTCAGATTCCAAACTTTCCTTCACAGGACAGATAATAAATACTTTCTTGTAAAACATCTATACCACACATCAAAAATAACTTACTAAGCTTCTTGAAATGCTGATTCCAACCCAAATGCAGCACTAACACAGCTACCATCCAGATACTTTCTGAACATTCTTCATATTACGGCTCTAGGGAGACGAATGAGTGTGTTCCAGGTGTACTGGACTAGTAAGCACTGTTCAATACAATTCATCACGAAACTCTTCTCAACATCTTCTCCATCAGAAAAGGAATGGAAAGTCCATTTTTTAAATGTGTTCATGTTGAAGTAAGCTTCTTGCAGATTCACCAATACACTCTCCCTCCATAAGGAGCTACAGATTCTCATGCAGCAATATTATGCAAATATGTCTCCTTTCAAAGATATTCAGTCAGGTTGACAAGCCACCACTTTTTTCTGACAAGAACAAATCTTTAGTAAAAACAACCACCTCATTAGATTAGGGAAGTTTGAGGGCCTCTATTTTTCATTAAGACAATCTCGGCTTGAATGGTTATTTGATCTGGATCTTTGAGTGAATTTGAGGGAATATCCAAAACGCCGCAAGTCAAGAACCCATCTATCTGTATTGACAGAACTCTTCTTATGGAGAAAGGCCAAAATGTTCCTTCTTCCCCAAGGGTCCTGCGTGAGGAGGGGTGGAGGAAAGGCCAGTGCAGTGATCAGCCTGTATCACCTATTGCCGTCCTGCGAACTGAAATGATTACCACCTTTCAGGTGCAGTGTATGTTTCAAATAGGCTGATGAAGGTGAGGCTCTGAACTATCTAGGAACAGAGCTGGCGATAGAGCTGCAGTTGTACCCAATAGGGCTGCATCGGTAAGACTGACAATACCCTTCATAAGGGGGTTGGCCTCTGCCTCATGGCAGCCCCTTCAAGGTTCTGATGTACAGAGAGCCCCTCTATTAGTCACATCTACTAAAGCGATCTTCCAGCTTCTCTTTAAAAAAAAAAAATAATAATGACCTCAACTAAGAGATATTGTTTAAATAAAACAGGTATAAGTAGCCTAGACAACCTGCATCAAACCTTTGTCAACTATCACATTCACTTTTTCTAATTACGTTGACCTCTGTGAACAGCGTGGTCTATGAGGCAACTTACAACAATTTTGCCTGATTTTGGAAACACCAAACCCTATCTCGATATATCTTTGTCTAAACTTAATGTTCACACTACCTGTTTCACTTTGAATTTGACAAATGGGGTTCTTTATAGTCACCTTGCAAAGCGCAATTTCTCCCCAACATTCTAAAAATGTAATTCATCAATGGTGCAATTTGTGCTTTACCTGCAGATGACTGATGCAGTCATTCTTAGTTTTGTCTACTCTAACTCCTCAAATGTGCAAGAAGACATATTGTCTCTCCTATATGTCACTTGATAATCAAATGACGATGTATGACAGTTTCTTTTCTCAATCTGGTTCTTAACTGCATGTATGTTAGAGTGATTTAATATTTCTAGGGCCACTCTCAAAATAAAACTTACACAGGAAAAAAACTGCAAAGGAGATAAAAAGCTCCTCTATGCCAGAAAACTACTTAAGATGAAGGCAGTTAATAAATTAGATAAATGAATAAAAGGTTCACAAACTTTGTTAAATTATCGGAGCACTTTCATCGACGTAACATTGATCCAAATTATGTAATTGTGCGTTTTTCTTTACTGTTTTGTTTTACTATTGTATGTTAGCCAATACATCCATTAAACAGGCCTTACAAGATTGGCGAGGTGAATCCTTTGGAATTCACCCACACCACGGGTGTTTTAAAACTCTGAAATCATTGGTGGAAAGAATAATGAATATACTACGTTGTAAGTCATACTGCAAAGCAACCCAATTCAATTTTAAAAACTGCTTCTTTGATGAAGAGGAAGTGACCCATGTGAGATTCTTTTGGGCAGGGATCTATCCTTCCTCGATAACTAAATTAACAATTTTCATAGCCCTATTCCACTCTGTAAAAACTTGTCACACTTCTTTAATTGTCATTACTGAACTTTACAGTCCTTTTTAACGTGGGTAATTTAAATGGGAGCCCGTTTAAGGCTTTATCAGTTAGAATTACATTAACACATGTGCACATTGATCTTTCAACAACAAATTAAATGAATATTAAGTTTTTTTTTAAATCACTCACCTCCAAAGCACTCTGAACCCGTTCCTTACTAGAGGGATTTCTTTTGAAGTTGTTGTTTGAAGTATCTGAATCTGATGAATCACTGTATCCGCCTCCATATAGAAGGCTATCGTTGGGCAGTAATGTCTCTGCCCACAGACGGCATACATTGTCTTTGCAGCAGGTCAACAGCACGTTACATACGGAACCTCTGCAGGAAAAATCTGGATATTTAATTCATCCTTAATATCTTTTAACAAGCCATTACGTGTTATAATAAGTTAACAAGAATTATTAGGATGCAATGAAAACATTTCATACCTGCAACAATCGGTTTAGAGCTACTAGTCTTATAGGTTCACTAGCTTTCCCCACCTACTGCTACCTGAAGGAGGCTGGTTCAGTATACAGAGTCCACCTATGTTGAGGCACTGTGCACGGAGTGCAAGAAACCCTTAGTGATACTTTTTAGGACCCTGAAAAGCAGAGTTCTCAAGGGGTAGCTGTGGAGAGCAGCTAATGCTTATACAGGAGGGTGTAAAGCAATTGAATGTACCACTATAGTCTGTCAGTAAGCTTTTCACACAAGAAAGAACCACACCAGGCGAGTAGAAAAATACTTTATATTTATTACTAAACACTAACCTGGTATATCTCCTACTCAGAGATATCAATTACACACAAGGAATACTTTAGAATGAGGTAAGTAGCATAGAAAAACACATAGGGCCCAACCAGGGGGTGAGGGGGGTCAAACCATTGACTAAAATAGTGGGATGTGAGGTAAGTACCAAAGCAGGACTAGTGCCCAAGGATGGATGACACAAGGTACCACCAAGATGAGTAGCCAGGGACCCCAAGGCGCCTGGGTGCAGAGTGGTTACACCGGGTCAAACGTCCAGAGGATAACACTTGGTAAGTCGTGGTTGGGATTTTACAGTTCTAGGACCCATCCCAAAGGACCCCAAAGGAACCACTTAAATCAAGGCAGGTTGGACAGCCATCCCACCCGTGGATACCCCAGGAACCAGGATACCTACACCATTGAGCCCAGGTGCATAGGGGTGAATGTTGTCAGAAACGCCCTTAGATGCCAATGGAGGTTCGTGGAAGATCAACTCCTACAGAACCTGGTGACCAGGTTGGTGGAACCAGGGTGTGGAATCCAGACGAGAAGAACCTGAAAGCAGAGGGCACCGAGTCCAAACCACCCAGAGGTGATCAGGAGGCACAGGAGCACAATACCAGCCCTTGTAGGAGGTTCTAGCTGTAGCACGGTTAGGTTGAAGCAGCAACTGTGGAGACAAGGCGACGATGCAGGAGCACAGGAGCCTTCCAGGAGCTGTCCCATGCTGGTCGACAAGTGCAGGAAGGTCAGTGGCCGGCAGGACCACCAACAAGCCTTGGCAAGTGCAAACAACGGTTCCGGGAAGAGATGCTGTGTTGCAGACCAGCAAGGTCTGTGGGACTAACCCTGCAAGGGTAAGTCAGGGTCAGCCCTCAGCATACAGGAGAGCCAGCAGGAATCTATGGAATCCCCTCGAAAACCCTCTGGCAGGAGGAACAGGGAGTCGCAAGGGAGCCTCAACAGCACACAGGAGATGAAGGCCCACGATGCAGAGGATGCAAGCAGGACATCGTTCTTGGAGCTGTGCGGTCCTGGAGGCTGGGGCTTCTTGGAGTTTGAAGGTCTTTTGTGGAGAAAGCCAACAAGTCTGGGCAATGACAAAGACGCTGTGCACAGGGAGGCGGAACGTCGGCTGGAGAGGAATTGTAGTCACCCAACTTGCAGGGAAGACTGGTCAGGCCTCTGGAGAACCAACAACCCACCACCGGTCTTCCAGAGCCGGGCGATGTCTGTGGGACAACACGATCAGCAAACCGGTTATCATCGTAGAGGTGCCTGCAGATGCAGGGAAGTGACTCCTTCACTCCAAGGGAGATTCCTTCTAGCTGGGATGCAGTCTGAGCCCTTAGTGACTCGGAGGATGCACGGAGTCGCAGAACTTAAAGAAGCACAGGGACGAAGATGCAGCAAGAATTTTTCCACCGGAGCAGTCTTGTCTTTGGTCCTGGATCAAAGAACAGCAGAGTTCCAGTGTCCACCAACAGAAGAGTCTTTTGACAGTCTTCAGACAACAGGCAGTCGGGTCTATAAGTTGATGTCTCGGACAAATCTAAGGACCCACCCTCAGCGGAGCCCTTAAGTAACCCTAAAAAAGGGGAAGGACCTTTTCTTTGTTGACCCACCTATCAGAGGGGGTCAGGGACGCTACTCAGCTGTCTTAGCCAGTCAGATGCTCCCAGGGGCACAGATTCAACATGACAGAATCAAATGGCCACCTGGAGGAGCAGTCCTTAGGGAGGAGCAGGACAGGGGGGTAGTCACGTCATGTTCTTTGTGTATTTTCACACCAGAGCTGGAACCAAGGGCTCTTGAACTGGGCAAAACTGCTTTATGCAAGAAAGGCGCCAAATGTGCCCTTCAATGCAGTCTGGTGGCTCTCGAAAGCACTCCCACCCTACCTAATTCTAAAGAAGAGGTGGTCACACCTCTCCTACGCAGGAAATCCTTTGTTCAACTTCCCCTGCCCGAGTGAAGCTCAGCAGCAGGGGCGCAGAACGCTGTCTAGGGCCGGAAGTAGCGTGGGCTGGCAGACAGACCCTGTAAGGCTACACAGGTAGGCATTGGGGGGTCCTCGAACGAGCCACCCAGTACATGGTGTCATGCAACTAACACTGGAATCGGTGTAGTTGCATGATTCCAATATGTTTGATAGCAAACATGACCAGGTTCGGGCAGCCATTATGTAGTTAGACATCTTGACTTGCCAGTGTCCACTACATATCTTATAATGGCTGCTCCGCACTTACAAAACCCAGAAAATGGAGTCCGGGGTTTGCAGGGGTACCTCTGCTCATGCAATTCCCCCACTTCACCTTCCCACGTTGACTTCAGTTTCGTTAGGGTATCCGGGACATTATTAAGAATAGTCTTATACGTCCATATGACGACCTTCCCTGCTATCTCTACTTGTAGGAGCCTCCCTTTTAGTAGCACATATTTTGGTACGTCGTCTTTTTCGATCTTTTCCACATGCCAGGCATGCTGTTGTTGCAGTTATTTAAAATATTGGGTGCTATGTAGATAGTATTGCCGTTGTAAGGAACTAAAGGGGATTAATATCCCATCCTCTATGAGGTCGCCCAGTCTAGTCATTCCGATAGTGTCCCACTGTCCAAAACCCTTCAGTTTCCCAAATTCTTTCAAAGGTGTTCCTACCCACAGGGGCGTCTCTCGGGTCACCCTGGTACCCCATTTCGTCAGTCTCTCTACCTCGTTCCAGGCGTCAATGGTCATCTAGGTGTGGAAGTATGAGCTGGTTTGGAATTGGGTCCTCTCCAGTGCATAAATTGGGTGATCCATGAGCATATACCCCCAGTCATTGACCACAATTAAGTGTACTGCCTGGAAGTATGCCCGGATGTTGGGAAGGAGATGTCTCCTCTATACTGATTCCTCTGCAGTGTCCCTAGTGGCACCCTAGGGTGACCCCATTCCATAGTACGTCCGAACTTCACTATCTAGTCTAACAAAAATGTTGTCTTGTTGCCTTAAAGACCATGAAGAGCATCCACTCCGGAGCACCCTCAGACCCCTGCCCACCTCACATCTTCCACAGAGCCGCCACGGCCATCGCACCCGAACTACGCTGGACGATCAACTGCTCTCTCGAGACCGCCAAATTCCCCGGCGACTGGAAACACGCCTAAGTGAACCCCCTTCTGAGGAAACCCTCCGAAGACCCGACGGACCTCAAAAACATCAGGCCCATCTCCCTGCTTCCATTCGCAGCTAAAGTCATTGAAAAGGCCGTCAACACCCAGCTAGCTAACTTCATCAAAGCTAACAATGTCCTGGACATTTCCCAATCTGAATTCCGCAGCAACCACAGCCCCGAGACCGCCCTACTCGCCGCCACCGACATCAGCTCCCTCCTTGACCAGGGCCAAACGGCAGCCCTCATCCTACTGGACCTCTCGGCTGCCTTCGACATCGTCTCCCACCGCATACCAGCCATCAAGCGCCACGACGCCGGCATCCACGGAAAGGCCCTCGACTGGATATGCTCATTTCTCAATGGCAGAACTCAGCGAGTCAGACTCCCGCCCTACCTCTCAGAACCAACAGAGACCAACTGTGGAGTGTCCCAGGGATCCTCCCTCAGCCCCACCCTCTTCAACATCTACATGGCCCCCCTCGCAACCATCGTTAGAAACTACGGGCTCAACATAGTCTCCTACGCCAACGACACCCAGCTTATCCTCTCCCTCAGCAACGAACCCAACATCACCAGACAACTTCCAAGAAGGGATGAAGGCCGTCGCCACCTGGATGAAGAAGAGCTGCCTGAAACTCAACTCCGAGAAAACAGAAGTCTTCATCCTTGGCTCCACCCCCTCCACGAGAAGACTCCTGGTGGCCCCCTGCCATTGGAAACCCCCCTCAACCTGACGGACCACGCACAAAACCTCGCCATCATACTAGACTCATCACTCACAATGAACTGCCAGATCAATGCCGTACCCTCGACCTGCTTCAACACACTCCGCATACTCCAAAAAACATTCAGATGGATCCCATCTGAATCCAGAAAAACTGTTACGCACGCTCATCAGTAGCAGACTGGACTACGGCAACGCTGTCTATGCCGGAATCAACAAGAAACTACTTTGCAAACTCTAGACAGTTCAGAACGCCGCAGCTTCTGATTCTAAACATCCCCCATCGCAGCCACATCACCCAACACCTCCTCGATCCCCTCTAGCTCCCTATCGAAAGAAGAATAACCTTCAAACTCCTCACTCATGCATACAAGGCCCTTCACAACACCGGACCAACATACCTGAACAACCACCTCTCCTTCCACGCATGCAAAAGACGCCTCCGATCAGCTGACCTTTTCCTGGCCACCGTTCCACGCATCTACAAGACCAGAACGGGAGGAAAGTCCTTCTCCTACCTCGCAGCCAAGGCCTGGAACGACATCCCCCTCCACCTACGGCAAGCTCCCACACTGCCCCAATTCAGGAAGGACCTCAAGACCTGGGTCTTCGGATGACCCCAGCACTCAACGGAGCCGCCTACCCCCTCCCGACTTGAGACCCTTGCGGGTGAGAAATTGCGCTTTACCAACCCCTAATTGATTGATTGATCTTATAATAGGTATTTGGAAGCATATACAAAAGCTTCGGGAGTGTAACCACCTATACATAGCCACCCTTCCTGGTAGCATCAGAGGCAGCGTCTCCACCTTTCAGCATCCCCATGGAAGTCTGCAAGTACCCTCCGAATGTTGTGGTCAAGGCTGACCACTTTATTTGAGGTCACGTATACTCTCAGATACTTAAATCCTTGCCTGTCAATTCGCAACTGCCCTGGAGAGTCCCGTTCATCAAAAGTACCTCCAGCCGGGTATAGGCTTGTCTTATCCCAATTGATTCTGTAGCCCGCGTGGGCTCTGTATCTTCTGAATATCTGAAATATTCCTGGTAGTGTCTAAGTAGGCCTAGTTACATACACGAAGATATAATCAGCATACAATGATATCCGTTCGTCTCCCGTCTCTCCCTCCCTTTCTCTAAAACCTAATAGGTCCGGTAGTGTTCTAATTATGCAAGCTAGGGGCTCCAGCACGAGGGCAAACAAGAGGAGAGATAGAGGGCGCCCTTATTTCGTACCCCTCTCGACAGGGAATTCGGGGGACAGCTCGCCATTTACCCTGAATCTGGCGTCCAGGTTTTTGTAGAGCAAGTCTATCCAGCCAAAAATTTGGGGCCAAACCTCATCAGAGTCCGTTGGAGGAAGGGTCAGTGGACAGAATCTAATGTCTTTTCGGCATCTTAGGACAGGATTATGTGAGGATCTTTCTGAAATTGAACCACCTCAAGCCAGTTGCAGATACTTCGGAGGTTGATACTGGTCAACCTTTTGGGCATAAAGCTCGATTGGTCCATATGTATTAAGGTAGTAATCACCAGTAATAGTCTGGTGGCTAATATTATGGCCAATACTTTTGTCTCAATGCTCAGAAGTAAGATTGGGCGGTAGGAACTGTATTATGTTGTGGGCTTACCCGGTTTATGGATTACCACTATAGTAACGCTACGTAGGTATAGTGGGAGGACGCCCTCTTCTTTGGCCTCCCTGAACATCTTAAGCAATTAGGGACCCAGGATTCTGGCGTTAAAAAAAAAAAAAAGGTTTGGCATGCTATTAGGGGCTGCGGTTTTCCCCGTCTTTAAACTTCCAATGGTCGGCAGTACCTGCGAAAGGCCTACATCTTCCTCCAGGGTGTAGTAAAGGGTCTCAGAGTCCCTTTACCGCCATGTAAGACCCATTTGAGTCAGCCCATACTTTGTCTATATGGAAAGGAGCGACTTCCTGATCAGGATGGCCACTCAGCGGGAACCCGTAGCAAAACCTCCATGGGCCAGTGTTGTGTATGCCCCTCTTACCAGAAAACCACAGTGAGACCCTCGCAAATGTGTCTCTTGTAGGAGGATTACATCAGGTTTATGTAAGCAGACGTATGCATCTGAATGAGCCCTTGCTTTGGCCCATGCACTTTATCGTAACCATACTGGTTGGGATAAGGATTCTCCATATCATGTTATTTCTATACGATCCACACCTTACGTACAACCTCAGTATCCTATTAAACGGGATGCTAAAGTGCCCGTTAAAGATATTCTTTCCTAATTGGAGTACCAGGGAGTAATGAATAATCTCAAATGAATAATCCTCTTTTTCCTGTTCTCAAACCTGATCATTCGTAATGCATAGTCTTAGACTATAGACATTTAAATAGTCATACATGCACATTTGCTGTGCAAAATACACATAGTACAGCTTTTATAAATAATGTACTCCGTAAAACATACAAAACCACTTTGGATATTTTCAATGGCTTTTTCAGTCATAATTTGGCTCCTGAGAACCGTGACTGGTCCGCTTATAGAACCTTAGGCTTTCAAATGCACTATGCTCGACTTCTTATGGGCTATAAGAATAGCCTCTGAGTTTTTGCAGCATGAATTGGGTCAATTCTTCATGGAATCGATTGATGCACTGTCCTACGTAGATGCTATCTACCTGACGGACGATGAATTAAACGCTCATTTGGCAAGAGTGGATCGCATAATATTGCGATTTGTTGAACTTGGCTCTAAGTTTAACTTGATAAAATCAAACATAGCTTTTTTGAGTGTCCTTTCTTAGGATATGAACTTACCAATGAGGGAAAGATTCTTGCCCCTAACTTTCTGGAGAAATGAGCTCAATTGCAGCCTCCAAGTACACTTAAAAAATTGCAGTCCCTGCTGGGATTTTTGAATTTTGGCAGAACATATATAACTTATTATGCAGAATGTATTAAATCACTTTATGCCTTAATATGCCCTGATTTTTCCGCTTCCGGCTGGACATCGGAACACACTGAAACACTCATATCTTTACAATCTGACTTACTTGAAACACGCCACTTACATACATGTGTCAATACCACGAATTTAGTCATCTGCGTTTTGCCAGGTGCAATTGGATTTACAAGTCAGCTTTAATGAAGGTGAAACAGTACCAATAGCATACAAATCACATTCATATTTTGTTGCAGAACTGCATTTTGCGTCTACTGAAAAAATACTGACTGCTGTGCAGATGGCCATCCTTAAAGAACGGCCACTTGCTCAGGGAAAACGCATTATTGTCGTTTCTCCGGTGCCAGCCTTAGAGGCCGTCACCAAAGCTAAAGTTCCTAACGCAAAAGCCCTCCATCCTCGTTGGATACAATGGGCTACGTCCTTAACAGCCCTGAATGTGGACTTCGTCTTTGACCCTTCCTTGCAAACACAAGACGTTTTGCAATATACCTTCTTCAGATCTGACTCTTGAGCAATATAAATATATCATTTATACTGAAGGTTCTGCACAACCTGCTATAGGTTATAAGCAGCAGTATTCTGCTGCATGAGCCGTTGTTATTGGTACTATGTTGGATAGCGGTTTTCACCCCCAAACAACTTGCACACTGTCTCTAGGAGACTGCACTGCGCAGTTGGCTGAATGGAAGGCTTTACTTCTTGCACTTGAACATACGGATCTGTGGAAACGTGTAATATTTTACATTAGCATAAGCAACAGCCATTTTGGCTGTGGTGTCCATTTCGTTTGCTTCGTAATTCTTTCGTCCTCTGCTGTTTGCCTTTTCACTCTGCTTGTGTCATCAACTCTAGTTGACCTCTTTTGACATGGCTAAGCAATGTACGTGCTGGGGGGTTTGTAGCTGCCGGTGCACCTGTTCTTAGAGGCTATCTGTTGATCGTTTACTGCTGCCATAAGCATTCCTGCTCCCCCTCCCTATTTGCTGACCAAGTGGTCATCCATCTGCCCTTGTTTGCCGATAGCTATTTCTGTGTTTAAACTTCTTTCCATTTCTGTCCATATGCTTACATTGCAACAAAACTGTATATAAGGACGATGGTTTGTGAGTTCAGTGTACCTCCTCCTACAACACTTGAGTGTTGTGTGGACGTGGTCCCGCTCATGAGTGATTAATAAACTTGTTGTTTTACTTCAGCTCCAGTGCCGATCTCTTTTTGTTAGTCTTTGGACCCGTGGACGAGAGGGTGACCCTGCACCAGTGTGCTCACTTTTGGGTACATTTCCACAGTTGGCGCTCAGCACGTTGGGCCCCACCGGAGACGCGGCCGTCCGAAGGAGTGGTCTCGACGGAGGATCGAAATATTACTGAGGATGCGCACTGCATGAGGAGACCCTTGTCTTTGCAGGCCGACGTGACTTTTCCGGTTTTCCCGATTTGATTCTCCGGGTGGTGGCCGGTCTCGACTGGGGTTTTCTTTGGCGTATTCTGCAGTGACCATTAGGTCGACCAGAGATCGGCAGGTGGGAGTTGGAGACTTGTTTGGTAAGGTCGCTGAAGCGGCACTCTTGATTTGCTTGGTTTTGGTATTCATTCTTTGCAAAGACTGAAGGCAGGTAATGTGGAGATTTTTCTCCTTTTGGAATATTTGTTTGGAGTAGTAATATTTTGCATATACTTGTGAAACCATGCCTGTTCTCAGCACACTCCGTAAGTGGTGTTGCTGCTCTTGTGGTACCAAGAATGCTTTAGAACAAAGACAGCCGGCTCCTCCAGAAGGGACGCCAAATAGAGAGATGTATATCAAATATGGTATTTGTCCCATAATGTACGGTTCATTGTGGAACAAATACACAAAGAAAGAGTCCGATTTACAATGGCCAGTGAATGGGTCATTTGATTTTAAGAAGGTTCAGTATGTAGAACAGTGTTTGTTCAAAAGAAAGAGTAGACAGGATATGTTTAATTGTTTGCGTATGTGGGATAAGGAAGTGAGAGAGAGAGCGAAGAGAGCGGAAGCTATAGCAAAGAAAGAGCAGCGGAAGACAATATATCAGAAATGTGTGGAATTAAGAGATAAGGAAATGAAGGAAGGAATAGAAAAGGAAGATAGAGAACGTCGATTACAGGTAAATGGCCAGTACCCTATTAGGCGCCCTATCTATCCCATACTTAATAAACCCCAGGATGACTGCATCCTATTAGAACGACCCCCACCCCCGTATAAATTTCCCGCTTCAAGTGCTCCTGAGATGGATGCCTCTGACGAGGAGGTCTCTTCCTCAGAGGATAAAGATAAAGACAAGCAAGTTGGGCGACAGACTCGCTCTACTTTGACTAAAGCAGAAAAAGATACATTAAAAAGCACTGCTAGAGAGGAGGCTCGTCGGACTACTACAGCACCGATCCTCATAAATATGGTTCAACCTTGGAAAGATATAGACCAGTTATATTTCGCAGAAAAGTTCTGTTGGGAGGTAATATATGGTTGGCGGCATATTTCTGACGAAACAGAACCAGCTGATCTAAACGTTGATTATAAGCGGTTGGTAGATGGGACTTACCTTTTTTCAGATATACCTGATACGATTAGGCGAATAGTTAAATTACGAAATGAAACATTACGTTTATGAAACAGCTCAATCCCAGGCAGAGAAAACAGATGTTCCGACGGAAGGAGACAATTCCAGCAGTAATAAAGTTACTATGAAACCAATGCGTGAAGCCGCACCCCTGTATGTTCCCCCGAAGGGTGCGGGAACAAATGATGATAAAACTTCGGATGATGCAAAGGGATATTTTATATATAATTGGGTTTATACTCCTTGGAGTAGAGCAGATGTTATGGCTCTTAAGGCTGCTTTGCACGACCCCCAGAAAAATCACGCCGCCTTCTATGAGGAGGTGGAAGGAGCCATCAGCTCCTGCACTACGACCTTGCCAGATATCGATATGTTCTTCGGGCTTATTTTGCCCCCTGATATGTGGAGAACAATACGTAAAATAGATGACAATGTGGCATTTGGTGATACCTGGGAACATTTAGAAGAAATAGATGCGGAAAGGGAGCCTGCGCAGAAACCTCAGAAGGAGATATTAGATCTTCCTAAAGCTATTGTGACTAAATTGAAGACTCTCATACCCCCCAAGAAAATAGATTGGACTACGTTAGCGTCCTGTAAACAGAAAAAGGATGAGTCAGTTTCTGATTTCTTTTCAAGATTTGAGGAGACATTCCATGATTTTAGCGGCCAGTCATTGGCCGATGATACGGGTAAGCATTTGTTTGTCGACAAATTTGTCGCTAATATGTTACCGGAAATAGCTAGTCGCTTAAAGGCTAGCGAGAGTTCTTGGACCACGTCTTCCCCAGTTTCCCTTTTGACCATGGCCCAATATTATGAACGACATGAACAGGAAGCAAAAGGCAGGGAGGATAAGAAGGTTAAAGAATTAAATACAAAAGTTATGATGGCCTAAGTATATGGTCCACCATTTAGGGGAAGTGGAAGGGGCGGACGTGCAATGTATACACCCGGAGCGCTCCCTCTTCCTCGAGCAAATTTGTCTCCTGATCAGTGTGCCTATTGTAAAGAGACTGGGCATTGGCGTTCTGAGTGCCCTCTTTTGCGAGGTCAGCAGTACAAGCGGGGAAGGGGAAGTATGAGAGGACGCCCAGGAAATTCAGGAAACAGGGGAGGTGTAGGAGCTCGTCCCAGGTTTGAGGCAGTTGAACAAGGACCAAATTACTCTAATACTTTTGATAGACGAAATCAATACCAAATGTCTGATTATTCTGCTGATGCACTTGCAGATTCCGATTACGCATAGGGATGCCTAGGATGGGGTAAGGGACCGGTTGAGGTGCCAGTAGATCAAATGGGTCCTTATGTCGACGTAAATATCTTGGGATCTACTGCTCGGTTTCTGGTTGATACAGGGGCTACCCGTAGTGCTCTGTCTAAAAGATTGGTTCCTAGGGCTCCCCTGTCCGGCACAATGATAACATCGATAGGGTTCGATGGAACACCTACACCTAGCCCGCTATCACAGCCACTTGAATTCGGACTTGACAAATTCACTGCATCATGTCCATTTTTGCTTTCCCCTAACACGCCGGACAACATTGTGGGTATCGATATGCTTAAATATTTTCGTGCTACAATACGTTGTTCTCCGGAAGGTGTGCGTGTTATTTTGAATGACAATTATCCAATGGTTGAGAGATCCTGTCTTATCAATGAGGATGCCGCTTTGGCGTCCATACCTTGTAGGCCACATCAGATACTGACGTGGGTCAAATGGTTATTCCACCTGTGCACATTCAAGTAAGGGAAGGTGTCATACTGCCTCGTTTGCCGCAATATAAAATATCCCGAGAAGGTGAAGAAGCATTAGCAAACATTGTTCAGGATTTGATCAAAGTGGGGGTAGTGGAAGAAGTCCCCTATAATACTTGCAATAGCCCTATCCTTCCTATTTTGAAAAAAGACACTGACACTAAAATCTACAGATTCATTATTGATTTGCGGGAGGTTAATAAAATTGTAGTACCCCAATATCCGGTAGTTTCTGATATCACAACTCTTCTCACTATGGTCCCTCCCACTGCCACTACATTTTCGGTGATCGATTTAAAAACGCATTCTTCTCAATACCCATTCACCCTGAAAGCCGTTATCTGTTTGGATTCACATTGAAAAATAGATCCTTCCGGTTCTGCAGAGCTCCACAGGGCTATACAGAGAGTCCTAGCATTTATAGTCAGGCATTAAAAAGACAGCTTGATTCCTTTCCTGTACCAAAAGGGGTGGCCCTTATCCAATACGTCGACAACAACTTGTTAGCTGCAGATACCCCTGAGCAGTGTGAAGAAGGAACACTGTTATTGTTATCATTTCTTGCCTCTCATAATCACAAAGTCTCGCGAAAGAAATTGCAATATTGTAGACAGCAGGTTACCTATTTAGGTCACCTCCTGTCTAAGGAGGGACGTGCACTCACACCAGATCGCATTCAGACCATTTTAGATACTCCTGTGCCCCGTACTCAGAAGGATGTCCGTGCACTGATTGGCCTTACTTCTTTTTGTAGGCAGTGGATCCCCAGTTTTTCGCACATTATTAAACCTTTGTTGGCCCTTTTGACTAAAGACACTCCGATGCCCCTCCCATGGACTACTGAATGTCAGAATGCCTTCCAACAGTTACGCCAAGCTCTTTGCTCTGCACCAGTATTAGAAACTCCAGACTATACTAAGACTTTCACACTCTATGTACACAAGAGGGAAGGTTGTGCCCTCTCACTTTTAACACAGACACACGGTGATAAACAACGTCCTTGTGCATATTTCTCAGCTGTCCTTGATCCAGTCGCTCGCGCGCTGCCTGGATGTTTCCGAGCGGTAGCAGCAACGGCTGTATCTATACGTCAGAGTGAAGGGATAGTTTTGTCACACAAACTGCTTGTGCTAGTACCCCATTCAGTTGATGCTCTGTTAAATCAGACAAAAACACAGCATTTGACTAGTGCTCGCTTGATAGGATAAAAAAAATTGACACTTTTGGCCCCTCATATCACATTGAAAAGATGTTTGACACTGAACCCTGCTACACTACTGCCATTCCCATCTACTCAGCCTCAGTCACAAGAGTCACACGATTGTATATTTCACACTGAAGAGCAAACAAAGGGTCGTGTTGACCTACAAGATACTCCCCTCTCCAGTACTGACGGGGAGTTATGGGTTGATGGGTCATGTTTTTAATTACCCGATGGCACTACATCTGCTGCTTATGCTATTACGACGCTTCAGACAGTAGTTGAGACAGCTCGCATCCCACAGAAGTCGGCCCAAGCGGCCGAACTAATTGCACTGACAAGAGCATGTGAGCTTAGTACAGACTTACTTTTCAACATTTTCACCGACAGCCAGTACGCATTTGGGGTGGCACACAATTTTGGTCGCTTATGGAAAGAAAGGGGTTTCCTCACCTCACATGGGACACAGATAGTGCATGGAGAATTAGTGCATAATCTTCTTACTGCCCTAACCTATCCTAAGAAAGTGGCAATTGTTAAGTGTATTGCACACAAGAAAGTGACTGATAAAATAGGAGCAGGTAATGCCTTTGCGGATCACACAGCCCGTGAGACCGCAATGCAGCGAAGCACCACATCTATGTATGTGGTGAAGTCACAAGCTGAACGTTGGCATGATGCCAGGCAGGAAGTGCTGGACATGCAACAATCTGCCTCTGCTGACGAACTAGACCAATGGTCTAAGGAGGGAACACTGGATGATGAGGGCTGCTGGAGGAATAAAGATATGACCAAATGGAGGTTACCCACAGCATACTTATACCCCTTGATTCACATGGCACATGGGCCGGCACATGTTGGTGCATCCTCAATGGCAAAACAACTCATGCAAGTTTGGGATCATCCTGATATTGCCGGCACTGCTAAAAAGATAGTCCAGTCTTGTCTGGTCTGTCTCCAGTATAATCCTGGAAAGGGAACGCAAACTCCAACAGGAGGGTTTGCGACACCATCTGCACCTTTTGAGGTCCTGCAAATGGACTACATTCAGTTTGAGCGCTGTAATAATCTGAAATATGTCCTAGTAGTGGTTTGTGCCTTCAGTAAATGGGTGGAGGCGTATGCTACGAAGGATAATACAGCTCTCACGACAGCGAAAGTTCTCTTAAAGGAGTTCTTTCCCCGTTTTGGCGTTTGTCGGGTCCTATGGAGTGACAATGGACCTCATTTTATTGGGCAAGTTGTAGAATATGTCATGAAAGGGTTGGGGCTTAAGCAGAAATTTCATGCTGCTTTTCACCTACAGTCAGCAGGCCTGGTGGAGCGTTACAACTCCACCCTGAAACTGGAATTGGATAAATACAGGCTTCCACGTCTCTGAAATGGCCTGATGCACTGCCCCTAGCCTTGCTTTCTATCAGATCGATACCATATACACGATCTGGCCTTACGCCACATGAGATCGTCTTTGGGAGGCCCATGAATATTTGGGGGGTCCCTAAGCCTCGCCCTATACATGATGTTCCCCACATGTTGATGAGTGACTATTTGTCCCAGTTAACTGACAGCTTGTTTTCCATTCATCAGCAGGTGCGGGAAGCTCTTCCAGACAGGTCGCAAGGTGACGGACACGATTTGCGCCCTGGCGACCATGTGCTGACAAAAGTCTTTCAATGGGCGAATTGTTTGGAACCTCGCTGGCGTGGCACAGAACTAGTCCTCCTCGCTACCCGAACTGCAGTCCGAGTGACCAACAGGAAGAACTGGGTCCACACCAGCCATTGCAAGAAGATTCCACACACCCTCGTGAGCCCCGCTGCATTGACAGACCACCGCGACATTCTGGTTACCGAGACAGGACGAGCTGCGTCACCTGAAGGACCTGAGGAAGTGTTCCCGGACCACACGATCCCTGGTACATCCAGATATCTACTTCGATCCAGGAAGAAAGACACTTCATCACAAAAAGAGACTGTTTGAGCCACTGTCCTGGGTGTTTAAAGACTGACTACAAAGGGGGGTAGCCTTTTAGTGACTACTCGTCTCAACGTTAGTGAAGAAATCAACACCTGCCCAGGACCTTAGGGCATCATCTATTTTGTTGTTTGTTGACAAGATGAACATGTCTGAGGAGAAGAAATCAAATGCTGGAAAGATCTGTAGCAGCTGCACAATGTTTATTACTGGATTGACTTTGACTGCCGTCATTATTGCTACGATAATGTGGGTTGTGGAGGAAGTAACTCCGGCTCGAAACTTACTGCCCGCTACTACTCCTGTCCCCACAGAACATTATTATTTCACTCTTCCCTATCATGAGAAGAAGCATCGAATGTCATATCTTAATAACACTTTCATACAAATGTTGCATCATACTCATAATGCTACGAATACTACCAACTGCTGGGTATGTGGAATGATGCCAGCCCATCAGAAGAAGGGAGGAACGCCTCTCATTCCCCTGCCATTTTCACATAATGACTCTTGTAGAGCCTGGTTCGCACTTTTGTGGGCCTCTGAAATTAGTAACATTGCACTAGCTGATGTAGGAGGACTTAATGCACTACTAAATAAAGTTTGTTACCCCGATGAGGAAGGGGACCCACAAGCAAAAGGAACTGTATGGGAAATGGAGGAGGATCGCAAAGGAAATTCCTCCATATGCTACGTTTTCCCCAACACTCGAACGGCCAAGGGTAACGGGCCTCCTGTTGCACAAGTTACTAACTTGTGTAACGATATATCGGTAAGAGACAGTAGTTAGTGACAGATTCCTTACCTTAGAATATCCCCAGGCGTCAGGCTGGATCCGGAAAGTTTTTGCGTAGCAGTACCCTTGCGCGTCGGTAGGCGGCGTCGTGCGGCTCCGCATCCGTCGTCGGCGTCGTGATCGCCGGGATGACGTCGCGGGCAGTACTTAGACGCCGCCCCTGCGCGCTGACGTCAGTTCTGTACACGACTTTCCGCGCCAGGAACGCAGAGCCATGCAAGAAGCTGACATAGGTGTCTGAAAAATACTAGGGCCCTGAAAGGGATGTCCTTAACCCTAGAAATCAGTTCGCAGAACGGGGAGGATGGGTGGGCGGTAGGAATCTGTCACTAACTACTGTCTCTTACAGATATATCGTTACACAAGTTAGTAACTTGTGCATCTGAAAGAGACACGTTAGTGACAGATTCCTTACCTTAGAATAGATACCCCAGCAATACCAACCCCGGTGGTGGGTCTGCGAACAAAGATCAGACAAGGAAGTCCTGGAGGACAGAACGGCCAAAGAAGCCGTCCCTCCGGACCTGACTGTCAAGGCAGTAATGCTTTGTAAACGTGTGCAGCGAGGCCCACGTAGCTGCCTGACAGATAACCGGCAGCGGAACACCGCGGACCAAGGCCGTGGTAGCAGCCGTTGCCCTGGTGGAATGGGCACGCAGCCCAACAGGAGGCTCCTTCTTAGCCAAAGAATAGCAGGTCTTGATGCACAAGGTAACCCAGCGGGAGATGGTTTGTTTGTGCACCGCCCGACCTTTTTGGCGCCCACGTAGCCAACAAAGAGCTGGTCATCCACCCGGAAGTGTTTTGTGCGGTCGATATAGAAGGAGAGCGCACGTTTTGGGTCCAGACGGTGGAGCCTCTCTTCCTCTCTGGAAGGATGCGGAGGCGGAAAGAAGGTAGGCAAAGTGATGGTCTGCCCAATGTGGAAGGCAGTAACCACCTTTGGCAAGAAGGACGGACGCGTCCGAAGAACAACCTTGTCTGGAAGAACAGACAGAAAGGGAGGTTTGCAAGATAGAGCCTGGAGCTCACTAACCCGCCGAGCGGAGGTGATGGCCACCAGAAAGGCTGTCTTCAGAGTCAGAAGACGAAGAGGACAGTTATGTAGAGGCTCAAAGGGAGCGCACATTAAAAAGGTAAGAACCAAGTTCAAGTCCCACTGAGGCATTACAAACGGAACAGGAGGGAAGAGGTGTGTAATGCCTTTTAAGAACCTGTTAACAACAGGGGACTTGAAAAGGGAGGGCTGATCAGGGAGCCTGAGGAAGGCCGAGATAGCACAAAGATAACCCTTGATGGTACCCAGGGCAGAACCCTGTTGGGCCAGAGAAAGAAGGAACAGAAGGACCTCAGAAAGAGGGGCAGAAAGGGGATTCACAGCCTTTGCTGTGCACCATGCCACAAATTTGTTCCACCTGCAGGCGTATACCACCTTAGTGGAGGGACGCCTGGCTGCCAGAATCACATCACAAACTTCGGGAGGCAAGTCGAAAGGTAGGTCGCTCCCCCACCACACAGCTCCGCCTGTGTTGTCTGCCCGCTGCTCCTGCAGGTAAGATCGCCCTCCGCTTGTGATTTTGTCTCCCCTTTTTCCTTCTGTGCCCCTCGCTGCCCCATTGTCGTTGTGCCCGTGATTTTGTCTCCCCTTTTTCCTTCTGTGCCCCTCGCTGCCCCATTGTCATTGTGCCCGTGATTCTGTCTCCCCTTTTTCCCTCTGTGCCAATCGCTGCCCCATTGTCATTGTGCCCGTGATTTTGTCTCCCCTTTTTCCTTCTGTGCCCCTCGCTGCCCCATTGTCGTTGTGCCCGTGATTTTGTCTCCCCTTTTTCCTTCTGTGCCCCTCGCTGCCCCATTGTCGTTGTGCCCGTGATTTTGTCTCCCCTTTTTCCTTCTGTGCCCCTCGCTGCCCCATTGTCGTTGTGCCTGTGATTTTGTCTCCCCTTTTTCCTTCTGTGCCCCTCGCTGCCCCATTGTCATTGTGCCCGTGATTCTGTCTCCCCTTTTTCCCTCTGTGCCCCTCGCTGCCCCATTGTCATTGTGCCCGTGATTTTGTCTCCCCTTTTTCCTTCTGTGCCCCTCGCTGCCCCATTGTCGTTGTGCCCGTGATTCTGTCTCCCCTTTTTCCTTCTGTGCCCCTCGCTGCCCCATTGTCGTTGTGCCCGTGATTTTGTCTCCCCTTTTTCCCTCTGTGCCCCTCGCTGCCCCATTGTCATTGTGCCCGTGATTTTGTCTCCCCTTTTTCCTTCTGTGCCCCTCGCTGCCCCATTGTCGTTGTGCCCGTGATTCTGTCTCCCCTTTTTCCTTCTGTGCCCCTCGCTGCCCCATTGTCGTTGTGCCCGTGATTTTGTCTCCCCTTTTTCCTTTTTGTGCCCCCGCTACCTCTCGCCATTCCCGCCGCTGCATCCGCTGCGGCCCCGCCTCCTGACTGCCCATTCGCTGCCCCTGCCTCCCGCCTCCCAGCTGCTCCTCCCTCCCACCTCCCCATAAATGGCGGCCGCGGCGCGGCCGCGCCGCTGGCGCGCCGAAGGCGCGCCTAAGGCAAGCCCGTCTGCGCCCGTCCGCGACTGGACCGCGCCCAGCGCCAGAACCCCTGGATCCCACCGATGCAACACCACTCGACGGACCTACGACGCCGCCACACTCACCGCACTCAATGCCGGCCGGAACCCTGCCTGCTACCGAGCCTCACCGAGACGCACCCACGGACCCTTCACCTGCCAAACCTGCCGATTCACCTGCCCCCGGACGTGCACCACCTCCGCCAAGTCGAGCACCAGCAGCAACCACCTGAAATGCATCCTGCTGAACACCCGCTCCGTCCACAGGCACGCCGTGGAACTCTGGGACCTGCTCGACGCAACAGCACCGGACATCGCCTTCCTCACCGAAACCTGGATGAACGCCTCCTCAGCGCCCGACATCGCCATAGCCATCCCGGACGGATACAAGATCACCCGGAGGGACCGCGTCAACCAGACGGGAGGAGGCATCGCCATCGTACACAAGAGCACCATCCGCATCTCGACTAACTCCGACGAGACCTTCACCGCCGCCGAACACCTACACTTCCAGATACACACTGACCCCAAGACCACCCTCCGAGGCACCCTCATCTACAGACCCCCGGGACCACGCACACTATTCAGCGAAGACATCGCAGACTTCATCAGCCCGCACGCCATGCCCTCCGCCGACTACATCCTCCTAGGGACCTCAACTTCCACCTGGAGAACAACAACGACAGAAACACCACCGCCCTGCTGGACAACCTCGCCAACCTCGGACTCAAGCAACTGGTGAACACGCCCACCCACTACGCCGGCAACACGCTTGACCCCGTCTTCTCGTCCAGCAAGCACATCTCCTTCAGCCACGCCACCGGACTCCACTGGACCGACCACAGCTGCGTCCACTTCAGCTTCAGAAAGACTGCGACCCACCACCACCCGCAACAGGTTCCCCGCCGGAGCTGGAGCAAGATCACCGCCGAGCAGCTCACCGCCTCCCTCAGCCAGAACACACCCACCAACACAACGGACCCAAACGAAGCAGCCAGCAACCTCGCCAAGTGGCTGACCGCCTGCGCCGACGACCTCGCACCACTAAAAACCCTCCCAGCAGACCCGGAAGCAAGAAAACCCCTTGGTTCACCAACGAACTCAAGGAATCCAAGAAGAACTGCCGCACTCTCGAGAAAACCTGGCGACTCGACCAGACCACAGACAACAGGACCGCCCTCAAACACGCCACCCGCAAACACCACCAGCTGATCCGTGCCACCAAGAAGTCGGCACTCAAAGAACGACTGGACAACAACGCCCATGACAGCAAGGAACTTTTCAGCATCGTCAAAGAGTTCTCCAACCCCAGCGCCGGAAACAACGACATCACCCCCTCGCAAGACCTCTGCAACTCACTCTCCGCGTTCTTCCACCGCAAGATCACCGACATACATAACAGCTTCGACGCACAAACCACGCACCCTACCGCCGAACCAACGCCCGCCACCACCACCCTCTGCAACTGGACCCCGATCAGCACCGAAGACACCACCCGCACGATGAACTCCATCCACTCCGGATCGCCAACCGACCCCTGCCCACACCACGTCTTCAACAAAGCCGACGCCACCATCGCACCCCATCTCCGGGACATCATCAACTCCTCCTTCCACACCGCCACCTTCCCGGAGAGCTGGAAGCACGCCGAGCTTACCGCCCTCCTGAAGAAACCAACGGCGGACCCCACCGACCTCAAGAACTACCGTCCCATCTCGCTCCTTCCGTTTCCGGCCAAAGTCATCGAGAAGACCGCCAACAGACAGCTTGCCGCCTTCCTCGAGACGAATGGATCCCTCGACCCCTCGCAGTCCGGGTTTCGGGCCAACCACAGCACCGAGACCGCCCTTATCGCAGCCACCGACGACATCAGAACCCTAACCGACAACGGGGAAACAGCTGCCCTCATCCTCTTGGACCTCTCCGCGGCGTTCGACACCGTCTGCCACCACACCCTAGTGAAGCGCCTCAGCAACATCGGAATCCGAGAGAAAGCACTGGAATGGATCATCTCGTTCCTCGCCGGTAGAACCCAGAGAGTCCGCCTCCCCCGTTCAGATCCGAAGCCACCGAAGTCATCTGCGGCGTTCCACAAGGATCTTCACTCAGCCCAACCCTCTTCAACGTCTACATGAGCCCCCTCGCAGCCATCGCACGCCAACACAACCTCAACATCATCTCCTACGCCGACGACACCCAGCTGATCCTCTCCCTCACCAACGACCCCACCACCGCCAGAGCCAACCTACACGACGGGATGAGAGATGTCGCCGACTGGATGAGGAACAGCCGCCTTAAACTGAACTCAGACAAGACGGAAGTCCTCATCCTGGGCTCATCACCCTCCGCCTGGGACGACTCCTGGTGGCCCCCGGCCCTGGGCACCGCGCCCAAGCCAACGGACCACGCACGCAACCTGGGCTTCATCCTGGACTCCTCCCTGTCGATGACCAGACAAGTCAACGCCGTCTCATCTTCATGCTTCAACACTCCTGCGCATGCTCCGCAAGATCTTCAGATGGATCCCCACTGAAACCAGGAAGACCGTCACCCAGGCACTCGTCACCAGCCGACTGGACTATGGGAACACCCTCTACGCCGGAACCACAGCCAAACTTCAAAAGACTCCAGCGCATCCAGAACGCCTCCGCACGACTCATCCTGGACATCCCCCGACACAGCCACATCACCGGACACCTGAAAGTCCTGCACTGGCTCCCCGTCAGCAAGAGAATCACGTTCAGACTCCTCACCCACGCACACAAGGCCCTCCACGACCTGGGCCCAAAGTACCTCAACGACCGCGTGACCTTCTACACGCCCACACGCCAGCTACGATCAACCAGCCACGCCTCGCCACCGTACCACGCATCCGCAGAACCACCGCCGGAGGAAGATCCTTCTCCTACCTGGCAGCCAAGACCTGGAACTCCCTCCCCACTCACCTTCGGCGAACCCAGGACCATCTCTCCTTCAGGAAGCAGCTCAAGACCTGGCTGTTCGAGCAGTAACTTACCCCCTCCCCCAGCGCCTTGAGACCCTCCCGGGTGAGTAGCGCGCTCTATAAATGCCGTGATTGATTGATTGATTGAATCAACTGCCGCCGCTCAATCTCCACGCAAGCAGGTGTAGACTGGACAGGTTCGGGTGGAGGACCGTCCCCTGCTGCTGCGACAGAAGATCCTCCCGAAGAGGCAGACGGATCGGGGGATCCACGCTCATACTGAGTAGCTCGGGATACCAAACTCTTCGAGCCCAGTCCGGAGCCACAAGAATGACTTGGGCCCGGTCGTGCCGAATCTTCTTCAACACTCTGGGTAGAAGTGGTATAGGCGGAAAGGCGTACAATAGACCGCAACTCCACTCGTGACGAAAAGCGTTGCCGAGCGAGTGCCACCTTGGAAATTCCAACGCGCAGAACTGATGACATTGCGCGTTCTCTTCGGTGGCGAATAGATCTAACCAAGGCTCTCCCCACTGTAGAAAGAGTCCTTGCGCCACCTCCGAGTGAAGACGCCATTCGTGATCCATCATGCACCTGCGGCTGAGGTTCGTCCGCCCTGGCGTTCAGGGAACCTGCCAGGTGTTGAACCATCAGGAACATGCCCCGATGTTCCAGCCATGTCCAGAGGCGCAGAGCCTCCTGACAGAGGGTCCACGACCCCACCCCGCCCTGTTTGTTGCAGTACCACATGGCGGTGGTGTTGTCGGTGAACACCTGCACTACCTTCCCTTTGACAGAGGGAAGGAATGCCTTGAGTGCAAGTCGGATCGCCCGGAGCTCCAGAAGGTTGATATGGAGCCGGGACTCCGCCGGAGACCAGAGGCCTCTGATCTCCGCCTCTCCCATGTGACCGCCCCATCCCAGAAGGGACGCGTCCGTCACAACTGTGTGCTCTGGCTGGGGAAGGGAGAGGGATCTGCCCATGACCCATTGCCGGTTCGAGAGCCACCACTGCAACTGTTTTGCAGTCCCCTCCGAGATCTGGACGTGATCGGACAGGTCGCCCTGGTGCTGCGCCCACTGGAACTTCAGGTCCCACTGCAGAGCCCGCATATGCCATCTGGCATGATTGACCAGCAGGATGCAGGAGGCCATGAGGCCCAGCAGCCTCAGGGTCATCCGTGCCGAAACCCAGGATAAAGGCTGAAAGATCGGAATCATAGCCTGAATATCCTGGACTCGCCGTTCGGGAGGATAGGCCCGAAACTGCGTCGTGTCCAGAACTGCTCCGATGAAAAGGAGCTGTGGAGAAGGAATCAGATGCGACTTCGGCACATTGATGGAGAACCCCAGCGAGTGCAGGAGTTCGGCCGTAGTCTGGAGGTGGGAGACGACTGCCTGGGACGAGCCCGCCTTCAGCAGCCAGTCGTCGAGGTAGGGGAAGACTGAAACCCCTGCCCGGCGCAGATGAGCTGCGACCACCGCCATCACTTTCGTGAACACCCGAGGGGCACTGGTAAGGCCAAAGGGGAGCACGGTGAACTGAAAATGCTCGAGGCCTACCGTGAACCGAAGGTAACGCCGGTGGGCCGGCAGGACGGGGATGTGGAAATAGGCGTCCTGCAAGTCCAACGCTACCAACCAGTCTCCAGGGTCTAGGGCAGTCAAGACCTGAGCTAGGGTGAGCATCTTGAACTTCTCCTTCCGGAGGAAGCGATTGACGTTCCGGAGGTCCAAGATAGGACGCATGTCCTCCTTGTCCTTTTTGGGCACCAGAAAGTAGTGGGAGTAGCAACCACGCCCTACTTCTGGGGTCGGAACATGCTCGATGGCCCTCTTGGCCAAGAGGGCCGTGACTTCCTTCTGTAGAAGCACCAAGTGATCCCCTGACATGCGGTGGAATTGAGGTGGCATGGCTGGGGGGTGGTCTCGAAGGGGAGGGAGTAGCCCCTTCGGACAATGTCCAAGACCCACCTGTCCGAGGTGATGGGACGCCAGTGGTGAAGGTGATGGCGGACCCTGCCCTCGACTGGCGTGCTGTGCACCTGAAAGGAGGGACTAGGAGGGCTTGGAGGCCGCGGACGGGTTGGAGGTGGTGGCCTGACCCGCACGCTGGTTGTCCGAACCGCCACGGCGGTATCCACGTCCTCGGCCACGCGAAGGCGCTTGCTGCGCGGGCCGTTGGCCAGGCTGTTGACGTGACTGGGCGCCCCTTCCGTGGCCACGAAAGGGGCGAAAAGCAGACGTGAGCGGAGGGCGCACAACAGCAAGGCCCAGGGACTTAGCAGTAGCCCGTGAGTCCTTGAAACGCTCCAGCGCATGGTCTGCCTTCGAACCAAAAAGACCGACTCCATCAAAGGGCATGTCCATGAGTGTATTCTGGACATCCCCTGAAAAACCAGTGGTTCTCAGCCAGGCGTGGCGACGCAGCGCCACCGTCGTTGCAAGCGATCTGCCCAGCGAGTCGGCGGTATCAAGGCCACAGCGGATGGTGTATTTAGCCGCATCACGCCCTTCCGCAATGGCGCGGGTAAGCAGTGTCTGGACCTCCTCAGAGCACTGCGGCAAAACAGTTGCCACCGAATCCCACAGGGAGTGGGTGTATCGGCCCAAGAGGCAAGCAGTGTTAACGGACCGCAAGCCAGCACTGGAGGAAGAGAAAGCCTTCTTCCCAAAGTGATCCAGGCGCTTGGATTCCCTATCCGGAGGGGCGGTAGGGAAGGCGGTTTGGGAGGCAGAGGCTTGGACAACCAAGCTCTCAGGGGTGGGGTGTTGGGAGAGAAACAGGGGGTCGCCCGGAGCAGGGCGATGGCGTCGGGCCACGTTCCTATCCACAGGAGCCCCTGTGGTGGGTTTGGACCAGGCACCCAAAGAACGTCAGTTAGTGCATCGTTGAACGGCAGCACAGTCTCCGAAGAGGAGGCCGCCGGCTGAAGCACTTCAGTCAGGAGGTTAGTCCTGACGGCCACTGTAGGCAACTGGAGATTCAAGGCTCCAGCAGCTCTACGCAACACCGTTGCAAAATTAGCCCCCTCCTCCGTAGCCACGGGAGGAGACAGCATGCCAGAGTCAGGGAGGTGTCCAGACCACTGGCATCCCCAAGTTCCTCAACCCAGTCCGGGTCAAACTCGCACTGTTGTGTGAGAGGGTCCTCAGACCCCTCCCAGCTCTCCTGGTCCTCCTCAGGTTCATAATATGGAGGAGGAGGGACATTAGGGACCCAAGGTCTCATCGGCGCCGGAACCGGCGTCGGGCGACGCCGGTCCGGCTCCATGTCCGGAGCCGGAGAGAACCGGGGAACGACGCCGTCCGGAGCCCCGGACGGCGTCAGGAACGGCACCGGGGACATCGGCGTTGGCGGAGGCGTGGTTAGGTCAACCGGCGTCGATGGGGGTTGCGGCACCACCGGAGCCGGGATCGAGGCCGGGGCCGGAGCCGAGGCCGGGATGAAGGCCGGTGGGACAGGCGACGCCGGGACCGGAGTCAACGGCGACACCGGAGCAACCCCAATAGGGCCCGCGGGGCCCGAAGGCACACCGGAGGGACCTTGAGGCCCGAAGAGGCGGGCCATGGCCGACAGGAACTCCTGTATTTGGGCCTGAGTCGCCCCCGAACCCGGGAAGGACGGGTAATGCGGGGGTAACTCGACAGGCACGTCCGGGGCCGCGGGGACGGTGCCGACAGGGACCTCAGCCGAGTCGCGAGACCGGCGAGGCGAAGTCTTAGAGCGATGATGCCGCTTAGACTTCTTGTGCTTCGACTTACCGGAGGAGCGCGAAGACTTGGATTCCGACGAACGGCGGGGACTCCGCGTCCGGCCCCTCGACCTCTCCCGGGACCGGGGCTTGGTGCGGCGCGGAGCCGACTGCCGGACTTCGAGGAGCTTTCGAGACCGCTCTCGCAAAGCCTTCGGATTAAGTTTCCGGCAGTCAGGGCACGACTTCGTGTCGTGGTCTCGGCCGAGACAGAAGAGACACTCGAGGTGCGGGTCCGTGATCGACATCATGCGACCACATTCCTCGCAGGGCTTAAAGCCGGACATCCCTACGACACCTTAGGAGTCTTGAAGACTCGTTGAAGAAACAGTGAAAAAATTCACAAAAAAGATAGTCAAAAAGTGACTAGGGCACTGCTCTTCCCGGATCTGCGCTTACTGGCGCGGAAAAAGAAGAACTGACGTCAGCGCGCAGGGGCGGCGTCTAAGTACTGCCCGCGACGTCATCCCGGCGATCACGACGCCGACGACGGACGCGGAGCCGCACGACGCCGCCTACCGACGCGCAAGGGTACTGCTACGCAAAAACTTTCCGGATCCAGCCTGACGCCTGGGGATATTCTAAGGTAAGGAATCTGTCACTAACGTGTCTCTTTCAGATATGGCTGTTACTAGAGCCCAAGCAAATCTTTGTGTGAGCAGTTTTGGCAGTATCCCAGTGGGAAAAAGTGACTGTACTACAGTATAGAGTATCACTGGAACGAACAATAGCAGTTTTCTATCCTCACATAACACTTATTTCATTTGTGGAAGTAAAGGTTACTATCATCTACCAATTGGATGGTCTGGAATATGCTATGTGTCCTTCTTGCTTCCCCCTGTGTTCTTAGCACCTGCATCCTATCATAAAGATCAAAAATTGTTTAATGACATTTCCTTGAACCGATTCAAAAGAACTATAAATAATGATGAAGTGGATCAAACTGACACTGCATTACAGCAATATGTTGACTTTAATTTGGGACTCTTTTTCTTTGTTGGTGCAGCTTTGAATAGTAGAGAGATAAGACGCTTGACCCGAGTGGTAGAGGCTGTGACTAATCAAACAGCAATGGCTCTTGGAAATATTACAGAAGAACTCCAAATTACGAGAATTGTGACTTTGCAAAATAGAATGGTTTTAGATGTAATATTAGCTGATCGTGGTGGAGCATGTCGCATTATTGAGAGTAGCTGATGCGTATTTATCCCTGACCACGCCCCTTCTGTTTATGATGCCATTTCCAAACTGCATAAAATAGCCACTGAGATACATCAAGACCCAGGAACATGGACTTGGACTGGATGGTTTTGGAACTTATTTTCTGTATGGGGTTTGAAAGTATTGTCTGCCTTATTCATAATTATTGCAATTATCTTCTCTTGTTGTTTATGCATACAATGTGGACCAATGCTCTGTTCCCTCTGTATTTCCACTTGTACTACTTGTGTACCATCTAAAACGAATGTCCAAAATGCAAATGCCCGTTTAGCAATGGAACGAGAAATTTGTGAAATGATGTTAATTGATATTCACGATGTATATCATACCCTTTAGAAGGGACAAGAAAATGTCTCAGCTTATGCTAAAAGGGTCGTCTGTGGAAACGTGTAATATTTTACATTAGCATAAGCAACAGCCATTTTGGATGTGGTGTCCATTTCGTTTGCTTCGTAATTCTTTCGTCCTCTGCCGTTTGCCTTTTCGCTCTGCTTGTGTCATCAACTGTAATTGACCTCTTTTGACATGGCTAAGCAATGTACGTGCTGGGGGGTTTGTAGCTGCCAGTGCACCTGTTCTTAGAGGCTATCTATTGATCGTTTACTTCTGCCATAAGCATTCCTGCTCCCTCTCCCTACTTGCTGACCAAGTGGTCATCCATCTGCCCTTGTTTGCCGATAGCTATTTCTGTGTTTAAACTTGTTCTTTCCATTTCTGTCCATATGCTTACATTGCAACAAAACTGTATATAAGGACGATGGTTTGTGAGTTCAGTGTACCTCCTCCTACAACACTTGAGAGTGTTGTGTGGACGTGGTCCCGCTCATGAGTGATTAATAAACTTGTTGTTTTACTTCAGCTCCAGTGCCGATCTCTTTTTGTTAGTCTTTGGACTCGTGGACGAGAGGGTGACCCTGCACCAGTGTGCTCACTTTTGGGTACATTTCCACAGATCCTGAATTCCCTACACTTACTGTGCAGGATTTGTATTATTGTGTACAATCTTTAAATGATAATTTACATTTTTTGTGACAAAATGAGTTTTGAGATTCCAAGGGTAGCACAAACAAGCACAAACTGCTTTGAGTTCAAGTGGCAAATGTTAAGGATAGGTTGCCACAAACTCATGTTATACATACATTGACTCATCAACGTGTGGGAGCGCACGCTATAAGGACTTCTCTGGCTGATGAAGCAGTCAAATCTGCAGTAGCCACAGCTAAAACTGCAGTGGTAACACGACCTAAAACTCACATCGACAATGATATCTTGGCTGCCGTTAATGCTTTCAAGAACGGCACCCCTTTACCAAAGCGCTTTCCTTCAAAATATTCTTATTTAAATGACCAGAATTTTCCGTTTGTCATTATTCTAGGTGTTGGCGATCGTGTGATAGCCAACGCAGACCACTGTCATGATCTGATTGTAGCCGCACATGAAGGTGTAGCTTCGTTATTGCTGGCTGGGTTTATACCAGCAAACTAGAAAATATATTCTCTGCCAACAGATTAAAACTTCTACTGTGTCTCGTTCACCACAAACACATCTTTTTATTTCTAATAAACCTTTTGACTGCATTTACCTGGATCATTGTGGTCCATTGATTTCTGATACTGCATTCAAATTTATCTTGGATGCAGTGATTCTTGCTCCGGATTCCTCTGGGTTTGGCCACAGCGCTTGTCTGGCGCTCGCACCGTTATTTGTTGTGCATTCCATTCGGATCAAGGTCTGGCTTTCGATTCGAAGGCGTACCGTGATTCAATGAAGTCCATAGGTGTACAAGTGCATTACTAGTCACCATATAGGCCAGAGGGCAATTCTGTTGTGGAAAGAATGAACTGTGACTTAAAGCAGTCCTTAACGCCAAGGGTATTGGGTACAGGGCGTGCCTGGTTGAACCATCTCTATGGGGTTCAACAAGCATTAACTAACCTCCCCAAAAGATCTCTGGGTGGGGGGACCGCGTACAAAGTGCTTTTTGGCATCAAGAAGTATGTTCCAGATGGGGGCGTGGCTTGAGCAGCGTTCATGTTAGACACATGAGCTTGCAGCTACGCACAGGGCCCGACACTAATCCTGTGCGAATCCGTCGCCCAGGCTGCTGGAGAGCTGGCCACAAGCATACGTGTTGTGGAGGAGACACACTAGACGAGCCCTGGGCACTGCAGGACCAGTCAGCAGTACCGTGGTGGGCGCCGGGGCTGCTGAGGACCGCCGACACCACTTTACCAAGATGGCGGCTGGTCTATGATGGCCTAGATTGACCGGTGGCGCTGTCGAAGAACCGTGACCTCCCGACACGAAGGCCGAAGCTGGGGGCCTGTGAGACGGTGGTGAGAACCTCCCCCCCCCCGGCTTGCAAAGAGAGAGTGAAGCTGCTCCGTGAGGCGGGCGCTGCAGGGAGTGCCTGCCCTCGCGGTCCAAGGTGAGGTCTGTGCCTTTAGAGAGAGGAGTGCCAGAGCAGCGGCCCTGAGAGATACGCGAGAGCCCAGGAGCCAGCAGAGGGGGGGGGGGGCACCAGAGGCGGCCTTCCTCCCCCCTGAGGTGGTCGATGACTGCGAGGCAGTGCTTCAAAGGCGAGAGGCTGCAGGGGCTACCAGGGCCGGCTGGCCTTGCTACCTGGGCCGTGGCCTAATCCTGGACAGCACAGTGGAAATGAGCTGCTGCCCTGGGGAGTGTCAGTATCCTGAGGGCGTTTGAGGCGACAGGAAGTCACTCGGGGGAGACCAGGTGAGTGAGTCACAGACAATGGGGGCACTGAGAGGCAGTGGATTCCCTCACTACTGGTGACTGACTGATTGCAAGGGTAGAGGAACAGGCCCAGAAACTATGCGGATGAAAGGTCGGGCTGAGTGATGGTTCCTTGTTCTGATCTGAAGGGACGTCTGGAGCTGGGGCCTACATCGGGACCATTGTGGGAGTGACCATTGGAATCTATACCATGACCCAGCGCCGTATGCAGAGGATTTGTGTGTGGCGGGCCTGGACCGGGAGTATGAGGGTGCCCCGGACGGTCATATGGCTGCGCTGTTGGAGTAACGGTGCACTCTTGGAGACTGTTGCCTGTAGGGGGGCAGCCCCCTGACAAGTGCAGTCCCTGTGGGGGTGAAGGCCGGATGGGCCAATAAAGTATTGGGAGTTTATAAGGGGTGGCCTGCACAGACGAGTGGTACTGGGGCTGACTGCAGGTGGAGGACATTTTATTATTGCTGTGCTCTCCCAAGCTGTCCTCTACTGCGACCTGTGTGATATTGGCTCAGTAGGATATCTGGGATCGGTGACGGGATGACCTGACCTGGGCACTAAGCAGGTGCGGAGATCTGGGGGTGCATGCGATCACTCGAGTGGGAGTAACTCGCGACGGGCCGGTACCCCTGGTTCATCGTATGGCAGCAGGTATGGAACAGATTATGTTACTTACCCTATAAGCATCTGCACTTGGCATGTAGTGCTGTAGATTCACATGCTGTGCATAAGTCTGCCGTCAGCCATCTAGTGTTGGGCTCGGATGATTTCAATTCGCTTTTGTTCCAAGAAGTTTTCTTCGAGTAACAAGGCTATGCAACTCCTCCTCTTGGTAATACTGCTACTGTGGTGCACAAGTAAAGATTAGATAATCTGGGTACGGTGCCTCCTCTGCAACACTACGCTACGACGCCGACATTGGTCTAAAACTCTTGCTGGCCCGGGTTGGTGCCTATGAACTGGGAGGGATTAGAGTTCTCCTTGACCTGTGGAGGACGCCACTACTGAACCTGAATCTACATACTTTGTTACAGGGACTGGAGACTGTGTTACAATGGGTAAAACAAACAGCCGATGATGCAGACCAGTTCTGAGAAGTCCACCACGCCTGCAGTGATGACGGACAACCGGGATACCCCGGAACCCTCTAAGCAACTACACTTTGATAAGGTACTAGCCGCTATTGCATGTACCAAACTGTTGGTGGGGTTGGGACAGCTTTGGGCAGAACACCGCAAACTGGCAGATCGAGTAGCCACGGTTGAAACTTCCCCGAATGAGTTATAGCCAGAACAGAAAGTCCTGGACGGCAAGCTGGAAAACCTTTCAGATAGAATGAACATCTTGGAACGGCGTGCAGAAGATGGGGAAGGCCGTAACCGGTGCAATAACATTAGAGTGGTGGGCTCCACGAAGGAATAGAAGGAAGTGATATGGTGTCTTATCTGGAGAACTGGCTTCAGAAGGAGGTGGCCGGAATCATCTCACCCCCTTCTTCGCCTTAGAAAGGGCACATAGAGTGCTGGCACATCTGTTGGTGCCTGGCCGCCCTACCCGCCCGGTGGTTGCCAGATTACTCCACTATAAGGATAGAGACATAATTCTGCATAGAGCTAGGGCCCCTTTGAAATTGAAAATGCCAAAGTGTTGGTGTTTCCAGACTTTACGGCCCTGGTTCAAATACAGCGTGCCTCCTTTTTGGAGGTTAAGAATGCCCTTCGTGAGGCCGGACTGCAATACTCAATGTTCCCTTGTGCTAAGCTACGGATTGTGTTCGACGGAAAGCCCTACTTTTGTGATGAACCAGATGCGTCTTGGGCCTGGTCGGAAGCGTACACAGCGGGAAAGACACTCCCCAAGACGAGGGCACCTGCAACCAGATTGAGAACTCAGAAACGTTCCAGGAGGCCCTCACAGGGCCGATCACTGAAAAAGCCGTTGCCGTCTCAGGCAGTACAGGAGCGGGCGGCAGCACTGCTTGCGGTGGCTGAAATTGTAACGACTCACACATTACATGAGGAATCTGGAATTCCGTCAGAAGTTGACTCGGTGGCCTCGGACTCTGAGGCCTCCACACTTAATAGTAGGGGCCCATCACAAGTTACTCCTCAATATGTAGAAGATTTGGTCTAATGACATTTGAGTAGAGGATGTAGCCAGTGTAATCCGGCCCTTGAACAGAGTCACTGTGAGTTTTGCAGGACCCTAGGGCTTTTGATGTGCTATCTGAGGACCTGTGCTACTATCCCAACATGTGGTCAAGCTGTGCTCTGGCAGAGCAGGTGAAATTCCTGGTTGAGACACACCTTGGCCGGCCTCCGAACCTGGGTTCATACTGGCAATTGGGTGGGTGTGCTATCTGTGTTGCTAGGTTTCCTGAGCCTTCCTCACTCAGTTTTGCCCATACCAGGACTCTGGAGGTGGCATACTATTAACAATGTTTTTTCCTTACAGGTTTGGGTGGTCGGCCATTGCTGGAATGCTCTTGGGTTTGGGACTATGTAGTTGGGGGTTGTTTTTCAATGTTTCGGGAGAGGTCATGCTAGCCTTATTTTATGGGTGGGTGGGACTTATTGCTTGCAGTTTTTTTTATATAAATGGCGGACCCCAACTTCACAGTAGTATTCATGTCCTGGAACGTTAGGGGTTCGGGCTCAGCTTCTAAGCATTATGCTATTCATAGTTACTTGTAGAGAGGGGGGGAATCCATAGTGCCATGCTACAGGAAACACATCTTACTGGTGAAGTAGAACGCCTAAGACGTAGATGGTGGGGGCAGATTTTTGCGACCACAAATTTGACATTTGCCAGGGGGCGCTTGTCTGGATTAGAGGAGGGACACCCTTTGAACAAACAAATTCAGTGATCAACAAAGAGGGCTGATATGCCCTGGTAAAGTGTAAACTGCTCGGTTAAGATATTACATTAGGAAGTGTATATGCCCCAAACCAAGATCAAGTGGCATTCCTACAAGCATTAATGACCCAGTTGGCACCTACGGCCACCCACGACTTACTAGTGGGAGGAGACGTCAATTGTGTGGCTGACGTGGTACTAGACCACTCCACATCCCCATGGCAGGGGCACCTGAACATAGGAACCCGGAGGGCTTCAGGGAATGGATGGAACCCTGGGAGGAGGCCGGCATTTGGAGAGTGCAACATGGGATGGAACGGGATTACTCATATCACTATATAGATCACTTGCATACTAGATTGAATATGTTCATCTGCTCTACCAGACTGAGCCACAGGGTAACGCACACTGAATATCTGGGACGTACAGTGTATGATCACAGCCCACTTCTAATGAAGTTTAGAGCACTCCGGGACCACCCAGTAATTCCCACATGGAGGCTAAACCCTTAAAAGATACATGTTTTAGGGAGACTTTAGCTACCACCATTAATGACTATTTTGATCCCAACCAGGGCTCTGCGTCTTCGGTGTTGTTTCAATGGGAGGTGTTCAAAGTTATGGTGAGAGGACATTGTATGGGGCAGTCTGTGGCACTGCGGAAGGAGCTGAAACCTTACTCTATCTAGATACCAGATTACATGAAGTGAACAATGTAGAGAGGTTAAATGACCATGCACGGATCTGACTTAGGGAGGCCAGGAAACTCTATAACTAAATAATGGAGCACCTATGTTGCCACGCCTATAAGGAGTACATAGCACAGGCACATGAGGAGGAGGATAGACCTGGTAGGCTGTTGGCATGGCTTATTAGATCTGAATACCGAGGGACACCCCTCACCCACGTCTGTTTAGGAGACGCCACACCAGTTTATGCCCCTGGTGAGATCAACCTGGCAGTTCAGGAATAATATGAATCCTTATACGGTTGACCGGAACTGTTGGACGTGCATGGTTTGGTGACCTTTCTAGACAGGGTACACCCCCGGGAGCTTGACCCGATGGCTAGAGAAGAACTGGGTGGCCCAATAACTGTTAAAAAAATTAGAATCGTCATCAAAAATATGGCTAACGGGAAGACTCCAGGGTCAGACAGCCTCCCAGCAGAATTTTATGCAACTTTTGCTGGATCTTTGGCACCCCGGTTGGAAGCCCTGCACGCTGAGTCGTTGCATAGGGGTACACTGCCTGAATCCACACTAGAAGCTATAGTGATTCCCCTCCCCAAAACTAAGGATCAAATGCCCCTGTTACTACGTTTCACCCCCTATCCATGTTAAATATGGATTTTAAGATCCTCAGTAAAGTCCTGGCCCTCCGGTTGCTACCTCGTATGCCGACGTAGGTACATAGTGACCAGAATGGATTTATTCCGGCAAGAAGCACATCTCTGAACCATTGCAGATTATATCACGTCTTATATCACCCAGACGTGCTTACACGCCCCCACGCCTCTATAATGTCAATTGACCTGGAGAAGGCGTTTGATTCGGTGGGATTACCTTTACGAAGTAATGCTTCGTATGCAGTTGGGAGAACAATGAGTGAAATGGATCCGGCTGTTGTACGAGGGTTCCACTGTGCGGGTTAAGATGGGCCACAGCATCTCAGCATGATAAAATGTTCATAGAGGCACGAGACAGGGATGCCCGCTGTCACCCCTTTTGTTCACTCTCGCCATAGAACCACTGGCTGAGTTGTTTAGACGGGAGAGCACAGGATATGGCGTGGAGGTGGATGGTAGGTGTAGGAGGCTGGCATTGTATATGGTGTACAGTTATTTAAGTGAGGCGCCATGCACTAATCCAGACAACCCTTATGGTGATTTCAGTGGTCTTTGATAACCATAGAAAGCTCTCAAAGTGGTAGCTGGAGAGCAGCCTTCAGGCTTATCTTTAGTTTACCAGTTTAATCTGTAGGGTAAGTTAAATGAAAAAGAACCACACAGTCTTGATATAATAATACTTCTATTTATTACACAAAACTCACTAACACATTAGTATATCTCCTACCCGGAGATATCAACACAATACACCAGGATACTTCCAATGCAATTAGGTAAGTAGCACAAAATACAGTGGTCTCCAGGGGGAGATCAAACCATACACTAAATAAATAGAATGCAAACTGCAAGGGAGAACAGGACTTGGACCAGAAGACCTAGAGGAGCTGGGGACACAAGGAACCACCGAAGGTAAGTACACAGGAACCCCACGGAGGCTGTGTGCAGAGAGGGAACACAGCCGCCTGCCCAATGAAAGTCAATGGAGAAGTCGCTGTTGCACTTTTTAAGAAGGACCCTTCCCAGAGGACCCCGAAGAAATCCCTTGGAGGACAGAAGGTTGGAGAGCCACCCCACCTGTGGATGCCCCGGGAACCAGGTTACCTACACCAGGGAAGCCAGGTGCCAAGGGGTGAAGAGATGTTGGAAACCTCCATAGATGACAATGGAAGACTTAGAAGAAAATGCCTCTGGAGAAGACGGTGAATACGTCCGGTGGAATCCAAGAGTGGATTCTGGAAGTGAAGAACCTGCAAGCAGAGGGGACAGAGTCTATGCCACTCGGAAGTGACCAGGAGGCATGAAGAAACAATGCCCAACGAATGTCAGAGGTTCAGAAGAGTCAACAGTGAATTTGTCGCTGCAGATATTAGGACCAGGCGATGCTGAGAAAAACCAGAAGCCATGCACGAGCTGTCCCGCATCGGATGTCAGTGACTAGGTAGTTGGTGTCTGGCGGGAGCACCAACAAGTCTTGGTAGCGCAACTGGCGTGGAAGACCAAGAAGGAGCAAAGTTGGGACCAGCAAGGTTCAAAGGACTCTCCATCAGCAGGAGAGTCAGAGCAGGCCCTGAGCAGAGGAGCCCACTGAAGCAGTAGAAGACCCTCAGGAGGACCCACAGGCACAGGAGTCGAAAGAGGACCTCGAGCAGCTCACCAAAGATGAAGGTCCAAGGAGCAGAGGATGCTGTGAGGACACTGATCTTGGAGGGAAAAGATGCTGGAGGCTGCAGCTTCTTGTAGCCCGAAGAGCTCTAGTGTGCAGAGCCAACAAGCCTTGGCAATGGCAAGTCAACACGGGGCACAGGGGTTTGGTCCCAGTGGTTCCAACGAGGTATTCTGGCCTCAAAATTGCAGAGAGGACAGGTCAGCCCTTAAGGGATTTGCAGAACCACCACTTGTGCTGCTGAGCCTCGGGAAGTCCATAGGACGATAGGAGCAGCAGACCGGTCAGCTTTGTGCGGTGCCTGCAGATGCAGGGGAGCGACTCCTTCACTCCAAGAGAGATTTCTTCGGGTGATATGATGCCCAAAGGTCTGTTGAAGAACCTGGAAGAAGCACAGACACAGGCAACAATGAGGATTTGAAGAACAGCGAGACCAGGAGCAGCATGAGTCTTCCTTGGTGCAGTCTTGGTTCTAGTCAAAGTCCAACGAAGTCCGAGTATCCAGACAAGAGAAGAGCGATGTACCATTATCCCTTATGGGCAGGATCGCAATCACAAAAATTATTATCCTGCCCCGACGCCTCTACGCGCTACAACACTCACTTTATAAAATCCCCAATCATTTTTTTAAAACACTAAACAGCTTAGTGATAGAACTCCTATGGGGTACCAAACGTAAACATGTTTGCCTGATGACCCTGCAGAGAACATGGGAGAAGGGAGGTCTAGAAGTACCATGTTTGGAATTTTATTATATGGCTTTCCAACTACAGCACACAATACACTGGCTTGATGAACAGGACAATTGGGAAAAGCAACTCCTAGCGGGCACGTATGGCGGAAGATCCCTATTGGAACTCCTGATGCTCGGCGCGAGGGTTCCTCCCTCATGTTTTTACATAATACAACACGTAGCGGAAGTATGGGAGACTGCTGTTAAAAAGGTGGAGACCTCCTTCAAACTGGAGAAGGGGCAGTTTCTAAAATACGGGAAGATCTCACAGGTTGCCCGAGTAATTTGGTCATCTTTCCCGGAGGAGCCCCCCATTACTAAAGTTCTTCAAGTAATGTTTTATATGGCCCTGGGACGGAGTCTAATTTCTCATTTATACCGGGCGATACGTAGTGACATGGCAGATAAAGTACTCCCCATACAAACAAGGTGGGATGAAGCCATTGGAGATGCTTTGATGAAGCAAGAATGGACGAGAATTCATGAGGGAGTGAGGAGGGTAAGTTCGAATGCGCAATTCAAAGTAGTCCAATACAACTTCATACACCAAACCTACCTCATCCCCAAGATGCTAAGCAGAATATATCCAACCCGCTCCAGTGAGTGCATATGGTGTGGACATGCCCAGATCTAGTCCCTTACTGGTCCACAATACTACCTAAAATAAAAGACGCCACGGGATGGGAGGTCCCCAGGGAGATCACCACAGTGCTACTGGGATTGCTACCTGATCCCAAAAGTAAAAGATTAAGCAGGAAGTTCGTCCTCTTGGGGCTAGTGTTAGCAAAACGCTGTATTGCCATAGCAGGGTTGAGCCCCATCCCACCGCGGATTGAGGCATGGACGAGAGATGTTTGCGAATGGGCAACTGCAGAGGCGGTGTGAATGAAACAGGTTAGACGAGACGACAAGTTGGAGGATGATCTGCAAGCCTGGGCGATCATGATCGCAGACATGGGGGCTCCACAAACACCCAGTACACCCGAGTGAGCAAAACATGACAAGCAAATCCAACCCCTAGATGTCCTGTAAGAGGAAGACCGAATGGGGAGGTGGTAGCGAGACAACGACAGATGTAAACTCCCAGAGCATCCCAAGAAAGGAGTAACACTGGCACCCTGACACGGGAAGAGGGAGGGAAGGGAGGGTGGGAGGTTTAAGAGTTATATTGGCATGAGATTTTTTAGTTGGATATTTGTAAGGAAATTAATAAAATAAGCAATGTACACATCCGGTTGATATCATCAACACAAAGGCTATACGTAGGGAGGGAGAGGGTTCTCCCCAACATTATGCTATCTCCTGTATGAAACCAATGCTCAACTTACAGTTGTACACATTTATAAATGCCAATAAAGATATACTGAAGAAAAAAAAAAAAGAGAAGAGCGACGTTGTTACAGGGCTGAGTATTGTCCCACGACGAATCTAAGGACCCACCCACAGGTAAGCCCTTAAGTACGTTTAGGAAAGGATTGGAACAACTCGGGATCCCTCGCAGAGGAGGGACTGGACAGAGGGGAGGATACTCCCATGTCCATTGTCCAGTTTCATGCCAGAGTGGGAGCCAAGGGCTCCTTGAACTGGCTCAAACTGTAGTATGCAAGGAGGGCACCAAATGTGCCCTTCAAAGCAGTCTGGTGGTGCTGGCAATCACCCCCACCCCAGCCCAATACACTAAGTCCTGTCTGGGAGGGGGTCACACCTCTCTTTGACAGGTAACCTATTGTTCTACCTTCCCCTGCTCGAGTTTGGCTCAGCAGCAGGAGGGCAGAATCGCGTGTGTGGTCGACAGCAGCTATAGCTTGCTGGCAGCAACCTGAAAGGCTGTTACCGGGAGTACAGGGGGGTACCCAAGGGAGCCCCCCATTACATGGGATCATACTTCCAACACTGGAATGGCTGTTGGGGTATGATTCCAACATGTTTGATACCAAACATGTCCGGGTTCGGTGCAGCCACTATATAGTTAGACATCTCGTAAAGACTGATGTCCACTATATGTATTAAAATGGCTAACCACACTTACAAAGCCTGAAGAATCAACTCCTGGGTTTGCAGGGGTGTCCTGCTCATGCAGGGGAACCCTCACACTTATACCCAAACACACTGTCCAGGACTGAATAGCCTGCCATAGGGGTGATTTATAGGTCATAAGTGCATTGACCTCATATATAAGGAAACTTATATCTGTCGTGAGAGGTGCAAGCACCAAAACTCACACCGGCTGCAATAGCAGGCTTGTAGTCACAGTTAAAGCGGGCTCCCAGGGGTGGCACAATACATGCTGCAGCCCATGGGAGACCCCTGGTGTACCTATGCCTTGGGTACTTTAGTACTGTATACTAGGGACTTACAAGGGTACACCAGTCGCCAATTGTGGCGAGTACTTACCATGTCAATTTAGTGGAGAAAGCACAGTGACTGGGGTCTTGATTACTAGGATCCTAGTCAGATTAGGTCAAAAACACGACACCAAGCAAAAAGTGGGGGTAACTGTAGGAAGCTGGATCTGTATATGCTATATCAAAGTAAGGTATAGTGTGCAGAGAGTCCAGTTGATCTCCATAGGTATAACAGAGGCTGAATTAGATAATCATGAACAGCTCTATTCGTGGTAGTGTGGTTGAGCAGTTAAAGCTTATCAGGATGGTGTGTTAAGCAATTATTGTATTCACTCAGGCAAGAACTGATGGCACACACTCAGACTGAAACAAGTTACTTACCTTCTGTAATGCTTTTTCTGGTGGATACAGTATCTGCCTGTGGATTCCAATGAATGCTGGCGCAAGGGTAATTCGAAAGGTGAGGAATTCACAGGCAGATGTATCCATCGGAAAAGGTATACTTAGGTTTTATTTCTAGAACAAAGCAGAACAGGGCACAGATAGGTAAAATATGCTTTCAAATGCAAAACTTAACAAGAAAATGCAATTGTAGTTGAAATTGGAATCGGTCCAGGTTTGTCTTTGCTTTTAAAACAGTTCAGAATACATCGAAATTACTTTGGAATACTTTTGCGTTAATTTTCAGTCACTTCGACTACTCGGGGTGATATGCCTAGATATCACACCGTAGAGCTCACAAAACACAGGTAAGTACGACAGTTTTTGGTTCAAAGAAAGTTACTTTGGTTTCAATACAAAAGTTAGTTCAACACTTAGAATATTTTTAGGAGAAAAATCATAACATAGGTTCCCATGAAAGAAAAGAATGTTATTGGTTTGTAGGTAAGTAAACGACCTACAAGAATGGCAATTGGGGGTTAGAGCCAAGGTTCCCCTGTAGTGTGGTTTGTGGCCTCATTGCCTACATTGCTAAGTTAGCTTAGGCCTGGCTGCCATGATGCCTTTCTGCACACGTTACTTTGTGACTTTGTTTTCCAGACTCTGCTTGTGCCTGGCTATATTAGAACTGTCTGCCTTTTTGCCTTTCACCTTTTCTCCTGTTCCCTGTGGGTTTCGTCTGCACAACATGTACAAGGTCGAAAAACAACGTCCCTTGTTCTTGTTGATCTGGTCAGCCCCTCGCACTTAGACATAACACAGAATACAGCTGCACTGGAGAAATTAGTGTGCTTTTAATATGGGGATCTCGCTGTTTGTGGCACTTGGAGAAATACCTTTCCAGGAAGAAGAGCTGTGCTTGTCAGATGATGTAAACCTTGCATCTAGATATTGAGGTATGGGGGTCCGCCTGACTAAGCCCAGAGGTCTTCTATTTTTATAATAAACTAGTTATTTGCACGGGGAGGGTGGCTAGGCCATTTAGTCCTATATCCACTGTCTTTATAAAATGCTGTCCCCGTTTGTATTCTATGGAATTGTAACCATGCTTATTATTTTATCATTATGCATTATGCTGATAGTACTGGCACGTGTACTGTATCTTAGAGCACGATAGTTGAAATAAACATTTTAAACTATACTGTGTCTTTTATTACGCAGGTTGTGGAAAAGTATGAGTGAGTTATGAAAGAGTGTTCTTGCTCCGCGAGTCCTGAGAGAGACCGTGTTCTGGGTTGTCTAATCATTGGTAGCTGCGCTGCGAATGAGACGCTAAAGCTAGTCGGATTGGGATTGTGGGTACTAAGGGGCATGGTTGGCTCACCACTATACTCTGAGGTCCTATTATCCTGTGCATAGCTCTGTGTATGTGCAGAATCCCTACAACATGGTGGGCTGCTTATCTGCGAGACGCTTGAGTAGTGCTTGTGCTTGTCCACGACACCCTTCGCATACGTTTCCGGAAACGTGGATGAGGGGGATACCTCCTATATTGATGTTTTTATAGGTTCTTTCAAGCTTGAAGTTAATAAAAGGTTTATGTTAACCCTATATTGTGCTGCCTCATAGGCTGTCGAACATTCTTAGTCTTAATGGCTGTCAACATCGCGGCACATAGTCGCGCAGCGCTCCGAGCTCATTTGACAGCGTATGGAGTACCTGACGTGGGTGTCGATCTGATCTTTGTGGTACAAGCGGATCCTGCTTACTACTTTGAGGTGTTTTACTCTTGGGTCACTTTCCCGGCGGTGGATGGGACTGATAATCTGTTCCACCGCTCTTCCAAATCTTTATAGACCTTATCGGACTCTTGAAGTACCGCTCACGGCATGGCAACACCGTGTTTGGTTTAATGGCGCCCTCCCACAACCGGTTACCCCGATTCGTTTAGGCCCTTTATCGATTGAAGGGGCCACTTGGCCAGTTTTGGCCAGGTATACCCCACATCCGCGTTATATGACGCTTGCGGTTGCTGAACTGCGTGAATTGCATACGTCTTTGATACGTGTGCACAGAGCTTTGGTACAATATGTTACTGGCAACGTCCAGGGGTCCCTCCTGGAGTTGCAGCGCATCCAGCTGGACCGGGCGGTGTAACCATAAGTCCCGTCATGGTTAATTCGGTGATGGGCAAGCGTCCACAGACTAAGGATGATTTACCTTATTGGCTTGCAGAAAAATTTGACCAGCTGGAGGCAGTTTTTCCCAATACTTCTCCTGTGGACAAACACAGGATTTTGACGATTAGTTTGCCGAAGGACTTAATTCCCGAGTTGGCAGATTGCAACAACTGGGGTAAGGTATTCGCAGCGGTATATGCGAAATGTTTCGGCACTCCTTCCATGATAGTTCTCCCCTCTGTAATTAAACGAGTGCAGGATGAACATGGCCCTGAGGCGGCTGTGGAATTGGGGATGAGACTGGTGGGAGTGTTCGATGTAGTGGCTGACATAATCCTTGCTAACGTCAAGGGTGATGCAGTTAACTTCAAGTAGCTAATGCTTTGGCTTTGATCCCAGAACCGGACAAGCCACGCGAATTACCGAAAATTATTGCACAGGCTTATAAAACCATTGGCCGCAATAGCCTGGGAGTTAAGCCTTTTGCTAAAACGCAAACTCAATCACAACCACAACAAAAAACTCAATCTGAGAAAGATGAGAAACCGTTCTTCACTAAGAAGAGCTGGAGGTTGAAGAAACAGGGTAAGCAACAGAAAAAGCCAGGGTTGCGTGCTGCATCCCCGGTTTCCGTATCTTCTGAACGCATTTATGATTTGCGCGACCGAGCGAGGATTAAATCTCCAGAGAGATTTCAAGTCCCTGATCCGCATTCTCCTCGTTCTTCACAGGCACCATCGACCTCCCAGACTGGTGGAGGAGATTGCCAAGATAGAGGCAGGGGTCGTGAGGCTCCACAGGGACGAGACCAACCTCGACAACCAGTCCGAGGGAAACCAGAGGAATTTCAACATCCTCGCCCACAGTTTCAGAAGAAAAAAGTTGCAGCTGTAACAGCGAGGTATGCCACAGACGGTGAGAACGAGACTCCTGAATTGGACGTGGGCAGTAACACTGCTAGACAGCGCCGCGGAAGTTACCATAGTGCGGGAGGCACTGCGTCCTCATGTGGAGGTGACAGCAACTGAAACATTCATTACTGTCGAGACAGCTGACACCCGAGTGGCACCCCCTGACAGACTATTTAATATTGTCATTCAAATTGAAGGTGACATTGAGCGTGTAATTAAATGGATTTTTTGGGAGAATCTGACCTCTTCGTACGACATTTTGTTGGCCGAGGCGGATTGGCCGCCCCCATTCGTACTTGCTGCTCGTAGAGGGGAGGAGGTAATCCTTCCAAGCTTTTCTCGTCATGTCCCCAAGGACAAAGCGGAGGCTCTCGCAGCTGAATGGGCTGGGGCCCTCGCTCCGGCGCTATACCGTAATCACGTGGGCTGGGATGAGGATTCTCCACCCCATGATATACCATTGCGGTCGCTGCCACAGCCACAACCCCAATATCCCATCCGGCGGGAAGCTAAAGCTCCCGTTTCCGATATTCTGACACAGTTGGAATATCAAGGAGTAATTGAAACATGCGTATCACCAATGAATAATCCCCTTTTTGCGGTTTCTAAACCCGATGAATCGTACCGCCTAGTTTTGGATTACCGACATTTGAACTCTCATTGTCGGACCTTTGCGGTACAAAATACCCACAGTTCTGCGCTTGTAGACAGTCTAGTTCGTAAAAAATATAAAACGACACTTGACCTATCAAATGGATTTTACACGCACAACTTGTCCACGGAGTGCAGCCAATGGAGCGCTTTCACTTCCGGTGGAAAACAAATCAAATTTCGGCGTTTGCCCATGGGCTAAAGAACAGCCCGGGTGTCTTCGCCGCTCGTGTTGTCTCTTTGTTGGACAGCATAGACCCTGATGCGTGTTCGTACGTCGACGATATCTATCTGACAGACGACGAATTATGGCCGCATCTTTCCCGTGTGTACCGCATTATTCTTGAATTTGCGGTTTTAGGCTACAAATTTAATTTTGCCAAATCTCACATTGCTGAATTTACCGTTTTGTTCTTGGGCTATGAGCTCAACAATGAAGGTAAGGGCTTAGCACCACATTTCTTGGAGAAGTGCGCACTTTTGTGCCCTCCATCCACACTGAAGAAACTTCAGTCATTACTGGGTTTTCTAAGCTTCGGGCGTACTTACATTCCCGAATATGCCCAGCGTATCAAGCCTCTTTATGCCTTGATACAACCTACCTTTTTGAAGTCATGCTGGCTTCCTGAGCATTCCGCTATACTGCAGTCTTTGCAGTCTGATCTCCTTGAATCTAAATTTTTGTTGACTCGTGATAACCACACAAACCTGGTGATTAGAATTGTGCCAGGGGCAGTGGGTTTCACGTACTTAACCTTTAACGAAGGTGACACAGTACCGATTGCATACAAGTCACATCTATACACTTCAGCAGAGTTGCGCTTTTCCTCTGTGGAGAAAGTTTTGACTGCAGTGCAAATGGCGATTCTAAAGGAACGCGCACTGGCACAGGGAAAACGCATTTTGGTGGTAACACCATATCCTGCCCTCGAGGCAGTGACCAAGGCAAGTGTACCGAACTCTAAGGCTTTGCACCCCCGTTGGATACAATGGGCTACATCTCTGACATCCCCGGATGCCACTTTTATCTTTGATTCCTCACTTCAGACACAGGAGTTCTTACAGTATGAATTTGTTCATCCTCCTCCTCTGTCTTTGCTACCACTTGAGGAGTACGAATGTATTATTTACACCGATGGTTCGGCACAACCGGCCACGGGTTCCAAGCATGCTTATTCCGCAGCGTGTGCTATTGTTGCAGGTACTGTAGTGTAGCTCCTATTTCCCTAATAGGCTCTGCGCATTGGAATAATATATCCTATAGGTTTGACATAGGACTAAGGTCAGTATGTCCCTATCGAGTATATTAAACTTAATTACTTGTGCCAGCTAGCTCAGAGGCCACTAGAAACTCCTTGACAAACAAGAAGGGAGTAGTTTCTGGCAGCCGCAAAACATGACCACTATGTTTCCCTTTAGAATCAGAACGTGTCCCAGAGTCGTGGAAACAATAGATAACTATTTCACTCAGCTCAATCGTGCATGCTTAGTTTTCTCCGAGTTACACAGAAAAGAACAGACGGGCGTTTCAATAAAAGATTTATTGAACAGTCTTGTTTCTGATGTAAGTAAAATGTGCTGTTACGATCACAAGACAGTATGCGAGATAAATAATGTACAGTGTGAGCAGTAGAAATAAATAATACTGCGATAGCATTATCTTTTAGTACATATGCCTTTACATAAATAACAGACTAAAAATGCGAGTACTCATACGATGCGTTGCTAAGCTAGTTCTACCCCAATGTACCTAACCTAACCTAGGTGTAGGGAGAGGTATGAAGTAGGTGAAGTATTCCTTACTATGGTATACTAAGAGTATGTTCAGCCTAGTATGCCAAGAGTCCCTCTATGTTCTTGTCAGCTCCATACCTGAAGAATGAGAGAGGTAGGAATCTCTTTGCCAGACTCGAACTCCAACACCCCGCAAGGGAAGTCAGATCACTGGAAGCTGGGCTCTCTGCGTGCAGGGATGACAGCGTCTTCTCAGTGCGTCAGGCCGGGAAACGGGCTCCTCTGAAGTCGAGGTCTCCTCTTGTTTACAAGGGCTAGGGAAGGTATATTTATACCCAAGAGGTACCTCATAATGTTAGCATTGACGTGAATCGGACAGCGGAAGACGTCATGAATGAACCCCTAAGGAATAATGGTTCATGCATAATATAAGAGTCCTTGAAGAAATCAATAGTCCTGGGCTAGGAAAACTCCCGCAGCCTAAGGGTCTGTTCTTCACGAACTCGTTGTGACGTTAGGGTGGACGGATGTCGGAGACCATGCCTGTATTTGGAGTGCACGGTTTAATGCCTAAATAAGGCCTGGGAATTTATGCCTATATAAGGGCAGGGCGAATTGTGCCTATATAAGGACATGATACTGGAAAGCCCGTTATGGACACCCTAAGAGGAATACAACACCCACTCCACTTTCGTGTGTACGATAATACTAATATGCTAAACATTTAAAATGCTAAACATTAAATGGAGTACCGCACATTTAAAAATATTTCTTAAAATCATTAAAAAACATAATATAAAATGCAAAAGGTACTGTACATTTGAAGCAATTGCTTATCATTTCAGGCATAAAAGTTCAAAAATAAATGCAATTGGAATGAAATAAGCAGTAGTAATTACATGTGACAGAAAATGATCGATAAGTTCTTCAAAAATCAAAGTCATTTCATGTCATGAAAATTAATGAACTGTTTTAGACACATAAGATGACTAAGTGTCCTTGGAAGTACCGTGAAGTCTGTACTATAAGGCTAGTTCTACTGTAAGCAGATTGAAGTGCCATTTTCGTTCGAAAAAATGGGAAAAAGTTCAATTTTGGTACAGTTCCAAGTTTTTGTAGAATGAAGGCCAAATTGTTACTGCATCTCTGGAACACTGTATGCTGAATCAGAGTCAGTTTACGGGTCTGGTGTAAACATGAGATCATCTATTTCTATAGACAAAACATCATCCACTGAAGTTGGTGTCAGTTGGAACACCTCGTGAAGTAGATTAATTGCACAGAGATGTGAAGCATCGCTTTCAGCATAGGTCGCCGCAGCAATGTTCGCGTCCGTTGTTACCTGTGTGCCTGTAGATCTTTCTCGTACCTCAGCAGCAGCCGGTAGAGTCTGTGAGATCTCAATGAATGCTGACATCAGGATTGGTAGCCTCTGGGGACAACACAGAGCATGAGCTGTTATCGGGTCCAGCAGAGTATCGATATCCGTTGGCGTATCCGATGGATATGTTAGACAGGTGTCCAACACGCATTCTACACCGCATAGCAGGCATCGTAGAACAGGTAAGATGCAATCTTGCCAGATTGGTCTGAATGACAGGAACCACGTGGTATTAAGGTCCCGTAGACGATTTATGCCCAAAAGCTGTACTATTTGCTCACGGCACTTTCGTTCAAGGAGAGCTTTCTCCATTTCGCTCGGAGGGATGTCGGCGAATAGGCTGGCCATAGCGCAATAGCAGGAAGAGAAATAGAATTCCGGCAACAAGTGCTAGAATTAATGGTATGCCACCAAACACCGAATGTGCAAAGTTCGGGATGATTCCGAGTATTGCCTGGAAAGGTGCTAACAGACCGGAGCAGATGCTCTTAAATACATGTACAATTCCGGTTGTATCAGACATATTGAAGATACGTCCTATCATTTCTACGAAATGTATAGGGCAGTTTGTACGTATTAAAGTTTGTATCTCAGCCGAAGTCCTTGCTACTTGTAGATCATAGGTTTCTTTGGCCGAGGTCAAAGGCACTGTTTGTTGTAAAAGCATGGCTTTCATTCTGCTCAAAGTATCAAATCTTATAAAAGAGACGTTCAGCGAAGGCCATAGAGGCGACTCCCTAACTGTGTCTATTGGGGCAAACAATACTTGCATACAGCAAGTGACCCTGGAGTTGACCGTTACTAGATATGGGATGCCTGGCAACATGCCACAGCAACTTTGATCATTCAACATGAGGTAACTCCCATTAGAAAGTTGTCCAAACGTTGGATTAATCACAGCAGCTGGTGTACCCTGCTGATGGCAAGACAAATTTGCCACAGAACCATTACAAGCCCCGTGTAAGGAAATGTCCTGACATATAAGCGAACCGCTTAGTGCACGTTTACAGTTTGTACCGCTCAAAAACACTTCACGATCCCCACTCCAACATCTATATGTATACGGTAAATCCCAAGATGTCTTAATGTATTCTTTACCCAACCTTTCATATTTGCCTGCTTGCATTTGTTTGAGGCAATACTGAAACTGAAAAGTAGTCACAGGTAGTGTGATTTTGCCATGAATAAGCCATTCTGTAGCTGGTTTTTCTGCCACTGTGAATGGTAACTTTTCCAGTTTTTCAATGCTCAGCACTGTATACCTTGCTCCTCTTTGTGCCAGTTCGATCTGTTTATCAGTGAGATTGTATTCTGCAAACAGAGCCGTTGTGTTGATAAAACGCCAAGGCACATAGCCCGCTCGCAAAGATTGCAGCGTCCAGCTTAATAACACAATAGAACGTAATTGAGATTGGCCTTGTTGTAACATCGCCAAATCTTGTTCTAGTATGTCGATAGCAGAGGATACAATGCCATCCAATGAATATATTCTGGAGGACAAAGTTGTTAACCCATTGTCGACCACAGAGAGTGTTTTCTCTAAATTAATACGATCAAGTTCACTTATTCGTTCTGCGGCCTCCATCTGTGATACTTTCCATGCTTCATTATAAGCAGCATAAATGCCGGCATATATGAAACGTTTTTGACGCGGTTTTCTTGGTCCAAGCAAGAATTCCCTAAGGTCTGCGTCCTTTTTAAGTAAGGTTAAGTGTTGTTTCACATCCTGTAGTGTAGACTTATGCAGCCAATCGGGGCATAATTTTCCTACACTGTATGTTGTTACTACCCCCGGATGTTGTCTTTGGACGTATTTTGGGTCTGGCCTATTAATAGTAAAGCCCTGAGTTTTATTCAGGAATCTTTCCTGACAGTTGTTCGTGTCTGGGGCCAGATCAACAATTTTTTCCAATCAGGATTAGATCTGTTGAGTTGTAGTATATTGTCAACTGTAACCGCTGCCTGTGTATTGTTATCACTTGTAGGTGTTGGTACAGAAGGATTTTTCATCTCCTTGATCTTGGCTAATCCAAGACAAGACGTTTGTTGGATGGTTTCATTCAAAAACATTATTTGTTCAGGGATGATACAGGCTCTAAATAAAGCTTCTATCCCCTGCACTTGCCAATCTTTAGTACCCCAGACAGTTTTTGTGTCTATTGTACCTTTCCATAAGTCGAAACCCTGTCTAGACAGTTGGGCAATAAAGGCTGCAGAGTAAATCTGTTTTGTATTAGTTAACATAATTTTCAGTCCTGTATCGTTTACATTTCTAAAGTAAAATGTTTCTGGGTCAGATGTATTGTAACCTGAAAAATATGGAAATTTACTAGCAAATGTTTTTGAACTACCTTTAGGTGGTGTAGGACAATGTTCCCATTGGTTAAACAAACACATTTCTTGGATATGCAGATTTATGCAAATAATGATGACCATAGTGGTTATAACAATACAGTTGTTCATAGTCTGATGAACCCTCTAAATATTCATTTTTAGAAAATGCAGCAGATTTTTCTAGGTCAAACATTATATTATTAACAGTCTCAAAGTCCCAATCATCAGAATAGGTACTGGACGAAATTAGATCACTTAGTGAAATTTTAAACAAATGTGGAATGTTCAATTGTTCCGTCGGACCGAAGATATCAAAATCTGTTTTGTCCCACACTATACCATCGTGTATAGGAACAGCAGTGATGTTCACTGATAACAAGTCTCTTGCTTCACGATGGGAAGATTTATGAGGTTTCAAAAGTACGTTCACGTCTTTTCCTTCAGTGTTCACATGGATGTATCTGCCACTTATAAGCACGCTCACAGTTGTAACCAAGGCTAGCCAAAGCAGGAAAACAAAAAGTCCAGATATAATCCAGAGTTCAATCCATGGAGAAACCAAATAAGTCTTTTTCAGAAAGTGAAGAAAGTCTTGTACTTGCTGCTTGAATTTGAATGATGCTGGCGTCGTTTCAGGTTCACTGGGATCCTCAGAAAACGTATCAAAGTTAATGAAATAGCCAGAAGCAGTTCTGTCAATTGTTGGAATTGCATCAGGATTTGTAGAAATCACTGGAACCAATCGATCACTTGCTACGTTGGTGTAGACAGGTGTATTTGGACGAACTGTTACTTGGTGTTCAAGAGGGATGAGTTCCATAGCATTGTTGCTTAGTCCTCCATCTGTTACTGCTGAATTCTCGATGGTTATCAGTCTTTCAGTCTGAACCTCTTGGATAGTAGCGAGAGGAGTGTGTCTGCTACTAGGTCGGAGTCCACGAGGCCTACTATTTAGTATTGGCCACATACTGTGGTTTGATGAGGTCGATGGACACAAATCTTTTCTCCTTTCTTCCAGCAAAGGGCGGCAGAAGTACTGTTCTTGTTCCTTGAACTGCTAGGACAGGTACTGGTTGTCTGTAAGAAGGTCCAAATTCCTTCTTGTCCGCAATCTTTTCTCTGACTAGATCCCCAACTTTTGGAATCCAGACAGGCCTTGCCGGGCCCGCCGATTTTTCCCCAGTGGTGGTTGGCTGTAGGAATACGTTGCTTTGTTTCGTTCTTAACTCATTTAGTTCCTGTAAAACAGCCAAACGATCTTTGATATCAAAGGGTTTATTTTCCACCACTGTGCCTACGTGTTCAAGGTCTGGTACCCACATTCTTGTCCCAAATAGGACCTCATATGGAGTGACCCCCCCTAGAGAACTTCTTGGCAGATTGTTCAATGAGCGTTGGACCCCAATAAGGTGTTTGACCCACCCATCACCTGAACCTAATACCCTAGCTGTTATAGACTGCTTTATGTCCCGATTTTTCCTTTCCACAACCGAATTTCCCTCAGGATGGAATGGAGAGGAGTACCGCAATGCAACGCCCAGACTGGCCATGGCTTCTTTGTAAGCCCGAGAGCTTAACGCAGGACCCTGGTCAGAATGTAGCGTGCCTATTGCGTATGTGCCGATAAAGACTCGCAAATCTTTTATAACAGTTCGAGCGTCAGCCGAGCGCTGAGGCCATATCCATAGGAACCTAGATTCATTATTTGTGGGAATGCCTTTGTCCAGTAGGACGCAGGTGCGTAGATAGTCTAATGCTGTCTAACAGTGGTGTCTGTACTGGGTTACCGCATTCGCAGCATGGTGTCTGGTGGCTATCTCGCTGTAATTTACAGTCTAAGCAGTTGTTGATGAATATGTGAATTTCTGTATTCATTCCAGGCCACCAGTACATCTCTTTTAACGTCAAAATTGTTTTAGAGATCCCTTGATGTGACAGACCCTCCCCTAAATGTGTTTCATAAATCAAGGCTGCTCTACGTTCCATGTTTGGGATTACCCTATCCCCCACTCCAGGGATTCGAGCAAAAGGAACGTTGTTCGCATCAATTACATAAGAGTACTTGAGTGGAAACTTTTTAGGTAACGCTGTACTGCTGCCTTTGCCTGAAGCATTGACAGCCAACATTATCTCACCGTCTATTTTTGTTTTTGAACGAGTGATCGCAGCTACGGAAGCCGTCTGCACAGCCCCCTTTGCGGCTTCATCAGCCAATGAATTCCCTGCAACGTGAACGCCATCACGTTGATGACTCAGTGTGTGGATCACGTGAGCCTTTGGTAATTCGTTTTTCAACTGAACTACTTGTTCCCAAAGCATGTTGTGCTTTATTGTGCCACCTTTCGCATCTTTGAAACCATTTTCAAGCCAGTTTTGTATATATTCATTATACGACTTAACACAGTAAAAGGAATCGCACACTATTAGTGTGGGGAATTCTCGATCTGTACTTTCAAGTGCCAGTTTGAATGCTTGTAGTTCAGCTCGCTGAGCTGTACAATATCCTAGAGACTGGGTTTTTGTGACCATAGGTCTGAAGATGCCATTTCGCATGCGACCTTTAACAATTGCACACGTTGCACTGTAAGCTTGCTTACTCCCTGTTGCTGGTTGAGCCGATCCGTCAGTGTAAATTATGAATTCGTACTGATCGAGAGGCAGAATTTCAGTAGGCAGAGGACATTCTTGTTCATATTGCAGGAACGCTTGTGTTTTTAAATCAGGATCAAAAACATATTCAACATCTGTTGCAGCAAGAGAATTAACCCATTGTATCCATCTTGGATGTAATGCTTTAGCATTTGGAATGCTTGCTTTTGTGACCGCTTCTAAAGCTGGTACCGGGGTTACGACAATAAGGCGTTTCCCTTGGGCTAAGGCTCTTTCTTTTGCTACAGCGGTTTGAACTGCTGTTAGAATTTTTTCAGTTGAACTGAAGCGCATTTCCGCTTGTGTGTACAAATGAGATTTGTATGCGATTGGTATTTTCTCACCCTGATTGAAGGTTAAGTATGTGAATCCACATTGACCCGAAATTATTCGGATCACCAAATTGCGTTGACTTACGCGTGTTTGTAAGTGATTTGTTGCTAACATGTTAGCTTGTAGTGAACGCAAGATTTCTGTGTGTTCTTGTGTCCAGTTTCTGATCGAAAAATCAGGTTTGATTAATGCGTAGAGAGGTTTAACCCTTTCTGCGTAATTTAGAATGTATGTTCTTCCGAAATTTAGGAAACCCAGGATGGATTGTAAATTTTTTTGCGTTTTTGGAGGTTGGAGCAGCGCACGCTTTTCTAAAAAGTTAGCTGCCAAGCTCTTGCCTTCACTTGAAAGCTCATATCCTAGAAATAGGACATTGAGATGGGCAATTCTGGACTTTTTAAAGTTGAATTTGTAGCCCTCAGAGGCGAAGCCCAGTATAATGGTGCTCACCCTGTTCAAGTGTTTGTCCAGGTCATCGTCTGTCAGATAAATGTCATCGACATAGAACAATGCCTCATTGTCATAAATTTGTAGTAACTCCGTTACCCTCGCTGAGAATAAACCTGGGCTATTCTTGAACCCTTGTGGGAGTCGACAAAAGTGACGCTGGGTCCCCATTATGGAGAATGCTGTTAAGTACCTGCTTTCAGGTGCTATGTTTTGACAAAAGAAACCATTTGAGATGTCTGTTGTTTTATATTTTTTACGCACAATTTTATTCATTAATGCTGTGCTATGTGCATTTTGCACTGCAAAAGTTTTAGAACAAGTGTTTAGGTGTCTGTAGTCCAAAACTAGACGATATGTATTGTCTGGTTTGGAGACAGGAAACAAAGGATTGTTCAATGAGGAGGTGCATGTTTCAATCACCCCTTGATATTCAAGTTGATCTAAGATCTCCCTGACCTGTTTTTTAGCTTCTTGCTTTATTGGGTACTGCCGTTGTGCAGTTGGTTCATGTTTCAGATGTATTTTATGGTGAGGTGAGTCCTCATCCCATCCTACATGATTTTTATATAATGGTGGGGCCTGGGCTACTGCCCATTTCCTGGCATATGTATATTTTAGGTGAATTGGAATATGGTTAGAGAAGGCAGGCATAATAATGTCCTCGCCATGTGGGCACTCCCTGACAAATTGTGGTGGCCAGTCTTTTTCTGCTAGAAGTATGTCATAGCCCTTTGATAGTCTTTCCCAAAAAAGTGCTTTCACCTGTCTAAGTTTGTCTCCCTCCATCCGGAGAATTATTTCATATAACTTTTGGGGAGTACTAACCCTGGTGTCTACAGTCTCTACTTTAATGTACTCATTCAAGTCCACTATCTCCAGAAGTTCCTTCAGGTTCTGGCAAGCTATTGTGACTTCTGCTGCACTGTCCAGCATTGTCTGAGCCCATTCTCCGTTCTTGAGTTGTGTTCTCAGTATTCTCGGCATGTCTAATCTTTAGACCTGCTACTTTCTTTTTGGAGAATTGAGGTTTTGCTTTAGTTTTTGGAGCGTGTTTGTCGTCTTTTGATTTAACGCGTTCTCCTCTATGTTCCGATCGTCCTCTTCTTTCCGAAGTCTGTGATGAGATCTGAAAGGGACGAGAGGAACGTGTATCAGTATCTTGATACCTATCAGGTTTTCTCAAATTATCCCTATTCCTGAGGTTATACCTCCTTTCAGAGGGCTCCTTTTGAGGAGACCTACCTCGGGATTGAGAACGTTTCTCGTTTGAATTTTGTTTATTAGTTTCCCACTTCTTTTTAGAAGATGTAGGAGTTTGTATAATAGAGTCCTTCTCAGGACTTTCAGATAGCTTCGGCTTCACTGGTCTTCCACCCAAACTATCTCTGCCTAATTCTGCTTAAGATTGTTCAATTATTCTGGGTAGCTCAGTTTGATGTTCTGTAACATCAAATTCCCTTAATTTTTGGCGGATCGCCACTGCTGCTGCCTCCCCTTTAATATTAGATAATATTATTGTTGAGACCTGGTCGAAATTCTTCAGTAACTTCATACCTAAATTTAGAGCAGGCTCTGCCCCGTATTCGTTTTGAATTTGTTTCAGGACATCAGGTATTACCGCAATTGACGGAATGCCATGTGTTTTAGTATAGATGGCAGCAAAGACTGAGCCCCATGTGGTACAGTCTTCCAGTTGTGGTGTGATCCCCATTGGTAAACTGATTGTTAGGATTCTGTGTTTCTCATACGGGCTAGTATTTGGAAATACTGCTTCGATTTGAGTAATTTTTTGAGCTATCCAGAACGGAATTTGCTCACGTTTTGTGGGCATTTTGCCCATGACTGCGTATAGAGTCTGTGGTGTAATTTTTAGTGTATTCCCCTGTTGAGGAGTTTGATTTGGAAGTGTTAATGGTTGCTGGACTGTAAAAGTCTGCATGACATATTGTCTGTAGATTTTTATTAACTCTGTGAGTTGAGTAAGTAATTCCTCGTCTGACATTTCTTCAATGTCAGGATGAGGAGTGTAGTCGGCTAAAATCGGCCATGTTGCTCCTGGTCTACCTAGTGGACCGAGCCTGGTAATGTTTCTGTAATGTTTTAGGGCGCCTTTAAACCAGAGCTTATGCTCCTGGTATGTTAATGGAATTTCAATATCCTCGAAAGGAATATATTCCTCTGGTGGATCATCTTCTTTGTAGAAGTGAAACGTGTGTGTTACTGAATTTGATTCAGGAAATATTACCCATGAATAGAATACCTCTATCTGAAAGGATTCATGTGCCTCTATCACGAAACCTGCTCTACCTCCTCTTGGTGGTAGGCCATGTTTTATGAGTTTTAGAGTGATGGCTCTTCTTAAGTTTTGAGGGATGTCTATAACACCCTCCTCGGTTTCAATAAAACCTGTGATATTATAAGCTGCTGCTTGGGCTGGATCAGCCGCAGCTCCACCGTTTCCGGTGGCATCGTCGGAGTCAGGCATTTTGTTGTTTGAAAAATGTTAGGGTTAGGGAAGGTATATTTATACCTGAGAGGTACCTCATAATGTTAGCATTGACGTGAATCGGACAGCGGAAGACGTCATGAATGAACCCCTAAGGAATAATGGTTCATGCATAATATATGAGTCCTTGAAGAAATCAATAGTCCTGGGCTAGGGAAACTCCTGCAGCCTAAGGGTCTGTTCTTCACGAACTCGTTGTGACGTTAGGGTGGACGGATGTCGGAGACCATGCCTGTATTTGGAGTGCACGGTTTAATGCCTAAATAAGGCCTTGGAATTTATGCCTATATAAGGGCAGGGCGAATTGTGCCTATATAAGGACATGATACTGGAAAGCCCGTTATGGACACCCTAAGAGGAATACAACAGTACTACGGTGAACGGAGAGTTCAAATCGACTGTAGTGCACACACAGGCACTAGGACACAGTACTGCACAATTGGCCTAGCTGCGTGCTTTGTTGCTCGCACTTGAGTTTGCGAATCCAGAAGTGACTACTCTTGTTGTATGCGACTCCTACTACTGTGTTCAATCTTTCAATGACAACCTATTCTTTTGGTCGCAAAACGACTATAGTAGAGACGCTAAAGGCAGCACAATTAAGCATAAAACGCTTTTGGTTCGAGTGGCAGATCTTAAACAACGTTTGCCTCTCACACAGGTGATTCACACCCTTGGCCACCAGCGTGTGGGCGCACACGCTGTCGGTAACAGTTTGGCAGATGAAGCTGCCAAATCAGCAGTAGCCACGTGCACAGTAGCAGCGGTTACAAGATCCATGACTAAAATAGATAATGATATTTTGGCAGCTATGGCTGCAACAAAGGAAGGTGCTAATTACCCAAGGGGTTTCCCTTCCAAGTACTCTTATCACTTAAATCCTGAACAGGTTCCTTACGTACGAATTCCAGACGTTGGTGATCGGCTGATTCCCAACGCGGATCGCAGACCTTCCTTGAGAACAGCCGCACACGAAGGCTTGGCTTCGGCCCATGCTGGCGTATCTGCGGCTGTTTCCATCTTGCAGCAGCGTTACTGGTGGCGTGGTTTATATAAACAGACCCGTACTTATGTGCTTTCTTGTGACGTTTGTCAGCAAATTAAGCCTTCGACGGTTACACGACCACCACAAACATAGCTCTGCATTTCTAACAGACCTTTTGGGTGTGTTTACCTGGATCACTGCGGTCCATTTTCAGCTGACACTGCATATAAATACATCTTAGTTGCAGTAGACTCGTGCACACGTTTCATCTGGGTCTGGCCACAACGGAGTGCTGACGCTCGAAATGTCATCAGGGATTTGCGTGCCTTTGTGGGAATTTTTGCCTGCGGCACCTTCCATTCTGACCAAGGTCCAGTGTTCGCCTCTAAGGCCTACAAGGACGCAATGGGGTCACTGGGGGTGCAGGTGCAATTTTCGTCTCCATATAGACCTGAGGGTAATTCAATTGTGGAGCGAATGAACCGTGACTTAAAGCAATACTTGACAGCTAGAGTCTTAGGTACTGGCAGGAACTGGCTGGCCCACTTGTATGGCGTACAACGTGCACTTAATAATCTCCCTAGAAGATCTCTGGGTGGGCGGACCCCATACGAAATGCTCTTTGGCATACAAATGTTTGTGCCTGACCTTGATGGTCTAGACATGGCGGCGACTACCGCAATCTTTGACGTAGATAATCATTCTACTATGTTGCAGGACTTACAAGTGACCCGTGACAAACTTGCAAACGAACATTTACCTACAGCCACAGACGCTGCAGATTCCGGTTGCCGGCTGGCTTCCAAAGGTTGGAGATCTGGTCCGAGAGAAGGTGGAGAACAAAAAAGAATTTGGACCCTCTTATCGTGCACCGGTTCCCGTCCTTGGCTTGAAGGGTACTCGTACAGTCATCTTACCACCGCTTCCTGGTCGCAAGGACAACAGATACATCTCAGTGGACAATGTCAAACTACAACGTCTGGCTGATCCTGAATAGTGTAACACCTGCGGTCTCATGTCCGGCCATCTCTAGGGCTCATATGTATGGCCCTCCAGCCCACCCGGACACTGATGTTGCCATTGAGATGGTCAATTTGCCTGATCGTCTGCTCGACTTCCCGGCTTCCTCCTGCAACGAGGAGACCGAGTACACCTATCCCGCCACCGAGTCGGTGGCTCATTTACCAACCACACCACTGAGCCCAACTCGTTTTTCCTTTGATTCGGATTCCACCTCATCACTTATCCCGTCCAGCTTCAGTATTTTTGTATCCTGTTTCAGAGACAATTTTTTGGTCCCACCATGGACATACATCTGGTTGGTACTGGTCCTGATTTTTCTGTTCATGTCCATTGGTTTTGTGACAGTTTTCTTCTTGCTCATTAATGGTCACTATTTACCAGAACGCTCTACAGTGAACTGTGTCGCTGGAACTTTGGCACCTCATTCTTCCTCTCACATCATGAAGCGTGACCACACCTTTGTGAACATTTCGGCTTTCCCAGTCGCTGATGGCATCGTATGGGATGCAGTGAATTTCCAAATTCATGGACCGACCGACATTATTAATGTACCAAATGTCCTCCGTGTTTCAATGGGTGATGTCGTAAAAAGTAATATTCATTCTGACGAATGGGATGTGCATGCCGTTGAATCGTTATTTTCTGATTTGAAATATTATGCAGCTTTTAATGCTGAAGATCTGTATTTAAATTCTGCAAGTTATGCTGACTTATACTGTTACCAGCATTGGGGTAACCACTTTCCCCATAAACCAAGTACTCTTCGGAGTACTTTTAATTACACTCAATGGGAACATTGTCCGACCCCTTTGCCTGGTAGCTCCCAAACACTTACAACGTAAATTTACTTATTTCACAGACTTTGACAGATCAAACCCTGGGTCCTATTATTTTAAATTGAATTCCTCATCCGCTCAAAAGGTCATGTTGACCCACACTAAATTGCTGTATTCGAGTTCCTTTTTGAACGACTTAGCAGTGGGTGGGTATGAACACTGGCTGGCCACCATTGACTTAAAATCTATTTGGGGCACCAAATCATGGCAGGTACGCGGTACGGAAGCTTTGCACCGTGCTTGCCTAATCCCGGCCCAGATTTTATTTTTAAATGATACAATTTTTCAAACAACATGCTGGGGTTTGGCTACTTCCAAACAATTGAATGCTCCCTCCATTCCCGTCCTGTCTTCCGTTCCCAACGTAAGCTTGCTTTTTAATATTTCACTTCCAACGTTGCAAGCTTTGTATCAAAATAATTCTTTTATTATTTCGTTTGTTCAGTCACCCTGGTTGTCTTGGCCCATTGCATCAAATGCCTGCCAACTGCGTTTTCATGACTCTGCTCCTGGTTACAAACAGGATAGGCCTGATCCACGGTTTTCTGACTCCCGTACTGTTACAACGTATTCTGTTGGTAAATTGTGTAAACAGTGGTTGCAGCACTCTTCCTTAGATTCTGTAAAAGAACATTTATCCCTCCTATCAGGCAACATTGATCTGTCCGATTTTGTTCTGGGGCCTCGTGGTCCTCGACCTAAGAGATTCATTTATGAAACTTACAATGAACTCTGGAAGCTTTCACAAATTGAAGCTGCTTCCCGTCTTCGGGAAATCGATCAAGCAAATCTAGAAAAAGTGCTTGCTGTTGTTGACAATAGTATTAATACCCTGTCTTCCCGCATTTACACATTAGAGAATATGGTTTCCTCAGTAGTTGATATTGTACAGGATGATGTGTCTGTGTTATATCATGGTCAGAATCAATTGCGTTCCGTAATGCAGTTTGCATGGACTTTGCAAACACTGAAAATGGGTAAAGTTCCTTGGCATTTTTTAAACACGACTGCCTTATTCTTACCGTTTAATTTAACTGACAAACAGCAATTCATGTCCATGAAAGATGCAACATACACTCTCTTACATATCGAGAAGATAGAGCCGTTACCATTCTCTGTGGCGGAGTTCGACTCCGCTGTGTGGTTAGTACACGGGGTTATCGCTTTGCCTTTTTCTTTATTTGAGTTCAGTTCCTGCATGAAACATTATCCTGTTGGCCGTTTTCAGCCTTTAGGCAGTGCCTTCTTGCATGAACTTTGGTCCCTGCCTTTCATGTACAGGTGCATCAGGGACGGAAAAGAGGTTTTTCTCACAGGGGAGTCTTGCGATTCTGCAGTGGGTCATTCCCTCATTTGTAAAAACATTAAATTGCACGGGGCTTGTAACGTTTCGGCTCCGAATCTTGCTTGTGTTTTAAAGGGCATTCCTGCTCCTGCTATATCACCTACTTTCACTGTGCTTGCAAATGGTAGCTATCTCCTTCTGAATAATCAGGACTGCTGTGGAATGCTGGCCGGCATCCCCTATATTGTAACAGTTTCCCACCGCGTTGTGTGCTGCAAAAATGTGCTTTTTCCTCCCTTGCATGACATAATAGATAGTTCCATTTGGCCTTCCATTCCCACTTTGAAGGCAGATTTCAATAAATTGAGCAGAATAAAGGCGCTATTATTGAACCAGGAGGTTATGCTCACATCCGCACGGGAGAGCTTCATCCTCCAGGTGGCTAGTACCCACAGTGAGATACAGGCCCTTTTAAACACAAACCTCCCACAACATTTCGGTGAGCTTATTCACCGCGTTTTCAATGCATCTCGCACCGAAGGTCTTGTGCACTTTTTTAAAGTTGTGGGCTCTGGCCTTGTTACCTCCTTTCAAACTATATTTGGTGTAATACCGGCTTTTATTCATTCTATTTTTTCCAGCGTCTTTGGCGGCTTTCCGTTGATCCTAGCGTTAGCTGCTGGATTACTACTTTTAATTTGTTTGCTGCGCAATGGCTGCAGTTCCTGGGGGCCTACTCGACCAAGGTCGACTCCGGATGCTCCGTGAACGAATGCTCCACAGCTTCGGCATCCTACCATTGGCGACCCTTGGTGTGTCATATCAACTTTCTTTTCGCTTTGCGTATTTCACTTGCGTGCAACCTGTGATGTCTTGCTTAAGATGTCCTTTCTCTTGGTCCTTGGATCTTTGCCTCTCCAATACGTCTCAGTCGGACCCAGATTTTGACCAGTTGATGGGCCCCTTAGTGGCCCATGAACAGGAATGTTCCGGCACTAGATTGATGGCGCATGCGGCTGCACTTGGAGTTTTGGCGCAATGGGATATCTGGGCGGCTGCTCAGAATCTCCTACAACGAAGTTATATTGAGTATCACGCAAGTTGTCCTGCAATGCTGATCACTGCTCCCTATTATGAGGAACATGAATGCAGTTTTGATCTGTTGAACTGGATGGCATCTATTTTTTCTGACGATACCAATGATGTCCTTTTGGAAGGTGTGGCGTTTTTCTGCACTTACACTCTGTTGGATTAAATTACCTCCGTCCTGTGTCTCTGGAGATTTTTTTTTTGCCCACGCTGGAACTTTTAATACTGTAATAAGTTTTCCCCGTTCATTGTCCTTCATTATGGACTATTCCCAAATAGACGCTTGCGTTCTGCTCCATCTGTTTGAACTCTGTTTTCGTCCTATGTCTTGGCCTATGGACTGACCAGGGGAGGGTGTAGTGTGGTTTGTGGCCTCATTGCCTACATTGCTAAGTTAGCTTAGGCCTGGCTGCCATGATGCCTTTTTGCACACGTTACTTTGTTTTCCAGACTCTGCTTGTGCCCGGCTATATTAGAACTGTCTGCCTTTTTGCCTTTCACCTTTTCTCCTGTTCCCTGTGGGTTTCGTCTGCACAACATGTACAAGGTCAAAAAACAACGTCCCTTGTTCTTGTTGATCTGGTCAGCCCCTCGCACTTAGACATAACACAGAATACAGCTGCACTGGAGAAATGTGTGTGCTTTTAATATGGGGATCTCGCTGTTTGTGGCACTTGGAGAAATATCTTTCCAGGAAGAAGAGCTGTGCTTGTCAGATGATGTAAACCTTGCATCTAGATATTGAGGTATGGGGGTCCGCCTGACTAAGCCCAGAGGTCTTCTATTTTTATAATAAACTAGTTATTAGCACGGGGAGGGTGGCTAGGCCATTTAGTCCTATATCCACTGACTTTATAAAATGCTGTCCCCGTTTGTATTCTATGGAATTGTAACCATGCTTATTATTTTATCATTATGCATTATGCTGATAGTACTGGCAAGTGTACTGTATCTTAGAGCACGATAGTTGAAATAAACATTTTAAACTATACTGTGTCTCTTATTACGCAGGTTGTGTTGTCAAGTATGAGTGAGTTATGAAAGAGTGTTCTTGCTCCCGCGAGTCCTGAGAGAGACCGTGTTCTCGGTTGTCTAATCATTGGTAGCTGCGCTGCGAATGAGACGCTAAAGCTAGTCAGATTGGGATTGTGGGTACTAAGGGGCATGGTTGGCTCACCACTATACTCTGAGGTCCTATTATCCTGTGCATAGCTCTATGTATGTGCAGAATCCCTACAACACCCCAAGGTTCAAGGAGGCACTCGAGTTGCACCACCAGCGGCACTAGGGCGGCCGGGTGCAGAGGCCCAATGTTAGCCAATGGGACAGTCAGGGCGTGCTCACAAGCAGGTCACTTGGTTGTAGGAGCAAAGTGCCTGGGGTTAAGATCAGCACTGCAGGGGCCAACAATCAGAATAGGGGCTGCACCACCAGTGGCAAGGGGGCGACTGGATGCAGGGTGCCAAAAATATGTTGGGAGCCCTGTTGTTTCCAAAGGAGATCTCTGGTTCGGAAGAAGGCTGCAGGCTCGGGCAAGGAAGTTTCCTGAGGGCGACCACCGGCAAGAGATGTAAGTTGGGTTGATGGGGAATGCCTGGATACCATCGGTTGGGCCATCCAAGGCCGTGGGGTGTCAGGTGCAGGGGTGTCTTTGGGCGTCGGGTGTCCTTACCAGCTCCGGTCAAGGGGACCCCTAAGATTGATCTGCAGGCGTCTGGTAGAAGGTCGAGGCAGGTCAGGGTTTGCCGGATCCCAAGTCAGGATTGCTGGGGAGACCTCCTCGAGGTGTTGGGCTACTCGATCTCAGGCCGTGGGCGTCGAGTGCAGAGTGGTGCAGAACTGCCAATCCGGCTGGATCCGAGGTCTGTATTGGAGTCTTGGGTTTAGCAAATCCAGTGCTCACGGGAGACAGAGTTGTTTTGGTCAGGGCAGGGCAGATCCTCCAGGTTCTGGGTGGTTGCTGGCTATGCTGGGGTATTGCTGGTTGCAGGTCGAAGTCAGGACAGGTCGGTAGGGCTGGAGCCAAAGCAGTTGTTGTTCTCTTCTTCCTTGTTCAGCACGGCTCTTCTGCCCTTCTTCTCGAATCTGAGGAGGCAAGGTTCTGGGTCGCCCCTAAATACTAAATTTAGGGGTGTTACAGGGGTGTGCAGGTTGGGACCAATGGGTCCCTTCCTTGGGGTGAGTACACCCCCTATTATGCCACCCTTCACCTCGCCTCCCCCATCTGAGGGGTGGGGTTGGCAAAGGTGGGCACACCTCTCTTCCTGACTCAGTTTTCCTGCTGATTCTCCCGTCCAAAGTGGGGGGTCAAAACTGGTGGGGCCAGTTGCTGGGGGCAGCAAAAGGCAGAGGCACAAGTTACTAACTTGTGTAACGATATATCTGTAAGAGACAGTAGTTAGTGACAGATTCCTTACCTTAGAATATCCCCAGGCGTCAGGCTGGATCCGGAAAGTTTTTTGCGTAGCAGTACCCTTGCGCGTCGGTAGGCGGCGTCGTGCGGCTCCGCGTCCGTCGTCGGCGTCGTGATCGCCGGGATGACGTCGCGGGCAGTACTTAGGCGCCGCCCCTGCGCGCTGACGTCAGTTCTGTACACGACTTTCCGCGCCAGGAACGCAGAGCCATGCAAGAAGCTGACATAGGTGTCTGAAAAATACTAGGGCCCTGAAAGGGATGTCCTTAACCCTAGAAATCAGTTCGCAGAACGGGGAGGATGGGTGGGGCGGTAAGGAATCTGTCACTAACTACTGTCTCTTACAGATATATCGTTACACAAGTTAGTAACTTGTGCATCTGAAAGAGACACGTTAGTGACAGATTCCTTACCTTAGAATAGATACCCCAGCAATACCAACCCCGGTGGTGGGTCTGCGAACAAAGATCAGACAAGGAAGTCCTGGAGGACAGAACGGCCAAAGAAGCCGTCCCTCCGGACCTGACTGTCAAGGCAGTAATGCTTTGTAAACGTGTGCAGCGAGGCCCACGTAGCTGCCTGACAGATAACCGGCAGCGGAACACCGCGGCCCAAGGCCGTGGTAGCAGCCGTTGCCCTGGTGGAATGGGCACGCAGCCCAACAGGAGGCTCCTTCTTAGCCAAAGAATAGCAGGTCTTGATGCAAAAGGTAACCCAGCGGGAGATGGTCCTCTTGTGCACCGCCCGACCTTTTTTGGCGCCCACGTAGCCAACAAAGAGCTGGTCATCCACCCGGAAGTGTTTTGTGCGGTCAATATAGAAAGAGAGCGCACGTTTTGGGTCCAGACGGTGGAGCCTCTCTTCCTCTCTGGAAGGATGCGGAGGCGGAAAGAAGGTGGGCAAAGTGATGGTCTGCCCAATGTGGAAAGCAGTAACCACCTTTGGCAAGAAGGACGGACGCGTCCGAAGAACAACCTTGTCTGGATGAACAGACAGAAAGGGAGGTTTGCAAGATAGAGCCTGGAGCTCACTCACCCGCCGAGCGGAGGTGATGGCCACCAGAAAGGCTGTCTTCAGAGTCAGAAGACGAAGAGGACAGTTATGTAGAGGCTCAAAGGGAGCGCACATTAAAAAGGTAAGAACCAAGTTCAAGTCCCACTGAGGCATCACAAACGGAACAGGAGGGAAGAGGTGAGTAATGCCTTTTAAGAACCTGTTAACAACAGGGGACTTGAAAAGGGAGGGCTGATCAGGGAGCCTGAGGAAGGCCGAGATAGCACAAAGATAACCCTTGATGGTACCCAGGGCAGAACCCTGTTGGGCCAGAGAGAAGGAACAGAAGGACCTCAGAAAGAGGGGCAGAAAGGGGATTCACAGCCTTTGCTGTGCACCATGCCACAAATTTGTTCCACCTGCAGGCGTATACCACCTTAGTGGAGGGACGCCTGGCTGCCAGAATCACATCACAAACTTCGGGAGGCAAGTCGAAAGGAATCAACTGCCGCCGCTCAATCTCCACGCAAGCAGGTGTAGACTGGACAGGTTCGGGTGGAGGACCGTCCCCTGCTGCTGCGACAGAAGATCCTCCCGAAGAGGCAGACGGATCGGGGGATCTACGCTCATATTGAGTAGCTCGGGATACCAAACTCTTCGAGCCCAGTCCGGAGCCACAAGAATGACTTGGGCCCGGTCGTGCCGAATCTTCTTCAACACTCTGGGTAGAAGTGGTATAGGCGGAAAGGCGTACAATAGACCGCAACTCCACTCGTGACGAAAAGCGTCGCCGAGCGAGTGCCGCCTTGGAAATTCCAACGCGCAGAACTGATGACATTGCGCGTTCTCTTCGGTGGCGAATAGATCTAACCAAGGCTCTCCCCACTGTAGAAAGAGTCCTTGCGCCACTTCCGAGTGAAGACGCCATTCGTGATCCATCATGCACCTGCGGCTGAGGTTCGTCCGCCCTGGCGTTCAGGGAACCTGCCAGGTGTTGAACCACCAGGAACATGCCCTGATGTTCCAGCCATGTCCAGAGGCGCAGAGCCTCCTGACAAAGGGTCCACGACCCCACCCCGCCTTGTTTGTTGCAGTACCACATGGCGGTGGTGTTGTCTGTGAACACCTGCACTACCTTCCCTTTGACAGAGGGAAGGAATGCCTTGAGTGCAAGTCGGATCGCCCGGAGCTCCAGAAGGTTGATATGGAGCCGGGACTCCGCCGGAGACCAGAGGCCTCTGATCTCCGCCTCTCCCATGTGACCGCCCCATCCCAGAAGGGACGCGTCCGTCACAACTGTGTGCTCTGGCTGGGGAAGGGAGAGGGATCTGCCCATGACCCATTGCCGGTTCGAGAGCCACCACTGCAACTGTTTTGCAGTCCCCTCCGAGATCTGGACGTGATCGGACAGGTCGCCCTGGTGCTGCGCCCACTGGAACTTCAGGTCCCACTGCAGAGCCCGCATATGCCATCTGGCATGAGTGACCAGCAGGATGCAGGAGGCCATGAGGCCCAGCAGCCTCAGGGTCATCCGTGCCGAAACCCAGGATAAAGGCTGAAAGATCGGAATCATAGCCTGAATATCCCGGACTCGCCGTTCGGGAGGATAGGCCCGAAACTGCGTCGTGTCCAGAACTGCTCCGATGAAAAGGAGCTGTGGAGAAGGAATCAGATGCGACTTTGGCACATTGATGGAGAACCCCAGCGAGTGCAGGAGTTCGGCCGTAGTCTGGAGGTGGGAGACGACTGCCTGGGACGAGCCCGCCTTCAGCAGCCAGTCGTCGAGGTAGGGGACGACTGAAACCCCTGCCCGGCGCAGATGAGCTGCGACCACCGCCATCACTTTCGTGAACACCCGAGGGGGCACTGGTAAGGCCAAAGGGGAGCACGGTGAACTGAAAATGCTCGAGGCCTACCGTGAACCGAAGGTAACGCCGGTGGGCCGGCAGGACGGGGATGTGGAAATAGGCGTCCTGCAAGTCCAACGCTACCAACCAGTCTCCGGGGTCGAGGGCAGTCAAGACCTGAGCTAGGGTGAGCATCTTGAACTTCTCCTTCCGGAGGAAGCGATTGACGTTCCGGAGGTCCAAGATAGGACGCATGTCCTCCTTGTCCTTTTTGGGCACCAGAAAGTAGTGGGAGTAGCAACCACGCCCTACTTCTGGGGTCGGAACATGCTCGATGGCCCTCTTGGCCAAGAGGGCCGTGACTTCCTTCTGTAGAAGCGCCAAGTGATCCCCTGACATGCGGTGGAATTGAGGTGGCATGGCTGGAGGGGTGGTCTCGAAGGGGAGGGAGTAGCCCCTTCGGACAATGTCCAAGACCCACCTGTCCGAGGTGATGGGACGCCAGAGGTGAAGGTGATGGCGGACCCTGCCCCCGACTGGCGTACTGTGCACCTGAAAGGAGGGACTAGGAGGGCTTGGAGGCCGCGGACGGGTTGGAGGTGGTGGCCTGACCCGCACGCTGGTTGCCCGAACCGCCACGGCGGTATCCACGTCCTCGGCCACGCGAAGGCGCTTGCTGCGCGGGCCGTTGGCCGGGCTGCGGACGTGACTGGGCGCCCCTTCCGTGGCCACGAAAGGGGCGAAAAGCAGACGTGAGCGGAGGGCGCACAACAGCAAGGCCCAGGGACTTAGCAGTAGCCCGAGAGTCCTTGAAACGCTCCAGCGCATGGTCTGCCTTCGAACCAAAAAGACCGACACCATCAAAGGGCATGTCCATGAGTGTATTCTGGACATCTCCCGAAAAACCAGTGGTTCTCAGCCAGGCGTGGCGACGCAGCGCCACCGTCGTTGCAAGCGATCTGCCCAGCGAGTCGGCGGTATCAAGGCCACAGCGGATGGTATATTTAGCCGCATCACGCCCTTCCGCAATGGCGCGGGTAAGCAGTGTCTGGACCTCCTCAGAACACTGCGGCAAAACAGTTGCCACCGAATCCCACAGGGAGTGGGTGTATCGGCCCAAGAGGCAAGCGGTATTAACAGACCGCAAGCCAGCACTGGAGGAAGAGAAAGCCTTCTTCCCAAAGTGATCCAGGCGCTTGGATTCCCTATCCGGAGGGGCGGTAGGGAAGGCGGTTTGGGAGGCAGAGGCTTGGACAACCAAGCTCTCAGGGGTGGGGTGTTGGGAGAGAAACAGGGGGTCGCCCGGAGCAGGGCGATGGCGTCGTGCCACGTTCCTATCCACAGGAGCCCCTGTGGTGGGTTTGGACCAGGCACCCAAAGAACGTCAGTCAGTGCTTCGTTGAACGGTAGCACAGTCTCCGAAGAGGAGGCCGCCGGCTGAAGCACTTCAGTCAGGATGTTAGACCTGAGCGACCACTGTAGGCAACTGGAGATTCAAGGCTCCAGCAGCTCTACGCAACACCGTTGCAAAATTAGCCCCCTCCTCCGTTGCCACGGGAGGAGACAGCATGCCAGAGTCAGGGGAGGTATCCAGACCACTGGCATCCCCAAGTTCCTCAACCCAGTCCGGGTCAAACTCGCACTGTTGTGTGAGAGGGTCGTCAGACCCCTCCCAGCTCTCCTGGTCCTCCTCAGGTTGAAAATATGGAGGAGGAGGGACATCAGGGACCCAAGGTCTCATCGGCGCCGGATACGGTGTCGGGCGACGCCGTTCCGGCACCATGTCCGGACCCGGAGAGAACCGGGGAACGACGCCGCCCGGAGCCCCGGACGGCGTCGGAAACGGCACCGGGGACATCGGTGTCGGCGGAGGCGTGGTTAGGTCAACCGGCGTCGATGGGGGTTGCGGCCCCACCGGAGCCGGGGTCGAGGCCGGGACCGGAGCCGAGGCCGGGACGAAGGCTGGTGGGACAGGCGACGCCGGGACCTGAGTCGACGGCGACGCCGGAGCAACCCAATCAGGGCCCGCGGGGCCCGGAGGCGCACCGGAGGGACCTTGAGGCCCGAAGAGGCGGGCCATGGCCGACAGGAATTCCTGTATATCGGCCTGAGTCGCCCCCGAGCCCGGGTAGGGGCGGGTACTGCGGGGGTAACTCGACAGGCACGTCCGGGGCGGCGGGGACGGTGCCGACAGGGACCTCAGCCGAGTCGCGAGACCGGCGAGGCGAAGTCTTAGAGCGATGACGCCGCTTAGACTTCTTGTGCTTCGACTTACCGGAGGAGCGCGAAGACTTTGAATCCGACGAACGGCGGGGACTCCGCGTCCGGCCCCTCTACCTCTCCCGGGACCGGGGCTTGGTGCGGCGCGGAGCCGAATGCCGGACTTCAAGGAGCTTTCGAGACCGCTCTCGCAAAGCCTTAGGATGAAGTTTCCGGCAGTCAGGACACGACTTCGTGTCGTGGTCTCGGCCGAGACAAAGAGACACTCGAGGTGCGGGTCCGTGATCGACATCATGCGACCACATTCCTCGCAGGGCTTAAAGCCGGGCATCCCTACGACACCTTAGGAGTCGTGAAGACTCGTTGAAGAAACAGTGAAAAAATTCACCAAAAAAGATAGTCAAAAAGTGACTAGGGCACTGCTCTTCCCGGATCTGCGCTTACTGGCGCGGAAAAAGAAGAACTGACGTCAGCGCGCAGGGGCGGCGCCTAAGTACTGCCCGCGACGTCATCCCGGCGATCACGACGCCGGCGACGGACGCGGAGCCGCACGGCGCCGCCTACCGGCCGCGCAAGGGTACTGCTACGCAAAAAACTTTCCGGATCCAGCCTGACGCCTGGGGATATTCTAAGGTAAGGAATCTGTCACTAACGTGTCTCTTTCAGATTCAGCTAACAAAGGCGGCAGGCCTTTGAAGCTTCCCCTTCGTGGGCTCAGCCCATCCTGGGGGAGGAGGTTTGACACCTGTGCCCAGGATGGGCTTTGTTTCTGGACCCAAAGAGCTGAGGCCCACTACCCAGGGGTCCAGAAACATGTCTGGAGGTGGCAACTGGCAGGTAACTATTCAGGAACCACACCAGGGCTGGTCGTTTTTCAGGGGGCATCTTTAAGATGCCCTCTGAGCGCTTTTTACATTAAAGGTTTAATGTGCTGAGAAGTTTGCTACCAAACTTCCCTGTTTTCAGTAAAGCCATTATGGAGCTGTGGAGTTCGTAATGACCAACCCCCAGACCATGTACTCTGAGGCCTTACTGCACTCACAATGTCTAAGAATGGACTTAGACGCTGTACATGGCTCATGCAACTGTACCCTCACCTGGTGTCTAGTGCACCCTGCTAGAGGGGTGACTTATCTAGGCCATTGGCAGCGAGTTGTAGGCATGGCACACAGGGATGTGTGCCATGTCGACTCTTCACTTTTATCTCCACCAAAACACGCAGCCTGCAATGGCAGTGTGTGGGTGTTAAGATGCAGGGTCTCTAAGGGTGGCACAATAGGTGCTGTAGCCCTTAGAGGCCTTTCCTGGTCACAGTGCTCTTCGTACCTATGGCACCTTTTACAAGGGGCTTACCTGTGGCCAGAGATGTGCCAATTGTGGGTACAGAGGTACAGTTTTGGGAAAGAACACAGGCCCTGGGAACCTGATTGGCAGGGACCCAGGGCACATCAAGTCAAAGTACATCACGTCAGGCAAAAAGTGGGGGGTAACCATGCAAAAAGGGGCACTTTCCTACAGTAACCATGAAAGCAGATCCTACTTTCCTACAGTAGGGAACATATTATTTTGTTATATGCAGATGACCTCCTTTACCTAGGCGCCACTTCGGAGGGGGTCACATCATGACATGGACATACTGGAGGAATTTGAACTATATTCAGGTCTCCAAGTAAATAAAGCTAGGACCAGTTTGTTCCCTGGAGTAAGTGGCAGTTGAAGGCCAGACCACATGCCGCATGGTTTGAACTGGTCCCCAACAACATTCAAGAACCGAGGAATACCAATATTCCATTCGCTGGACGATTGGAGGGAAGGGGACCTGGGGGGGGGGGCCTTAGATCCCTTAAATCATGTATCCCATTCTTGCAATCGCCGAAACTACCCATTATGGCACAAATTTCTCTATCCAAAATGGTCATGTTACCAAGACTGTTATATTTCTTCACCAATCTCCCGATTAAAATCCATGGGTCCTGGTTTAAACAGTTAGACACATCACTCAGAGAGTTGGTGTGGAATGGTGGCCGACACAGGGTGTCATTGGAGACTTTCAGACGTCCCCCCAGTGACAGTGGCTTGGGAGCCCCTGATTTTGAACTTTATTATTTGTCCACCCAGCTGCAGTGGGTGGCACAATGGCTGGATGGTACTGGCCGTGAAGAGATGGGCCAGACGGGTAGACTTACCCCTCAGGAGGCATTACTGGCAAAACTCATGACTCGAAGGGTTGATCTCCCATGGCGAGGGGTTCTGTTGTCTGTGGCACAAGAATGTTAGAAACAGTGTCTACGGCGCACAGCTGGGAACCAATTATATGCCCCGGTGTTGCCATTGGTGGGGTTCCCACATGGAGACCCGACCACATTTTACAGAGTGCAGCAGCTGATGGCGTGGTCGGATGCTGGACTACTTACGGTGGGTGACTGTTTTCAGTTGGGGACATTAATTCCACTGGAAGATTTATTGGCGCACTAGGAGTTGCCCCACGGGCCAATTCCTGATTTATGAGGCCCTAATGAGGTCGTTCAGTGACCTATGGTCCAGGGGTAGAAAGGAACCCAAATCCCACATGGTGTTACTGCTATTATGGACTATGGGGGGATGCACGGCATCTAGTGAAGAAGTTCAACAGAGCTATTTTGGAAATGACTAGAAGGCCCCTTATGGCACTGAGGGCTAAATGGTGAGTTTTGTTGCGGCGTGACCTGCCGGACTGTGAGTGAACCAGAGTTCTGGCAAATTCCTAGCGGATATCTAGGGATATGCAGATAAAATTCACTCAAATCAATTATTTGCATATGACCTATCTAATACCTCACAGAGTTCAGGCCATATAAGGAGGAGGGCCACAACGGTGCCCTAGATGTGCAGAATTGGACGTGGGCTTCGAACATATGACCTGGAACTGTCCAAAGCCTCGCCCATTTTGGGGAGGAGTATTGCATAGGTTGACCCGTACACTAGGCTGCCCAGTTGCTTGTTCACTAGACGTATGCCTGTTAGGACTTTTCCGGAGACCCAGGTCAAAGAAAATGGGCTCCAGATTTTTGGATTTGGCTATGGCGAAAAGACGCATAAGCATATGGACGCATACGGAAATTGGAAAATGGGCCCACGGCTGGAGGCCTGGATGCAGGATGTTACGTCCTGGGACAGGGCGGAGGAGAGAGCCCTCCTTCGAGAGGATATAAGGGGAGTGCGTAGACACCCCATTGCAGAATTGTGGTGGGAGATACTTAGGAACTAGGAAAGACCGACTGAAGACGGAGAGTTCCACGGACTAGGAGGAGGATAGGATTGAGGGAGAGGTGGGGTAACCCTTCACGGTATTTAGCGAACACGGGGACTACGCGCTCGTGGATGTTCTGTGCTGCGATCCCTGATCTCCACACTTGACCATACACAGTTGGCGCCACATACGTCCCTATTCTGGAGCCCAGACCAGAGGGCATGTATGGTGCGCCATGATGTGATAGTACCTCGTTTAAACTCCCCCCTCCGGCCCCCCATGCCATGACTGTCCCTCTCATCCTGTGGTGGAAAATGACAGCAGGGACACAATACCTCTGCAAGAGCCCTCACTACGGAGTGATGGAAACTCCCCCTAAGACACCTGGGTTTGTTACGGTTGATATTGCACGTTCAATTTCTTGAAGGCCACTACAATAGTTCCCATTACAGTCACATATGGAGCACTGCAACGCGATGGATGGACTTACACAGTCTCTTAGCACACCAGACGCTCCCCCAGGTGTACTTTACATACAAGGGGGTGTGGACGAGAGACAATAAGACATCTGGCTAGATGAGACGGACAGGCGTGAATAGTGATCCGTACGAACGTTTAGACCCCTCTTGTACTGGAGATTTATTTAGACACCATACACAGGCCACTAATGGTTTGGGGAAAGACAATGTTCCTCATCTGCATATTTGTTGGTGGTGCATCCGGGGTCATTTCAAATGCTTGTAACAACACCAAACCTGAGTGAACTCATCCTTGTAAAGTGCTATGAACATATTATTAAAAACTATATTGTAAAATGGCGTCAGCTGGCTTCCGAAAGTTGGGGACTTCGTTCAAGAAAAGGTGGCAATCAAAAAGAGATTCAGCCCATCTTACCGTGCTCCTGTTCCAGTCCTCGGCGTACAGGGTACACGAACTGTGATTTTGCCACCTCTTTGGGGATAAAAGACAAACGCTTTGTCTCCATTGAACATGTCAAACTACACCATATGGCCGATTCTCCACAGTATGGTACGAAGTATCCATACCATTCCACAAGACTTTCCTTTACAGCCCGTGAGTACCACCGATGCGGATTGTCCCCGGCTGGGGGGGGGGAGGCTGAGACCTCCGCCGACAATTTAACCGAGACAATTCCTGTTTTTACTATTATTTCTTATACAACAGATGTCATTTATATGGATTTACCATTTTCAAATCCTTCCAAATTGTATTTTTCGAGCCCTACTGCTGACTCACAGCCTTCTGTTTTCCAGCTTAGTACCTCCAGGTACTATATAGATCAAGATGATTTTTCTTCAGATAGTTCTTCTGTGTTGCATCCGCCTCCAGCAGGGATTTGTGTTTTTATTTCATGGTTAAAACGCACTTACCTAGTCCCGCCTTGGATTTATGTCTGGATCATACTCTGCTTGATGTTTCTATTTATGTGGCTTGGATTTGTGACAGTTTCTTTTCTTGTTAATCAATGGCCATTACCTATCGGAACGTTCTGCTACAGAACTGGTTGACGGGGTGTTGGCCCCTCATTCTTCATCGTAAACACTGAAAAGAGACTTGTCCCTTTTTGTAGGAAGGTAGGATCCTTCTGCATGGTTACCCCCACTTTTTGCCTGGTGTTGCTATGTTTTTCTGACTAGTCTGACTGGGATCCTGCTAACCAGGACCCCAGACTCTGTGCTTCATCCCTAAATTGGACATGGTAAGTACTTAGGTACACTTCAGGTTGGGTAATGGGTAATGGTGCACCCTTGAAATGTCCCTAGTATATGGTACTAAGGTACCCAGGGCATAGGTACACCAGGGGTCTCCCATGGGCTGAAGCATGTATTATGTCCCATGAGAGACCACTCAAATTGTGACTACAGGCCTGCCATTGCAGCCTGTGTAAGCTGGTGCTAGCACCACTTACAACCGATATAAGTTTCCTTATATCTGAGGTCACTGCACCTAAAACCTATGTCACCCCTAAGGCAGGCCTTTCAATCCTGTAGGCAGGGTGCTTGATTCTAAGCGTGAGGGTGCCCCTGCATGAGCAGGACATCCCTACAACCTTTCGGAGTCCATTCTCCCAGGTTGTAAGTGCATCAGTCATTAAGATACATATAGTGGCCATGCGTCATTACGCGATGACCATCTGTAAACTCACTGTAACGAACCCGGTCGTGTTTGGTATCAAACATGTTGGAATCATACCCCCACACTGTAAACGATGTGGGAGGTATGATTCCATGCACTGTAAAGCTCCTCCGGGAGGCCCTCAGTGCTCCCGGTACCAGTCTTCTAGAACCGGACAGCAAACTATGGCTGCTGCCAACCCGAGACTCGATTCTGACCTCCTACTGCTGAGCCAAGCTCGAGCACAGGAAGGCAGGACAACAGGTATCCTGTCACAGGGAGGTGTGACCACCTCCCAGACAGGACTCGGTGTACTGGGACAGGGTGGGGCACTTCCCAGTGCCACTCAGACTGTTTTAAGGGCACATTTGGTGCCCCCCCCCTTGCATACTCCAGTTCAAACCAGTTCAGGGAGCCCGTTGGCTCCTGCTCTGGCGCGAAACTGGACAAAGGACATGGGAGTATCCTCCCCACTGTCCAGCCCCTCCTCTGGGAGGGAGCCCCGAATCGTTCCAACCCTTTCCTTGGGGTACTTAAGGGCTTCCCTGTGGGTGGGTCCCTAGATTTATTTGGGACAAGATTCAGATCACATACCACTTCAACTTCGACCGTTTGGGCACTCTGGACCTCGCTGGACTTTGCGTTGGGAACCAAGACTGCAACTGGGAAGACTCCTGCTGCTCCTGGTCTCGTCCTACTGCAAGTATGCTGCAACTTCTGTGCCTGTGCTCCATACAGGTTCTTTACCGGGCCTGTGGACATCCAAGATACCGAAGGAATCCCCCTTGGAGTGACTGCCCTGCATCTGCAGGTACCGCAGCCCAGCTGACCGGTCTGCTGCTCCTGGGCTCCCACAGACTCCGAAAGGCTCAGCAACCCAGGTGGTGGTTCTGCAACTCCCTCGAGGCCTGCAATGTCTTCTCACAGAGTTTGAGGCCAGTATCTCTCATCCGAACTGCTGGAACAGAACCCCTGTGCACCGCGTCGACTTGCCGTTGCCAAGGCTTGTTGCCTCTCACCTCCAGAGATCTTCGGGCTCCAAGAAGCTCAAACATCAAGCATCTGCTACAGCCAATATCTTTGCCTGCATCGCATCCTCTGCACCGTGGGCCTTCTTCTTTTGGTGTGCTGCTTGAGGTCCTCTTACGACTTCTGTGCCTTTGGCCAGTGGGTCGTCTCGAGGGTCTTGTTTGGCTCCAGTGGGCTCCCCTGCTTGCTCGGGGACTGCTCTTACTTACCTGCTTATGGAGAGTCACTTGGACCTTGCTGGTCCCAACACTGCATCTTTTCCGTCGACTATGTTGTTTGCCGCTGCCAAGGCTTGTTGGTGCCCCTGCCGGACATGGACCCCTTGGCTCCTGTGCGACGTGGGACAGCTCGTGCACGGCTCCTGGTCCTCCTCTGCATCGCCTGGTCCGTACAGGTGCAACTTCAAGGGCACCATCAAATCTCCTGCATCTTCGACATCGGTGGGCATTCGTCTACCGTGCCTCCTGGTCACTCCTGAGAGGCGTAGACTCTGTCCCCTCTGCTTGCAGGTACCTCTCATCTTGAATCCACCTTTGGGTTCCACCGGACACTTTCACCTTTTTCGTCAGCGGCATCTTTTCCGAAGTCCTCCATTGTGGTCTACGGCGGTTTCTGATGTCACTTCACACCTATGCACCCGGCTTCCCTGGTGTAAGTATGCTGGTTCCTGGTGTATCCACGGGTGGGGTGGCTCTTCAACCTTCCATCTTCCACTGGTCTTCTTCAGAGTCCGCTGGGAAGGGTCCTTCTTCTGTAAAATTGCAACCGCAACTTACCTATTGACTAACATTGAGCACTCGGTCATGTTCCCACTCTGCACACAACCTCCATGGTGTTCCTAGATACTCACCTTGGGTGGTTCCTTGGGCCCCCGGCTCTTATACGTCTTCTAGGTCCATTCTTGACTTGAGTCGTGGTTTGCATTCCACTATTTTAGTATATGGTTTGGTCTCCCCCTGGTGACCACTGTGTATTGTGTGCTATTTACGTATTCTAGTAACAAAGTATTGTGTAATATCTCTGGGTAGGAGATAATACATTGTGTTAGTGAGTGTAAATAATAAATACATATTTTTTTATAACTACACTGTGTGGTTCTTTTTCACTTAACCTCTACCATAAGATTAAGTACTGGGAAAACAAGCTGCTTTACACTCCTTCTGGACTAAGTCTGACAGCTGCTATCCACAGCTACCACTTAGAGAGCTTTCTAAGGTAGTCTAAGACCACTAAAATCACCATAATTGTTGTCTGGATTAGTGCAGGGTGCTACACTTACATAAATGAGCACCATATATTAAGCCAGCCTCTCACACTCGTCAACATTTCAGCCGTTCCAGTGACTGATGGCATTGTTTGAGATAAGATTCCTTTCGACATATTCGGCCCTAGAGATATCCTCTAGATACCATATGTGTTCAAAATTTCGATGGGTGATGCAATTGCAACGGGGTTGCATTTGGATGATTGGGATGTTGGCACTGTAAATTCTATGCTTTCTGAACTAGGGTATTAAACGGTTTGTTTCTTTTTCTAAACAAATTTTATTTGTGCTGACAGCCACATATTGTCAGGTTCGGAACTCTTTCTTCTGACCTTAAGGTGTAAAGATATTTTCCGGTTCAGGGTCTTGAGGGTTCTGGTCTGTCCGAGGTAGGGGTGACCTTTTTCTGTAGCCACGGTGCTGTGGACAATACAACGTCAGAGCAGACAGTGCCTTCCTGAAGGAGTCCCCGAGAGAAACAAACCTTAAAGGGAAAAACCTCTGACGAAAGTGGTGGCTCTAGGAATCAAGGCAACAGGACACGTCAAGGAGGATACTAAGCAAGGCAACGACAGACCTGGAAAGTGAGAGGAGGCTTGCGGAAGAAGGAAACCCACAGGGACGAAAAACCAACAGGAGCAAAGAATCACCAACAGGAGCAAAGAGACACCAACTGGGTGAAGAATCACCAACAGGGGCGAAGAGACACCAACAGGGGCGAAGAGACACCAACAGGGGCGAAGAGACACCAACAGGGGCGAAGAGACACCAACAGGGGCGAAGAGACACCAACATGGGCGAAGAGACACCAACAGGGGCGAAGAGTGTTGCAACGCAAGGAAAATGAGAAATCCAGTCCCTTATATACCCAAGGACAGGAAGTGATGCAACAGGAAAAGGATAACCACCATCTTGGTTTGGGAAAAGGAAAAAAAGGTTAGGAAAAACCTCCATTTTGGAATGGTGAAGGAAAACTTTCCCTAAGGCATTCTGGGAACCAGACAGAGGGATTATGGGAAGAAGATACACGGAAAATGGCCCCTAACCATGACTGCAGGCAACTCACTGTAAGGGCCCTCCAAGTTTCAGGTAAGCAGAGGGTGCTCAGGCAGTATGGTGGGAGAAACTGCAGTTTCAAGAGTCAAACCGCAGAGTTTTAAATCAATAATGACCACATTAGCAGGCCGCCGCCTACACTGGCGGCGTGCCCCAAAAGGAAATAGAGGTGCTGCAGGATGCTCCTTCGCGCCCAGAAAAGAAACAGCGGGCTGCCGCACTGAGCTGCGTCGTGCCCGGTTTTGAGAAATAGGTGCTGCGGATCGGGTCACGGCCTGCAGCAGTGAAGCAGGAGGTGCCACGGGCCGTGATCCAGTCCGCAGCATAACACATATGGCCCCTCTACTTTTACTTGTTCCGTCAGTGTAGCGAAGTTGCGTTCCCATGAGATGTGCTGAAAGGCAGACAAGAAGACACCCAGATATTGTAGCCAATTTGTGGCAATGGTCAGATCCGTCGACCATATGCCAAGGTTGCGTACCCCCCGCAGCGGCCAAAGGATTTACTTATTGGCATTCATATATAAACCGGATGTTTCTCCAAATACCTGCATAATTCAAAGCAACCTGGGGCCTGTTCTGTCCGAGTCAGTGAGGAAAAATAGGACGTCATCGGCAGAGAGTGTGATGCGGTCCGAGACCCCCCGCAACCATTCAAAGCCCTGGACAAGAGCGTCCACTCTGACCCAGGCTACTAACGGCTCCATGGCCAGGGCAAATAAATATGGGGACAGGGGACATCCCTGGTGAGTACCACGTCTGATAGGAAATCTGGGGGAGACCGAGCCCGCAACTCGCACCGAAAAGGTGAGATCAATGTAGAGCAGATTTATGTACAATAGGAATCTGGGGCCCATATTAAATAGTCGAAGGAGCGTGAATAGAGAAGTCCAGCTGACAGAATCGAAGGCTTTGTTGATGCCAGCTAGTAATAGGGCAGCTGGACTGCCGCGATCTACTGCCGCTTTTGTGTTGTGGGCTCGGCGAATGTTGTGACCGGTATCACGACGGTGCATAAAGCCAACCTGGTCTGGGTGCACTAAATCGGCTATGTGGGGGATGAGGCAGTTAGCCAAGGCTTTGGTGAGTAATTTGGCTTCAATATTCAATAGGGTAATTGGGCGGTATGATGAGTGAAACTCTGGGGGTCGGCCCGGTTTGAGGAAAACTACTACCTCGGCATGTCTCCAGTACGAAGGAAGCTGCCTCTCTTCTAAAGCAGTATGAATCACCTCTAGATAGTGAGCACCAAGTTGTGAGTAGTATGCTTTAAAAACTTTACAGGGAAAGCAGTTGGGGCCCGGCGCTTTGCCTCGGTGTAAGTCGGCCAGGGCAACACCTAACTCTTTGACCATAAGGGGAGTATCTAGCAGTGACCTAGCCGTGTACAATAGGGCCTCCAAGGGAAAGGTCATCTAGGAATTCCTGTACTAGGGCCTCTGGCAGTGCCGTATGTGCGGCGTAGAGCGCCACGTAATAGTCTGCAAAGCTGGTCGCAATGGCCGAAGGGTCGGTGAGAATATTGCTGTTCGAGTCGCGAACACTAGGAACATGGACCAACTGTTGCGCATGGTGACATAACCGATGCAATAGCTTACTGGATTTGTACCCCCATTGGTATATCCGACTACGGGAGGCTAGCCAAGCCATCTGAGCTTCCAATAGTTGTCCATGGTAGAGATGTTGGGCTAGGAGCAGCTGGCGACACGCCAGTACCCCGTCCCCGATGTTCCATATTCAAGATGTGGGCCTTCATCTGTATTAATTTCTTGCTGCATTGTTTACACCTCGTACCACAGAATGCGATATCAACGCTGTGTAGTCGGTTTCATGGCCTCCCACAAGGTCCCGCATGAGGCAACAGTCCTTGTATTTAGGGCAAAGTACTCAGCTATGGCCTGGGGCATGTGTGTCCGATATTGCTGGTCTTGCAGATGCCAGGGGGAGAGACGCCAGAGGAAAGGAGGGCGGTCAAGGCCTACCCAAAGTCCGACCGACACCGGAGAGGGGTCCGACAGACCCCTAGGCAGTATCTCGGCATCCGAGGCCCTGTGAGTGTAGCTAGATGGTACAAACATGCAGCCTAAGCAAGAGAACGACTTATGAACATGTGAGTACTAGGTATAGCCCTGTTTGGTTGGGTGAAACCTCCTCCAAACATCCACCCACCCCATCCCATCCACTAAGGACCCTCTTTGTGATTCCCGTGTCCCCGCCAGCCCCCCAGCAGCTCTCCATCTGTCCTGGGCTGGATGTATTACGTCATTCCAGTCGCCACTTCTTACCGTCAACCAATCGGGGATGTCGGTCCAGGTAACTACGAGTCATTCCAATAGGACCTGGGTGGGGGGGGCGTACACACTACCCAGTTCCTGTGGATCGAGCCTGTCACAACAACATATCTACCAATGCATGCCACCCATGATTGTGAATGCTCGAAAGGTACTCTGCGGTAGATCAGAATGGTCACGCCCCAGGAGCCCCTAGTAAACCCAGAATGAAAAACATGGTCTTAGCGAAATCGGGACAGGCAGGGTGTTTTAGAGCCTAGAAGGTATGTTTCTTGTAACACCAAGATATCTTTCCCAAGACATTTAGCTTTCCGAAGCACAGCCCCTCTCTTGATCTTATCTAGGACGCCTCGTACATTCCAACTAATATTCTGGAGCCTACTTCGCGGGATACTAGCATTGCTATCTGTCATCTGGTTGGGTGACTGGTATCCACGGGACAGGATGTAGGTGTAACCACCCTACGAGGAGCACTGTATGCACACATAGAAGACATAGCACAATTAACCAATCCCACCCACCACCCATCCTCCAACCCCAATACCCCAGAACAGTTGAAGTATATCGCGGATGATGCATCGTCCCAACTTCAACGGAAGCTGAAGATGGAGCCCCTCCAATGGATCCCCATCAAACTACCCATCAACGTATGATCACCCCTAGAGTTCGGAGATTGTCTCTCCAGGGACGAAGCCAGTCTATATTGCTGTCATGCATGTAAGTGAGCGGAGTCATGAAGTTTCCCTCAGTCTTGTCGATCCAAGATTTTGGTCTCGTAACATGTAGAGTCACATCAGACCTAAAAAGCTCCAGATCGGTTCTCGCTGTGGGCCCTGGAGCACCACGATGATCCCGATCTGTGTCCACGTTTTCCTTTGGGTTTGGACTGTCTGCGAGAAAAAACACTCGAAGAGGAGTCTGAATCTAGCCGCTGCGACATGTGTGGCTTCACCCGAATCTACTCTGTCCAGGCAAACACCTCCTCGGATGGGTCACAGAAGAGCGTACGTGAGTTGTAGGTCACCCTCAGGCGGGCCGGAAATAATAGAGTGTAGGAGATCTTGAGGCTCCTCAATTGAGCTTTGGCTTCCAGGAACGATTGACGCTGCTGTTGGACCAGTCTGGCATAGTCCGGAAATATCATGATTTGTTGGGAGTCAAAGGAGATGAAATTCTTCAGCCTGGCCTGCCTAAGGATGGTGTCTCTGTCATGAAAGTTCAGGATCCTGGCGATGATGGGCAGCAGCCTGGCACCGGGGGGAGGTTTCTTTAGTAGGGCTGATGGGCTCACTCTATAATGAAGCATGGGGATAGGGATCCAGCTGGAATCCAATCTGCTAGCCATGTGGCGAGGAACTTTCCCACATCTTCATCTTCACATCCCTCAGGAAAGCCCACAAACCGAAGGTTGTTCCTGCGAGTTCGTCCCTCTGCGTCCTCTACCCGCATTGCCAGGCCTCTGATAAGAGTCTCTAGACTGCTCACTTTCTTTTGGAGGGTAACCACAGTGTCCTCGACACTGGACACCCTTGTCTCGGTCTCTGTAATCCTCTCCACCGCCTTTCGCGTGTCTTGACGCAGAAGCATCACGATTGAGCCAATAGCGCCTATCTTGCCGTCGAGCATGTCTCTGGATTGGGTAATGGCTTCCAACAATGCCGTGTTGTCTGGCAGGGCACTAGTCGATCCGCCAGGGTCCATGATCTGGGAGCCCATTTCAGTATAGCGGTCCATCGTGCTCTGCTTAGAGGTAGCACCAGGTGTTTTATCGTGTGTCATTGTGGGGGAACTCCCAGGTCCTGCGCGGACGCCATCGAGCTACTTTGTGTGAGGGGAACCGAGGCCCATGCAGCATTCACAGCCCGAAGGTACGGCTCTTATTCAGACCGAGCGCGTGGATTGCCCCTCTGGTGTCTTCATATATGCTGGCGGGGGCAGAGGCGGAAAGAGGAAATAAAAAGACCGGTCTCATCCCCCACCAGGTGCGACAAAGGCGGGGGGGGGGGGGACTCACCGCCCGCAAGCCGCACCGGGACCTAGCCTGACCCCCTCTGCAAGCGGATGCACCCCCCCAAGCCTCCTTAATAGGTGCCTCACCTGATGACTTCGTTCAGCAGTGTCCTACAGGAATGTGCTCCTCCCAGCCAATGGTAGGTCCTCGGCGGGGCTCTGCTACGGCCTGTCTTCAGGACAATAATGTGTAATGGGGCACCGTCGCTCTGCATGGGCTTAGGATGTAGTCTGTTAGGGCCGTCTCTCTCTCCAGAGCCGCCAGGCCCCGATGTGATTGAGGCTCCGGAGGCTCCGGTCCCCGCGACGTCTACAGTAGGCCCAAATTGGGGCCTGCACCAGACTAACCACCGCCTGATCACTGCTATCCGCGGCCCAATCCGGCCGCCGAAGCCCTTCCAGCTCCAGGCTGCGCACGCCAGAGGCCGCATAGACATCACGGGTGGTTCCGAGTCAGGGGGCGACTCTATCCCAGCCTAGGTGCATTTATCTTGGCGGCTCGATGTAGCTGCCAGGTACTGGAGGCTTCAGCAGGGGTGTAGCGGACTTCGCGGCCCAGCATGGCCCGACAGAAATAGGAGAGGCCGCACCCCCGGCAGGCCGTGAGCTCTCCATGGGCATCTGCTCCCCGCTTGACTCACGCACTAGCGGTCCCGAGCGATGCGCCGGTCTCCGGCCTCCTGCAGGCGGAGCTACACACCCCGGAGCCCCACCGTCTGCAGTGCACCAGCCCTGCGGGGAGGGAGGGCCCGCCCCGCCCCACCATGCCATGCAAGACCACTGACTTGTCAGTGAAATTGCTCTCCCACCCTTGCAGCTCCACCATCAAGTGAGGCCCTCCTGAGCCCCTGCACTCTTGAGTGTTGGTGTTCGAGGCCCTCCTCCACCCGCAGGCTATACCTGCGCCTCATCCCTGGTGGTCCAGTGGACCTCTCACTCTCTCTCTCGCTCCGTTTTTCTGCTTGCTTTTTCCTTTCACCTCTTTCCTTTCACCTTCGTTTTTCACCCTTTTACTGTCACTCTTTCTATCACTTTCCATCCTCCTTTTCACTTTTACTCTGTTTTCACTCTACTCTTTATTCTGTGCACCTCTCTCCCGTTTTTTTCCCGCCGCTGCTGCCCCCGCGGCCCCTCCCCCCCAGCGCGACCAGCCCAAGCCAGTTTCCCCTCCCCGCCGCCCAGCTGTCCAGCCCTCCCTGACCCCTACTTAATGGCGGCCACTGTGCGGGCGCGCCGCTGGCGTGATGAAGGCGCGCCAAAAGCAAGCCCGTCTGCGCCCGTACGCGATCCGAACGCGACCAGCGCCAGGAACCCTGGACCTCCGAACCGCCAACGCTACAACCCAGCGGCACTCTACGCACTCAACCCAAGTCGCAACAACAACTGCAAGCTAGCATCACCAGCCGACACCCACGGACCCTTCAGCTGTCACTGCTGCCGCCACTCCTGCAGCACCACCAAGACCATGGATTCAGCACAACCCGCCCGCAACAACGCGACCGCACAAAAGACCCTGCAATGCATCCTCCCCAACGTGCGATCCCTGCACAAACACGCCGCCGAAATCTGGGACCTCCTCAACAGCACCACCCCGGAAGTCGCATTCTTCACTGAAACCTGGACCAAAACCACCTCGGGACCTGACATCGCCATCGCCATTACCCAAGGATACAAGATCTCCCGGAAGGAACGCCCCACCCGCCCTGGGGGGGAATCGCCATCGTCCACAAATCCACCCTCCGACTGAGCACACTTTCTGACGAGCCCACAGACCTGATGGAACACCTACACTTCAAGATACAGGCCAGCCCTACCACCACCCTCCGGGGAACCCTCATCTACCGACCCCGCGGACCATTCACCAACTCCATCACGGACAGCATCACCCTACAGGCCATCGCGTTTACCAACTACACCTTGCTGGGAGACCTCAACTTCCACCTCGACAACCAACAAGACCCCAACACCACATCCCTCCTGGACAGACTCCACAACATAGGACTCCGCCAGATCGTGAATGAGCCCACGCACTCAGCAGGACACACCCTCGACCCCATCATCACCACAGGAAACTCCATCACTATCAGCCACAGCTGTGGACAGACCATCGCTGCATCCAGTTCACCTTCAGAACACCCACCATCCACAGAACCCAGCACCTGCTCCCATGCAGAAATTGGACTAAAATCACCGACGACCAGCTCACCACCTCACTCGGCAACTCCACCCCAACCATCGCGGACAACGACAACCCCAACACCGCAGCCCGAACCTTGCACAGATGGATCTCTGACTGTGCCAACACCATAGCCCCCCTCAAGAAGAACAACAACACACACGCCAGGAAGCCAGCTGGTTCACCACCGAACTCCGAGAGTCCAGACGCACAAGCCACCGCCTCGAAAAGGCCTGGAGGAACTCCAAATCTACAGAAGCCCACAACAACTTCAGAGCCGCCACCAATGCCCACCACCAACTCATCAGAAATACAAGAAAGGAAGCGATCAAAGACAGAATCTCCACGCACGCGCACAACAGCAAAGAACTCTTCAGCATCATCAAGGAGTTCGCTCAACCCATTAGCGAGTCTACAGACATCCCTCCCTCACAAGATCTCTGCGACAAACTCAGCACCTTCTTCCACCACAAAATCAAGAACATTTACGACAATTTCGACAAAGAAAGTCAACACACAGAACCCTCACCAACCACCCCCGACACCTTGAAGCCAACGATTGACAGCTGGACAGCCCTCACCACCGAAGACACACTGAAGACGATGAAGTCAATCCACTCCGGGGCCCCCCCGCACCTCCACCACATCTTCAACAGAGCCGCCGACACATCGCCCCCATGCTTCACCACACCATCAACCGCTCCCTCGCGAACGCCTCCTTCCCCTACGACTGGAAGCATGCTGAGATCAACTCCCTCCTGAAGAAACCCTCGGCGGACCCCACCGACCTCAAGAATTACAGACCGATCTCCCTGCTCCTGATCCCAGCCAAAGTCATCGAGAAAGCCATCAACAGCCAACTCGCCACCTTCATCGAAGAGCACAATATCCTTGACTCCTCCCAATCCGGCTACAGAAAGAACCACAGCACGGAAACCACCTTCCTCGCTGCAACAGACGACATCCGCTCCCTCCTGAACAGAGGAGAGACAGTAGCCCTCATCCTCCTCGACCTTTCAGCGGCCTTCGACACAGTCTCTCACCGCACCCTAACACGCAGATTTCACGATGCAGGGATCCGGGACAAGGCCCTCGACTGAATCCACTCATTCCTCTCCGGCAGAACGCAGCGGGTCAGACTCCCTCCCTTCCTCTCAGACCCCACAGCAACCACCTGCGGAGTCCCCCAAGGATCCTCCCTCAGCCCCACGTTGTTCAACATCTACATGGCTCCGCTCACCCCCATTGTCAGAACCCACGGACTCAACATTGTTTCATACGCAGATGACACCCAACTCATCCTCTCCCTATCCAATGAACCCAACGCAGCCAAACACAACTTTCAAGAAGGCATGGAAGCAGTTCCCAAATGGATGAAGCGCAGCTGTCTACAACTCAACACGGAAAAAACAGAAGTACTCATCATGGGCCCACACCCCGACACCTGGAACGACACCTGGTGGCCCCCGCCCTCGGAAGCCCGCCCACCCCCACGGACCACGCACGCAACCTCGGAATCATCCTGAACTCCGAACTCAAAATGGACCGCCAGATCAACTCCGTCGCATCCTCCTGCTTCCACACCCTCCGCCTCCTACACAAGACCTTCAAATGGATCCCCCTCGAACACAGAAAGACCGTCACACACTCCCTCGTCACCAGCAGACTTGACTATGGCAACGCACTCTACGCTGGAATCAACAAAAACCTCACCGCAAACTTCAAAACATCCAGTACGCTGCCGCCAGACTAATCCTCAATCTGCCACGACACTGCCACATCACCCAGCACCTGCGCACACTCCACTGGCTCCCCATCGAGGCAAGAATCACCTTCAAGATTCTCACCCACGCACACAAAGCCCTCCACAACACCGGACCAGCATACCTGAATAGCCGACTCACCTTCCACGCACCCCATAGGAACCTACGATCAGCCCAGCTCTCCCACGCCATGGTCCCTTGAACCAGGAGGTCCAGATCGGGAGGCCTCTCCTCCTTCCTCGCAGCCAGAGCCTGGAACGCCCTCCCGTTCCACCTCAGACAGACATCACTCTCCAACTTCACGAGGGACCTCAAAACATGGCTCTTAGATAGACCTCCTCCTTGATGGACAGGACCCTGCACCTCCCCCCCTCTGCCCAGTGCCTTGAGACCCTTACGGTTGAGTAGTCGCGCTCAACAAACCCATGATTGATTGATTGACTCCACCAGTGCAGATCGGACTGCGGATTGCCTCCCACACCAACCTCAGCGGGCCGCGGCCCCAGAGAACGCAGCCTGGAGTCTTCCTCAGCTCAGACCCCTCCGGGCAGACCCGTCCTCAGGAGAGTCACATCTAAACGGCGAGTGGGGCGCAGTGTGTCAGGCCTCAGCCACTCCAGCGGCGCAATATGGGCGTGAGACCGCCACTCAGCGGCCGCACTGATGCGCTCTTCAGAGCTCCTCAGCGCCTCTTTCCCCCACACTGGACGCCCCAAAGGATATCAGGACTGTTGCGGGGCAGTATGAGCTATGATGGTTGCAATTCAGCAGGATTTTAGGCGGAGGTGTGATCAGGCTGCTGGAGCTTGCTTAAAGCACGCCCGCCATGTTGGACCGCTAGGCTACGCCCCCTATTACACTGTTTTTGAATCCGAGGATCTATATCTTAATTCAACTAATTATGCCGATATGTTCTATTATCAACATTATGGACTTCTTTTTCTGCACAGAGCCAGTGGACAGCGTCCCTATTTTAATTATAAAAAATGAAAACATAGTCCAACTCCCCCACAAGGGAGTTCCAAAAAGCAAAAAGACAAGTTCATGTACTTTACAGGATAGAACACTTCAAACCATATGTCATATTATTTCAAATTCATTCCAACCCCACCAAAAATGTTATATGCTACTCAGACTAAGCTCATCTATACAGCTTCATTTGTCAATCAGTTAGCCGTCAAAGGTTATGATTACTGAAGGGACAACATCAAGTGTAAAATCGATTTGGGGTAGAAAGTCCTGGCAGGTTCAGGGCACAGAAACTTTATTTTGAGCCTGTTTGATTCTCACACAAATGATTTTCTTGAATGAAAATATCCAATAGACTACTTGACTGGGATTGGCAAAAATTTAAGAAATAAACGGTTCGACAATTACCTCTATTGCCCGCTTCGATATATGGCAGAATCTGACATACAACACTGAAGCCCAATTAAATAGCATGATGCAGAATGGCACATTTAATTCTTCATTTGCCAGTCCTGGTGGGTCGGTGTTTAGGCCAGTGGATACAAGTGATTGTCATGCTCGTTTTCTTAATTCCACACCTGGATTTAAATCAAGCAGACTTGATCCCAAATACTCACAGTCAACACATTCTGGTATTATTACCATCTATTCAGTGGGAAAGTTATGTCACCAATGGTTGGAACATTCCACACTCTCTGCAGTGAAACAACATCTTTATCTCCTGTCCGAAGACATGAATTTATCAGATTTTCTTTTGGGTCCCAAATCCCCATGATCTAAAAGATTTATATGTGCTACTTATATTCAAATTTGGAAATTGTCCCAGATAGAAGCTGCTGCACATTTGAGACAAATTGACCAAGATAATTTGGATAAAGTGCTTGCTGTTGTTGATAATACTATTAATATGTGGTCATCTCATATTTACAATTTAACCCCTTGAGTGCTCATGACGGAGCGGTTCCGTCATGGTACCCACCCATGTGGGAAGCGCTGGCGCTCCCCCCCATGGGCAGCCCATCTAGCCCCCACAAAGGGGGATGGCAGCGGAAGAGTTTCCGCTGCCACTCCCGCCCCCCCCCCTCCCCCCCAGGCAATCCCATGACGTCAGCGCGCGCCGACGCACTAAGCCATTTGCTTCCAGTGCGTGTTCAGGAAACAGGTAAGTTTCCTTGCTCCGGTGGGGCGGGGGGGGGGAATTGAGATGCATTGAGGCATCAGGGGAGAGGAAAGAGTTTTTCCTCTCCCCTGATGTCTCAATGCAGGGCATTCCTGCTGCACGATCGCACATGGCGTCGCGATCGTGCAGCAGGAATGCTCCCACTAGGCACCAGGGATTTCTCTTTAAGGTAAAGGAAGCGACCCCTTGGGCAAGGGTCGCTTCCTTAAGGGGCACATTAATTTTAAGACTTTTCTGCCCCCCTGGGGACAGATCGGCTGGATTTCTGGCGTTTCTGGCCCTGGGGGTGGGGGGGGGGGGGCAGAAAAGCCCACTAGAGCCAGGGATTTTTAATAAATTGAAAATGGAAGCGACCCCTTGGGCAAGGGTCGCTTCCAGGGGCCAAATATTTTTGTATGTGGATTCTGCCCCCCACTGGGGGCAGATTGGCACTTTTTTTGGCCTTTCTGTCCCCAGGGGGGGGGGGGGGGCAGAAAAACCCACTAGACACCAGGGATGTTTTTTAAAATCTAAATGGAAGCGACCCCTTGGGCAAGGGGTTGCTTCCAGGGGGCAAATATTTTTTATATGTGTATTCTGACCCCCCCCCGGCGTGGATCGGCCCGTTTTGTTTTGGCCTTTCTGCCCCCAGGTGGAGGGGGCAGAAAACCCCACTAGGCACCAGGGATTTTGTTTTGTGTGTAATGGAAGTGACATGGTTGCTTCCAAGGGGGTAAATTTTGGTTAATACTCTTTCTGCCCTCCTTGTACAATGTAAAGGAGTTTCATTTCCCTGCATGAATGTGTTTTTTGCAAATGGTGTAATAATAGCAGTATGTTTGGCTTCTGTTTTTTGAGTGAGTGAAGCCATACCTCATTGGACTCCCCCAGGTGTCTAGTTTTCAGAAATGTTTGGGTTTGGTAGTTTCCCAAGATGGCCGCCGAGCCCGGGGCCAAAACCCCAGGTGCCCCCTCCCAAACCAGGTAGTTTTGTTATAGGTAATTTTGAAGTCTCCACAGTACGATTTGGGCCATTTCCTGTTGCAGCCACTATGCCTACCCACACAAGTGAGGTACCATTTTTATCGGGAGACCTGCGGGAACGCTGGGTGGGAGGACATTTGTGGATCCACACAGATTCCAGAACTTTCCCACACAGAAATTTGAGAAAAAAGTGATTTTTTCAGCAAAATTTGAGGTTTGCAGGGGATTCTGGGTAGGAGAATGTTGGGGGACCCACGCAAGCCATACCTCGCAGGACTCCCCTGGGTGTCTAGTTTTCAGAAATGTGTGGGTTTGGTAGGTTTCCCTAGATGGCCGCCGAGCCCGGGGCCAAAAACTCATGGGACATCCCTTGCAAAACCAGGTTGGTTTATGATAGGTAATTTTGATGTCGTCTCACTAGGTTTTGGGCCCTTGCCTGTTGCGGGTCCTTGACCCACCCACGCGAGTGAAGTACCATTTTTATCGGGAGACCTGGGGGAACGCTGGGTGAGAGGAAATTTGTGGATCCACACAAGTGAGGTACCATTTTTCTCGGAAGACTTTGGGGAACGGGAAGTGGGTGGAATTTTGTGGATCCACGCAGATTCCAGAACTTTCTACCACAGAAATGTGAGGAAAATGTGTATTTTTTGACAAATTTTTAGGTTTGCAAGGGATTCTGGGTAACAGAACCTGGGAGAGCCAGTCAAGTCACCCCATCCTGGATTCCCCTGGGTGTCTAGTTTTCAAAAATGTATAGGTTTGCTAGGTTTCGCTAGGTGCCGGCAGAGCTAGGGTTCAAAAACTACAGCTAGGCACTTTGCAATAAAATGGGTCCGTTTTCACTGTGAAAATGTGGTGTGTCCACGTTGCGTTTTGGGCCGTTTCCTGTCGCGGGCACTAGGCCTACCCACACAAGTGAGGTACCATTTTTAGGTCTACCCTGAGCCAGCGCATGCGCTGCTCTGGCGAGACATTTAGTGAGTGGGCTTTTAAAAGTCCGACCACAGCTTTGTGTGGCATACAGTGTGCGGTTACGCGCACAGGCACGAGCAGCGGCGCCATCTGGCTTTCCTCTCGCTCGCCCAAGCGCGCGCGCCTCGCTTCAATGCCCCTCCCCCACCACAGAGCGCGTCTCACAGCTTGTTTCTCTTGCATTCCGTTTTCCTCTTGTATCTGCCTGCAATGTTTTAGTGTTTTCTCACGCTGTCTATTCCTCTGCTGATTCCGGAGCTCTGTGTCTGGTTTCTGTGTGTTTTGTTGATTCCTCCCTGTACTCTGTCCATGTCTCATCCGTTTCTTTCCTTGGAACCGGACTTCCTCTTGCTTCCTAACTCCATCTGTCCATGTAGGTCTTCCTTTCCAAGTCATCTGCCTGTGTAACCCCCTTCCTAGTCTCTCCCCAGTCAGTGCTCTCTCTTCCCTCCCCTGCTTGCCTCATCTTCGCATGTATCCTTCTTTAAAACCCCTAGTTTGCGTCTCTTCTTCGCCTTCTCTCTGTCTCACGTTGTAGACCCTCTCTCCCGTCCTTCCAAACATTCTGCCTGTGTCACTCCATGCTAGGTATATCCCCCGTACTCTCCCTCGCTCCGACCGCCTCCTCTCCTTCGGTCCTGCGGATCTCCCCGCGCTCCTCTTTCTACTAGCAGTTCCTGGTGGCGAAGCAGGCTGCCTCCCCCTCTTGCCTCTGTTGTCCCGGATCGCCTCTCGCCCCCTGGACATTGTATACTGCTGCCACCTATGCTCTTTCAGCCCTGTGCCGGCTGATCTGTGGGCCCCAGGAGCTGCCAGGCTGGGCACCGCTGCCCCAGGTAAGGGCGCCCCGTGCGTTCTGTATTGTGCGCACCTGCCGCATGAGTCCGGGGAGCACTGCCCGGTTAACAGTCCTCCCTGCCCGGTGACTGTACGGGCTGCTAGGCAGCACTCACCGTGACAGCCCAGTGCCCGGCTGAACCGCTCCTGCCCTCGCCCGGAGCCCTGCACGCACCGTACCGGCATCGCTCGGGAAAATGTATGTGAGTGAGGAAGATTGGGATTAACTTCCACTCATGTAGGCGGATCATAGTCATGAAAGCAGAATTGGCTTCTTCATATCGTTCTCTCGAAGGTGCAAACATGTGAAAATGCTTTTTAAATTCTTACACTAGAATTCCCCTAAGGTACACAATGTCCAAATAGAGGCCTCACTTCGCTATTTCCAGGCAGTTATGATTTGAGGATGGTTTGTGATACACGGTGAAGTACAGTACAGCACAGCTGTGAAGATGTTGCACCAGAAAGTGTTTCTGATACGCTGCTGAACTCTTTAAGTGGGATGTACTGTGGGTGTACATCAATGTTCTACTCTAGTGCACGTGTGCAAGCCCAGTCAAACAAAAGAAAATGGTGTGGGATTCACATAAGTGGCCAAAAACTGTGAGCTTTATTAAGGCTTTTTGTTGGGCGTTAGGGTGCGAGGGGCTGGATTTGGGGCACTGTAGTGTTGGATGACAAGGTTTGGGGGAGGGCTGGTACGTAGGTAAGAAGGAAATACCTTTTTGTAAATTGGTTTTTCCACACCCAACTTTATATGGTTCCTTAATTAGTCGTTCATCTTCACCCTAGCTGGCACGCACTCCTTAAATGTTTGCATGGAGGGATCCTCCATTTCTTTCCAGTGACACAGCTCGGCAGCTGCAGGGAGCATAGTAATTAATCTTTTCATATGGCTGAGGATGGACATTTTTTGCGGTAAAATGTAGTTTTGTGAACTGGTGCGTATACAAACGCTGTGCCAGTTCATCCTTTGATTAATTTAGTGCTCACAGGGCACATACATGGTGTATCTACAATTAATTTTATTGGCCCAGCATCAAATGCACATTGAATAAACATGCAAAATTACATTTTTACATTTGTGTTTTCAAGCAGCGGGGAAGGCCAAAATCTGCAAAATAATGGATCCGCTGCAACATAAAAAAGTGTACTTTTTCTTCTGTTGGTTAGTGGCAATTTAGACTTTTTCATAGATTTGCTTCTATGTCCTGCAGCGTCTGGAAAACATGCCTCGTGGTGTGTCATTAGTCGCTTTGCCATATGTGGTAGTGAACTATTCAGTACAGGTCACGTGAGAAAGCAGCCCCTCTTCTACCCCTCTACCCCTCTTCTACCACTCTACCGTTCTTCTACCCCTCTACTCCTCTACTACCCCTCTACTCCTCTACTACCCCTCTACCCCCCTACCCCCCTCGACCCCTCTTCTACCCTTCTACCCCTCTTCTACCCTTCTACCCCTCTTCTACCCCTCTTCTACCCTTCTACCCCTCTTCTACCCTTCTACCCCTCTTCTACCCTTCTACCCCTCTTCTACCCTTCTACCCCTCTTCTACCCTTCTACCCCTCTTCTACCCTTCTACCCCTCTTCTACCCCTCTTCTACCCTTCTACCCCTCTTCTACCCCTCTTCTACCCTTCTACTACCCTTCTACCCCTCTTCTACCCCTCTTCTACCCTTCTACCCCTCTTCTACCCCTCTACCCCTCTACCCCTCTACCACACCTCTACCCCTCTACCCCTCTACCACACCTCTACCCTTCTACCCCTCTACTACCCCTCTTCTACCCTTCTACCCCTCTTCTACCCTTCTACCCCTCTTCTACCCTTCTACCCCTCTTCTACCCCTCTTCTACCCCTCTTCTACCCCTCTTCTACCCCTCTACCCCTCTACCCCTCTACCCCTCTACCCCTCTACCCCTCTACCACACCTCTACCCTTCTACCCCTCTACTACCCCTCTACCCCTCTACTACCCCTCTTCTACCCTTCTACCCCTCTTCTACCCCTCAACCCTTCTTCTACCCTTCTACCCCTCTACTACCCCTCTACTACCCCTCTACCCCTCTACTACCCCCCTACCCCTCTTCTAACCCTCTACCCCTCTACTACCCCTCTTCTACACCTCTACTACCCCTCTACTATCCCTCTTCTACCCTGCGGTGGACTAAGTGGCAGCCGGAGCCTGATAGCACTGCTTGTCCTTTAAGAAAAAACAAAGCATTGGCATAGCCAATAGGTCTCACCTTTGGACCTTATAAGTGTTTAGTTATGCAGCACAATATCCTTGGTACAACAACATCAACTGTTGCATGGCTAAGCACTTATAAGGTCCCAAAAGCGAGACCTATTGGCTATGCCAATGCTTGTTCTCGGAAGACTTTGGGGAACGCGGGGTGGGTGGAATTTTGTGGATCCACGCAGATTCCAGAACTTTCCGCCACAGAAATGTGAGGAAAATGTGGTTTTTTTGACAAATGTTTAGGTTTGCAAGGGATTCTGGGTAACAGAACCTGGTGAGAGCCAGTCAAGTCACCGCATCCTGGATTTCCCTGGGTGTCTAGTTTTCAAAAATGTATAGGTTTGCTAGGTTTCCCTAGGTGCCGGCAGAGCTAGGGTTCAAAAACTACAGCTAGGCACTTTGCAAAAAAAGGGTCTGTTTTCACTGTGAAAATGTGGTGTGTCCACGTTGCGTTTTGGGCCGTTTCCTGTCGCAGGCACTAGGCCTACCCACACAAGTGAGGTACCATTTTTCTCGGAAGACTTTGGGGATTGCGGGGTGGGTGGAATTTTGTGGATCCACGCAGATTCCAGAACTTTTCACCACAGAAATGTGATGAAATGGTGTTTTTTTGGACACATTTTTAGCTTTGCAAAAGATTCTGGGTAACAGAACCTGGTGAGAGCCAGTCCAAGTCACCCCATCCTGGAATCCCCTGGGTGTCTAGTTTTAAAAAATGTATAGGTTTGCTAGGTTTCCCTAGGTGCCGGCAGAGCTAGGGTTCAAAAACTACAGCTAGGCACTTTGCAAAAAAAGGGTCCGTTTTCACTGTGAAAATGTGGTGTGTCCACGTTGCGTTTTGGGCCGTTTCCCGTCGCGGGCACTAGGCCTACCCACACAAGTGAGGTACCATTTTTCTCGGAAGACTTTGGGGAACGCGGGGTGGATGGAATTTTGTGGATCCACGCAGATTCCAGAACTTTCCACCACAGAAATGTGAGGAAAATGTGTATTTTTTGACAAATATTTAGGTTTGCAAGGGATTCTTGGTAACAGAACCTGGTGAGAGCCAGTCAAGTCACCCCATCCTGGAATCCCCTTCGTGTCTAGTTTTCAAAAATGTATAGGTTTGCTAGGTTTCCCTAGGTGCCGGCAGAGCTAGGGTTCAAAAACTACAGCTAGGCACTTTGCAAAAAAAGGGTCAGTTTTCACTGTAAAAATAAAGTGTGTCCACGTTGCGTTTTGAGCGGTTTCCTGTCGTGGGCACTAGGCCTACCCACACAAGTGAGGTACCATTTTTATCGGGAGACTTAGGGTAACACAGAATTGTAGAGCAACTGTTATTACCTATTGACTTTCGATGCATTTCTGCCTTCCAAATGAAAGAGAATGTGTAAAAAAGAAGTCATTTTGAAAAATGACCTATAATTCTCATGCTAGTATGGGTACTCCCAATTTTGGAAATGTGCAAATATTTACTGTTTCTAAACTCTATATTTTGTTCCAATTTCAGAAATACATAGGTGTCTTTCATACCGATTTTTCCATGTATATATTTTCCCAAATCAATTGCTCTATTCCCGGTACATAATAAAAAACCATTGCAAGACGCTGCTCAGTTATTGGCTCTGGGTTCGTCGGGTTCTTGGTGAACCTAAAAGGCCTATATATCCCCACAACCAGAAAGGTCCAGCGGATTTAACTGTATATTGCTTTCAAACAGCTGTCATAATTAGAAGAAGTTACAGGTGAAAACGTTGACACAAATGGCTGTTTTTTTCAACTAATTTTCAATTTTTCCTATATTCAACTGTTAGTTTCTATAAAGAAACCTTGAAGGATCTACACAAATGACCCCTTGCTGAATTCAGAATTTTGTCTACTTTTCTAAAAATGTATAGCTTTCCAGGATCCATTATTGCTTTCATACCCATTTCTACCATTAACTGGAAGGAGGTTGAAAGCACAAAAAATAGCAAAAATAGGCTATGTCTCAGAAAAATGCCAAAACTGTGTAAAAAATGTTGGTTTTCTGACAAAAGTCTGCTTGTCCCTGAAAGCTGGGAAGATGGTGATTTCAGCACCACAACCCCTTTGTTGATGCCATTTTCAGGGAAAAAACCAGACGCTTTCAACTGTAGCCCTTTTTTCCCATTTTTCAAACAAAAACCAAAATATTGCTGTATTTTGGCTAATTTCTGGGTCCCCTCCAGGGGAATACACAAACCCTGGGTACCTTTAGAATCCCCATGATGTTGGAAGAAAAGGACGCAAATTTGGCGTGGATACCTTATGTGGTCAAAAAGTTACAGGGGCCTAAGTGCGAACTACCCCAAATAGCCAAAAAAAGGCTTAGCACAGGGGGGGAAAAGGCCTAGCAGCGAAGGGGTTAAACAACATTGTATCATCTGTTATTGATATTGTGCAGAATGACATGCCAACGTATAATGGGCAAAGTCAGCACAGATCTATTATGTAGTTTAGCTAGACGCTTCAAAAACTAAAAAATGGGCGCGTCCTACGGCATTACTTAAATTGCAGTGATTTGTTTCTGCCTTTTAATTTAACACAAACAACAATTGATGGCCATGAAAGACGCGACCTACATAATACTGCATTTAGAAAAATTAGAACAACTCCCATTTACCGTACCTGAAACGCCTTAGGCGGTGTGGTTAATGCACGGTGTTTTTGACTGCCTATCTCGACATTTTAATTCGCAGCTTGCATGAAACATTCCCCTGTAAGTAGATATGAACCCCTTGGAAGCAGCTTCATTCATGAATTATGGTTACATCCCTTAACGTATCGTTGTGAACGTACTAATAAGGACGTTTTTATTACTGGAGAAGAACTCTACTGACGGACATTCACTTGCTTATAAACAGGTTAAAATTCACGGCGCATGTAATACTTCAGCGCCTAATTTACCTTATTCTTTGAAAGGAATTCCGGTTCCCGCCATTCTCCCTTTCATTACGGTGCTCTCAAATGGGAGTTATCTAATGCTCAGTGATCAAGACTGTTGCGGAATGCAGGCTGGAGTCCGCTATATTTTGTCTGTTTCCCAGTTAGTCACTTGTTGCAACAACGTCTTGTTTCCTCCTCCACATGGGACTGTAGATAGCTCATTATGGCCTTCATTCCAACTTTGAAGGGAGATTTTAACAAGCTAAGCAGACTCAAAGCATGATTGTTCCAAAAAGAAGTAGCTCTTACATCTGCTCACGAGAACTTTGAATTGCAGGTGGCTAGAACATCTAGTGAGATACAGTCATTGTTAAATACAAATCATCCCCTGCACTTCGGCGAATTAGTGCCTCAAATCTTTAATGCCTCTAGTACGGCTGGTCTTGCCCACTTTTTTCAAGTTGTAGGCTCCTGCCTTGTTTGTTCTTTTCATACCATCTTTGGAGTAATACCAGCTTTTATCCACTCCATTTTCTATAGTGTATTTGGAGGATTCCCATTGCTGTTATTCCCCATGTGCGGCTTTCTCATCCTGCTCCTGTTTTTCCGCAATGGATGCTCCTGTTGGGGGCGCCCTGGGACTAGCACTGGTCCAATACTACCTTGAGCGTATGCTTCAGATCTTTGGAATGTTTCTACTACAGTAGCTGGATCTTGATTGGTCCCTAACATTTCGACCTGTCTGGTTTAATGGTGCTTCTTCGAATAGGCATTGGACATTTTCCTGGCTTTGCAGACACCCGCCACCTTGGACTGCTAGTGAGTCCCTTAGCGACCCATGTTCAGGACTGTCCTTTAGGTTTGCGAATTATTCACAATGCGATGTTTGAGTCACTCGCCTATGAGAAAATGTGCATCGACACATGGATCATAGGATACTGGCTTTACTAACCTGGATGCAGGTTTCCCAGTAACTGTCTCAGCATCGTTTGTGACCGGAAATCATGTCTTTTCTTTGGAGCTTGTCACTTGGGCAGTTGACCAATCATCATGTGCGGAATCAGACTCGTTTATGGAGTCTTTAGTCTTTGAGATGCCGAGTGACGCAATGGATTCCTCCGAAGCACCATAATTTGATTAATTTGACATTTTCTTCTATTCGTTTTCAGTAACGCCGAACTCTAAACTATGCTTTGAGTATGTTTATCGTCTGATTACATTTAGTATTCTCTTTAGTGCTATTATCCTGACCAAAGCAAGGGTGTCAAGTCTTTCCTGCATGGCCCATTGTAGTTTTCTCTCTGTTAGCCTAATTGTGCACGTTGTGGGCCACATTTTCTTTTGCCCACATTACTTTATAAACACACTTGCTTTTGTGTGTCGCATTGTACTTTCACACTGACCCTGCATATGTTTTTGCGTTCTGTTCTTTTCCTGGGATTTAGTCTGAACACCACAGACAAGGTCAAACAACAATGCCTCTTGTTATTCTCTCTGACCAGGCACTAGTACCTAGACAGACATGAGAATGCAGCTGCTGTTTATGAGCACACGTCTTGTCATATAACCGAGCACATGAGTTTAAGCACACACACTGAGCGAGGGTTCTGAAACAAGATTGCTACGTCAGCTTGGATGTAGACCATCCACTGTGTATGCTAAGGTATGGGGCCTGCCACTAATCCCAGAGATCTTAATCATCTAGCTTCAGGGGGGGGGGGGGGTGTTTGGGATATTCTGTCTTATAAAATGGCACGGAGTTTTATGCAATAGATTTTTTTAACCATGCTAACAGTATTTTTAGTATGCATTTGTTTTCTAATTGTGGCACGAATACTGCATTTTAGGGTATGATAGTTTGAAATAAATATATTCTAAACTTCCTTCGTGTCTCAGGTTGATTTTACTGTGGACAAGTGCGTGTGAGAGAGGGAAAGGGTGCGTCCTGTTACTGCAATCCCTGAAAGGGTTGAGAGTGTTGAGTTCTGGGGTGCCAATTCACCGATTTCTCTGGTAAGGTTAGGAGAGTAAGTTAGGCACTACAGCTAGTCGGACGCAAGCTCATAGATACTGAGGTGGTATGATGACTCGGTCCCTACATGCCGAGGTCTATGATCCCAAGCATAATTATGTTCATGAGCAGAATTCCTGCAAGAACCCCAACATCCATGTTGCACGTTGTTGTCCCACAGGGACCCCACCGTCTGTATCTGCATAAGTCATCAACGTGTCCCTTATGTAGCAACAACTTACCCTCCCTATCTAGCTTACCACCACCCCTAACTCCCCCAACTCTTCCCCACCTCCTGCACATTCACCCCAACTCGCCAACATGGCTACTATGTTGCAGAACAAGCCAGAGATATCTGTAGCTCTCCCTCCTTTAGTCTAAACCTGCCCTTACAACTTTAACTATTTCCCCAGCAGGTCATGTAACACTCAGTCCGAGACCTGTGGGGAGAGAAAGAAACAAGTTAATAAAACTGGCCCCCTCTCACATATAGTGGGGGTCCCTATAGGGGGTCTAGTGTGCGGATAGTCAGCCTCTAGTGCTCCACCAGGCTCGACCAGTCCATCAGGGGTCTTTCTTATCGTGTGTTGAGTCCATGGCAGGGTCTGGGGCAGACCCTAAGCGAGGCTTCCGCCTCCAGATTAGCCATCTCCTCCAATAGTGGGTGATTGTCTTCAGAGTCCGTTGAGCATTCATGATACGATTGATCTGTGACTTATCCTGTTTGTTCTTCTAGGGCCGTCGCCGGGCTAGCTCCCCCTCTGTATCAGTGGAGAGTCCAAACCTTGGGGTTCGCCATCTCTGTGGAAGGGGGGTTCTCACTCGTTTGTTCAGAGCACCCCCACTGCAGCCTCTCCCTGACCCCTGGGTTTTGGGCCTGGCTCCCTCCTGTGTTGAACTCAATTAAGTCTCCCGGGTGCCTCTGTGCCAGTCCGGGTGTTCCTCCAGCCAGGCCCATGCCTCTTCAGGTGTCTGAAAGAAGATCATCTTGCCCTCAAAGTTGACCTCTAGTTTGGCTGGAAACAGCAGCATGTACAGTATTTTCAGCACTCACAGTTTCTGCTTGGCCGAGTCGAAGGTCCGCCTCTGTTTTTGCATTTCCCTGGAATAGTCTGGGAAAACCATGATTTTGGACTCTGCATGTCTGACCTCACCTAGTTTTTGCACCACTCTCATTATCGCATCCCGGTCCTGGTAGTTTAGAAAGCAGGAAGTGACAGGTCGCGGCGGCGCACTCATAGGGGATTTTGCACTTAGGGCTCTGTGGGCCCGCTCGATGGCAGAGCACGAGGAGAACGTCACGAGAGGGAGTCTCTCAGCCACTATTCCAGAAAAAAACCCATGTTAGGGCCCTCCACACCCTCCGGGAAGCCTACAAAGCACAGGTTATTCTTCCCAGCGCGATCTTCAGCAACGTCCACTCTTCAGGCCACATCCTTAAGGGTAGTTCAAAGTTATGTGACTAATCTGGTGAGGTCTCGTGATGAGTCTTTTATTTCTGATATTCTACTTTCTACGTGCAGAACCCTCTCTGAAAGGTTACGGAGGTCTGGGTGGAGAAGGGAGACCTCCGACCAGACTTCTCCTATTCTCCCTTTTAAGGTGTCTCCTTAAATGTTTATGGACTGCAGGAGCGCTGTGTTGTCGGGCATGCCTGCCATCCCTTCATCAGGCTCAGTTTGGGGGGCCTGCACCTCAGTGAACTGGCCCATTTTGCCTTCCTTTGGCTATTTGGGGTCTTTATCTTTAGCCATATTGACAGAGTGCTTGGTTTCTACAAGGCTGTTGCATCCGGGCGGGTCCCAGTGGAGGAGCGGTAATTTGGACTTTCTCTTGGGGTAGAAGGAATGTGAGTTTGGCCTCAGAGTATAGTTCACTTGAGGGTTGGCCCGGTCGGAGTACCCCCCCAGTCTTACGGAGGGACACCAGTACGTGAGTCCCAGTCATGCAGCAAGAGCCCACCTTGCTGAGTTCCCACTCCCTCTTCAAAGTTTTCAGGCATGGCCAATACAGGGAAAGTGGGTGGTGTCTGGGCTGCTGCTCTGCTCCCTTGTGTGAAGGGGGGGGGAAGCAGGGATCAATGCAGCAGTCCTGAGGCTGCGTTGCAAGTAGGCAGGCCCTCTGGGAGCTCAGGGCAGCCCCGTACTCCAAGCTGTAGGTCCAGGGCCCCACCCCAGACCACCACACCCGTGGACCAGGGGGGCTTTTATGGTACTGCGACTTCCCTCGTTGACTGCACGTACCCCACTCTCCAGAGGGCCATGGTGTGGACAAAAAAAAGGCACGCCGCAGTGGGCGTCCACAGACGTTGGCATCCAGGAGGCCGTAACCGCCCCTCTGAGTGCAACATGGCGGGGAGGCCCCATATGGGTCCTTCCCTGAAACCAAACAGTTCAGCAACTCCGCCGTCGGGTCAGGGCTCAGTATTCTCCCCGACTCTTTCCTGGTCTCCTTTGTGGTCCAGGTGGGGTTTCCAGGCTGTGGGGACAAAGGCCCTGGTCTTGTCCCCCACAGCTCCTCAACTGCACTCCCAGGTCTCTCCTGCATAGGGTCTCACTCCTCTATAACCCCCTCCGGGGGGGGAGCACACCGCACTCTCTCACCGTCGCACCCCCAGTATCCGGAATGCCAGGTGTACGTTTGGGTTCCCGCTTTTTCCAGCACGTCTCACTGGGCAATCCAGGCCAGGTGTAGCTCTCAGTAGGCCGGATCAGCGCCACTCGGGCTCAGCTCCTCTATGCTGCAGAGTTAGGCCTCAGGGTCACCCTCAACCTCATGTCCACATCCAGGTCCAAAAGCTCCGGCACGGCGTCTCGTCAGTCAGTTTTCCTATCCGCCCAGTCATCTAGGCATCTCTGCAGCGTGCCGGCCCAGCACCACATCAGGGTCACGGAGGGCCTTGCCAGCCCGGCCTGGGGCCCATCTCAGTCTGTCAGGGCCTGCTGTGGGAGCAGGCACCGCCAAAAAGGGCCCCGTGGTACTTCACCTCCGCTTCAAGGACGTCGGGCACCTCCAGAGCTGAGCCCAGGGCCATCACGGATCAGTAATCTGGGCAGCCAGCGGGGGAAGGCACAGGAAGTGAGGGTCCAAGGCCGGGGGCTCTCGGAACCCACTGGCACAAGGCGGCAGCGTCCCGCGGGTCCCACGTCTCATTCAGGACCCGCCCAGTCAGTCCACCCCCTTCACATCTTGGGTGCCTCCCAGGCCCACAGGGCAGGTCTGGGATCCGTGGTGGGCAATTTGTGCAGCATATATTCACCATGTATTGGGGGCAGCTTCGGAGGTCGAATGGTGCGACAAGGGCAGAATAAAAGCAGGATTGCAGAACGAGCCAGCAGAGCCGACAAAGAAAGCTGTTAGTTAGCCATCTTGTTGGCCACACATCCCTCTACAAAAAAATTCTTGAACACGAGGAAACATTAGGCAGGGAAAGTAACCAGTAATTGTTAAAAATATCATAACAGTGGGAGATCGCCAGATAAAATGTTCAAATGGGCCGAGCATGGAGAAGACTAGAAATAGGACTAATAATCTGTCTGAACTTGGTGCTACATGGGTTTAAGATAATGCAATAACTGCTTACATGATACAGAAGTTAGTCTTTTTCTTTCCCATGATTTTATTATCATTTTACCTTCATGATGCTACCTTTACCACGCAACTGTTACAATGCGATGCTTTTACATCGCGGTTTTCACAACGCAAGTCGTTACAACGACTTGCGCTGGATGGCGCTCTAACCTAAGGAATAGTATGATTTACTATTCCAACACCTTCCCTACTGTACGTAGACTGGAGTTGGAATAGTAAATCATACTATTCCCAAGTCCAGCGCCCTCCAGCGCATGTCGTTGTAACGACTTGCGTTGTAAAAACCGCGATGTAAAATATCGCGTTGTAATGGAACGCGTTGTATCGTCATATATTCTACATACCAGTTCTTGATTTTATTATATCTGTCTATATTATTTCTATGTGTTTTTTTATTACAGAGCAGATTTCAAAGAAATTTTAAATTATTATAGGCTATTGGTTAGTTTTTGTTTGGAAATGTTGATGAAGACGATGAATAAATTGGTGTATTTGCTCACTTCGGCTGAAGCATTTTCATTATAATTTAATTATTTAGATTGTACATATTATCCTGGTTATGTAACATTATTTTGCACAGGTGAGCTGGTTATTTATGTAAATCCACAGCTCGATCTTTTACAGTCAAATAAAATAAAATCCTGGTAGTTATGCGTTTTGAAATCACTCCAATATCTGTTTTTGCTTACATTCATGATGCCCTGAGCACAAAAACTAACTAGGAACTACATGATTTATGCTTTGAGCAACGTTCCCTACTGAAGCCTTAACACATTAAAGATTATCTGCTCTCTTTAACAGAAAATACAGTTTTGGTCTTTTCACCTAGGGTTGCATTGTAGGGATGGTACACTTTTCACTGTGCGCCGCTGTAGGAAGCGGGCTCTCAATATACTATAACAAAAAGAGGTATAGTGTGCAGAGAGACCAGTGGATCCCCAGAGACTTTACAGAGGCTAGATTAGATAATGCTAACGCTCTCTTTTGTGGTAGTGTGGGCGACCAGTTAGGCGTATCAGAGGGCAGTGCAAAGCATTTGTTGTACACACAGTGGCAATAAAGGAAGCACACACCAAATGACTAAATCCAAGACCAATTTATAAAAATAATACTTGGTTATATTTATTTTGTAGAACCACAGAACTTTAACACAGGTAAATAAGTTTTGCAATAGAAATACTTTTCAATATCAAAAATAGACACAATGCAATTTTTGAGTCTCTCAATGTTAACCTATGGGATGAAGAAAACATTCAGCATACCAACAAGTAACTTCTATTTACAGAACCAGTCTTCGAGAGTTAAGGTCAGTACTGGCCAAGGTTTAAAGGAGCCGCAATTGTACACCACCAACGGCAAAATGGCGGCTGTGTGCAGGGTGCAAATACGGTGTTGGGCACCCGATGCAATTCAATGAAGAAGGGGGCAATCGGACAGAGGCTGCTTACAGGTAAGTAACAATGGCATGGGGGACCAGTCTCCAGGGGTTCAGGCAAGCACTGGGCAGGGTCCAAACCAGCACCAACAGTACACCACCAGCAGCACAGGCGTGGCCAGGTGCCGGGTGCTAACAGCATTGGGAGCCGAATGCAAGTCAATGGAGAAAGGGCAAATCGGAAAAGGGCTGCAGGCTCAGGCCAGGAGGCCAGTCAGTGGAAACCAACAGCTGGAGAGGTAAGTTGCGATGCTCAGCGACATAGGGACACCTTTGGTCCTCTTCACCAAGGCCCAAGGCCCAGGGCGGATGGGTGCCTTCTGGCATCAGAAACGGCTTACTGGCGCAGGTCGCGGTTGAGGGGGTCCCCGTGCAGAGGCAGCAGGTGACGTCGAGGACTCTGGGAGGGATCAGCTCATGGTGGGCTCAGGAGCGCTAGGGAACCTCAGTGAAACCGGTGGGCTACTTCGACTCAGGTCGGAGGAGTTGGGTGCAGAGGTGAAACTGGAGGTCAGGTCTCGTGGTTTTTCAGGTCACAGAGTCTTTGTTTGAAGATGGTTGCTTTTCAACAGGTCCGCTGTTCTCTGGAGATTTTGATCTTTGCCAAAAGGCAGACAGTCCTCCCAGGGTTTTGAAGGTCGCTGGGCTTCAATACAAGTAGTCTTTGGTGAAGAATCGTCGAGGGCTGCAGATAGGCTGGTAGGGTTGGGGCCAATTCAGTTGTTCTCTGCAGTCTTCTCTGCTTTGTGGTTCTGTGGTATCTGGGTCTTCTTAGGTCATCAGGAACTGAAGTTCAGGGTCTGGGGATGCCACCTAAATACTAGATTTAGGGGCGTTACAAGGGAGTGACAGGTAGTGGCCAATGGGCCTCTTTACCTGGGGTGTCTACACCCTCTATTATGCCCACTTCCTGTGGGAGGGGGACATAGCCCTAGCCCTGACTGGATAAGTCCCACCATCTTCAAGATGGTGAGTACTGAAAAGTGTACTTCGACTTGCCTCCAGCACCTGAGGGGTGGAGTGGCAAAGGGGGGCACACCTCCTAATCTCGCTGATTTTTCCTGCCTGTCTTCATGCCAAAAAGGGGGCGAGGACAGGAGGGGGGGCCTGCTACTTCTAACAGGAGAGGCTGGGGTCGCGTTACAAAGGCGGGAAGGCCTTTGAAAATCCCTGCCACAGAATGATCTTCCTAACCGGGGACCTCCACCCAGGACAGGCATTTTTCTCAACCTCTGAGCACGAAGGGACTCACCCCATGAGGTCAGAACACTGACTGGGGATAGCAGACTGGCTTAGGACCACTCTAAGGGTTGGTAGGTTTCAGGGGACCCCTCTAAGGGGCCCTCTGAGGGGTCCTCTAAGGGGTCCATTGTGTGCAATTTTTTATAAATCTAATACTGGATTCAGTGCAGGTTCACTATGACGAGATGTTTTGGTACCAAACATCCCATACTTCAGTGAAGCCAACATGGACTTGGGGAACATGTAATGATGATCGTCCAGCGCATGTATTTAATATGGCTTCTCTAGTCACTTATTCAGGAATCAGCAAGGATATTGCAGGGGCATATCTGCTTAGGCAGATATACCCTCACAGGAGATATAGTGCACCCTGCCTTAGGGCTAAGGCCTGCTAGAGGGGTATCTTACCTATAGCCCATGCAGTGCCTGTCGGCATGGCACACAGGGATGTGTGTTATGTTGACTCTTCAGTTGTATCTGCGCCAAGACATGCAGGCTGCAGTGAATATGAATATAAAGGCATTTATATAGTGCACAGCTACTCAGAAGAGTGTCCCGGCGCATCAAAAGGCCCCTGGAGTAGACCCCCCCCTATTGGCAATAAGTGAAAAAAGAAGGAGAAAAAAGAAAGCCGTAAAGCAAGGGAAGATTACTCACAATTTTAGGTTAAAAAGCAAAGTTTTGAGACGCTTTCTGACAGTGGCTAAATCCGTCACCGCTCTCAGTGAAGCGGGGAGCGCATTCTAGGCCTGGGTGCCAAGGAACCCAAACGAGGATCCCCCGGCCCGAATGCGAGAAATTCTGGGGACCCTGGCCAGATTCATCGAGGAGGATCTCAAAGTTCTAGAAGGAACATAGTGGGAGATCCTTCTGCACAGGTACTTAGCCACCATTCCATGCAAAGCTTTAAAGAATAGCACCATCGCTTTAAATCTAATTCTATTCTTTACCGGGAGCCAATGAAGCTCTTTAAGGTAGGGGGACATATGCGTCCTCGCTTTAAGCCTGAGAATGGCTCTAGCTGCGGCATTCTGTGCCACCTGCATACGCTTGAGAAGATATTCTGGAAGGCCGAGGTAGAGTATATTCACATAGTCCAATCTTGAAGTGATTAGTGCTTGGACCACAAATCTCCTGTGGTCTAGAGACGGGAGAGGAAGGAATTTCCTCAGCATCCTGAGGAGACCAAAGCAAGTTCCTACCACTGATTGGACTTGGGCCTTCATCGATAAGCGATCATCTATCAGGACGCCTAAATTCTTTACTTTTTGTTGCGCAGCGGGAGGTGGCGACATCTTCTGACCACCAGAGTCTCCAGTCGTCTGGCGGTTGAGTGCCGAAGATGATTTCCGACTTTTCCGGATTGCATTTAAGCTGGTTAGATCTTAGCCATGTAAACACTTTGGAGAGGCAAGTTTTGATCGTGGATCCCTCAAAATTCTTCCCTTTGTCACAGGAGAAAAGGAGCAGAGTATCGTCAGCGTATGAGATAATTTTCGCTCCATAAGTCTCCGCCAGGACAGCTAAAGGGGACATATAGAGATTGAATAATGTGGGGCTCAGAATAGAGCCCAGAGGGACTCCCACATCCATTTTCGGGATTCCAGCTGCAAAGGGAGGAATCCAGACCTCCTGATCCCTATCTTTTAAATAGGAGGCAAGCCACTTTAAAACAGAACCTCTGATGCCGAGCAGTGGCAGTGTGCATATGCTTGATGAGGGGTCCCTTAGGGTGGCACAATTCATGCTGCAGCCCTTAGGGAACCCTCTTTAGCCACAAGGCCCTTGGTATCAGGGGTACCTTTTACCAGGGCCATCTATGCGAGATAAAGTGGACCAAATGAGGAAGCAATAGGTACAGTTTAGGGAAGGAGCTCTGGCACAGGGGACCTGGTTGGCAGGGACCATGTGTACTTCTAGTTGAAATTACATCATTTTCCGGGCAAAAAGTGGGGGCGAACCATGTTCAAAGGAGGCACTTTCCTACAGCCGAGATGAACACTTCAGTAAGTACACTAGGCATAGAAAGGGATAGTACACCTTATCACAGCAGCAAATGCACCATTGACAGCGAAGGCACAACCTTTCAACTGCATTGTGAACAGCATATAAGCGAAAGGCAGACCGCCTATTTGATGCCCCAGCCCACCTTTCAATGTACAAGTGACAACCCAGCCTGCATTCCAAAAAAGAGGGCGTCCACTGGGAGGGGGCCTTCGGAAGCACTCTGCATGTGTGGTACCGATCAGCAGCACACAATCATTGATGGCCTCTTTGCCTGTGCGTCGATATCTGTAATACGAGACCGGCAAAAGGATTTTCTCCACTGCATGGGGCCACAGCTCCATGCAAATAAGAGAACCCTCTCCTTCACTAAGATCGTCCTGGCAAGATCTGTATTACTCAAGAGGTCGCACAGGCTTCTGTGGTCCCTTCTGTAAAATTGTTTACCAATGGCCATAATGCTGTGGGGGCACTTTCTATAATATGGCCCACGGGGTGCACGCAATTTGACTTGGGTTTGGTTTAAAAGTTACTTACCTTCTGTAACGCCTTATCTGGTAGAGACAGGATCTAGGTGCAGATTCCTTACCGTAGAATTCTCCACAGGCACCAGACTGGATCTGGATTTTTTTTCTTCTTTTCAGCAGTACCTCTGCGCGCCGGAAGAGGGCGTCGCACGACTCTGTAGTGACGTCGACTTAGTCCATATATAAACCCTCCCGACGTGCTGGCGTCAGTTTCTTCTATGACTACATTCCGTGCCAAAAACAGGGAGGCAGAAACCGGCCATGGAAATAGTGTGCCAATAAAGAGATATCGCTCTCTGGCAATATAGACGTATCAGCAAGGAGGAGTGTCTCAATATCAAGCAGGGGGAATAATATCTTAATACCAAGCAGGATATTGCAGGTAGGAATAAGTCAGTTTGCAAAATGGAGAGGATGGAAGAGTCAATAAGGAATCTGCGGCTAGGTCCTCTCTCTACCAGATAAGGCGTTATCGAAGGTATGTAGCTTGTTCATCTGATAGAGACATCTAGCTGCAGATTCCTTAATTTGGAATTAGATACCAGAGCAAAATCATCACTATATTAGGGCCTGCGAACAGATTAGATCAAAATCCCTGAGTAGAACTAGCCGGTGTCTAGCTCAGCTGAAGCATAAGAAGATACAAGAGACTGGCTGCTCTAAGGCAGGAAGTCTTGCAAGAAATTGACCTGCAGCCCAAAAACTGTGGTAAGAACCACAGGTAGCGAAAGGTAACGAAAGCAGAACATAGAAAAAGCTGTACTCCTGGCCGAGTAAGAGAAATGTTCCCGAAGACGACATTCCACCTCGACCTAAAAACTACTGCGTAGGCACAACAGAACGCAAAACAAGGTCGGCTGCGAGGAAGGGAACCCAGGACAGAAGGCAACGCTACTGAGCCATAGCCCCTCGCCATAGGAAAACATTATCGTAGTCAAACTGTTTTGTAGAAACAGAAAGAAGGAACACCATAACCCATGCACAAGGAAGAGCATGGAGCAATACTCAAACAGGGAGACTGCGAGGACAACAAGCACAACAGCTGTCTAGATGCAGAAACTACCTGAGACAGAGGTAGCACCTCTGGAAGCACGCATAAGATACTCATATGGGGAAGAAAAAAGGGAACACTGGTAATTGTAAAAGAAGGAAGGAACTAAATATATATATATATATATATATATATATATATATATATACACACACACACACATATATATATATATATATATATATATATATACACACACACGTACAAATACAAGTATACATACACACACACACAGAGAGAGAGAGACAGACGGATATAAATATAATATAGATAATATATACATATGGGCAAGGACCCAATTATGACACGATAATGTCAGAGATAACAAGAGAAGTAGGACGAAAACAGCCATGTAACTGGAAAAGAAAAGGGAAAGTGTGAGAAGCAGCACAGCCAAAAGAAAAAGATCACCAGCTGACACAGTGAAACAAGGCCAAATGACTGGTGGAGCTGCAACATACCCAGAGGGTTATCTCGCAAAGGAAGACTGCAGGTTAAAAAATCTCGCTAGAGAGAATTCAAGACCAGCATCCGTGTACATGAAATGCTAACACCGGGAAGACTAGAATAGGAATGCCTCCAAGACATCTGATAGTAAGTGAGAAAGACAGAGGAGGACCTGACTGGGGCATCTGAGAAGGAAGATAGAGTACATCAGCATCGAACAAGGACAAAGTACCTAAGAAGCAGAAGTGCAAATTATAGCATGGATGAAAAGCTGAACCCAAAAGGGGACAGAAAATACAAGACTACAAGTATGGAGTCAAAGAAAGAGCGTCTCTATAAGAGACCGGGAACAGAAAAAAATGCAGGAATTATAAATCTATCGGAAGAAAATTACTCCACAGATTCCTAATTGAAGTGAAGATGCAACAAGAGAAAGGAACTCTCAAGAACAGTGTGTGTGAAATCTGGTACAACTAACCCCGAATGGGCTAGATGAATAAGTACGCTCCATGTAGGAACAACAGAAAACCACAAAGAAAAGAGCTGTCGAAAAGATGAACACAGTCCCTGCGTACCACTCTTAAGAGAAAAAAGCCAAGGGTCAAAGGCTCTCCCTAAAAGAGTTAAACAGCAGCCATCCCACAGAACAAGGCGTATATGCTGAGGGCTGAAGAATAAGGAGATAGGCAGGTAAAGGCCATGGGCGATAGCGGACCTCAAAGAACGGTGTGGTAACAAGAAGAGACAAGGTAGGTCTCCAAAGCGAAAAGACGAACATCGGTCTGCAAAGATGAATCAGCCAAAAAAGAGCAATGGTGGCGGCACAAGAGAGCAGGGCCCTTGAAATGATGGACTCATAGGAGTCGGAGCAAATCCTACAATCTGAAAACACACCATTAGAAAAAAGGGAGGAAAAAACGTCGTCCCATGTTCACGTATGAAGTGATATACAAATATAACTTACTATATAAAAAATATAGTGTTGTATTACATTTGAGGATAATGTTCCAGTTTTTTTTTTTTTAAACTAACAAGCACCACAGGTGCCCAAGAAGGGAGGGGTAAGGCCTTACCCAGCAACCTGCTAAGGGAGTGCAAGACACCCTGATAGGACACAAGATACCACATGGGAGGGACTATACTATACGTCCCAAAATTCTAGAAGAAAAAGAAGAGTGGGTCAGGAATACTGAATAACGCCATAATAGACCAGAAGGTAACTCAATGGAATGGAAGGAGCTTGGAGGAGAGATACACCCCAATAGGGCATAAGTGCAAGCGAAAAGCAGCATGCACAATGATTCCAGTGTCACAATGGACAATCCCCTATAAGTGGAACTAAAATACCATAAGTCTACCCAAGAACGCCTATGAGAAATAAGAAGATGTTCCACGAGTAACAGGGAGCAAGGCAATAGTGCATCTGCACAATGCAAGCAATTTACCATAATAATGACTACTTGCATAAAGCCTAGAAAGAAGAACAAGCATTTGCAATGCAATAGGTCTCGCATTTACGCGAGTTTAAGCTATTGGCATTGTAAATGACAATGCCTTTTATTTATGTTTTAAAACAGAAACAAAAATAAAAGGCTTTGTTATTTGCAATGTCAATAGCTCAAACTCGCGTAAATGCGAGACCTATTGCATTGCAAATGCTTGTTTAAAGCATGTGACGCCGGATCCTCAGACAGTAGCTTGACCACATACTCCATGGGGCGGGGGGCAGGCGTTGTGCGTCTGTTGATTGGTGTCAGCGAACCGAAAGTGCATCCAGGCAGAAATAAACAAGGAGATACAGGCAGCAAGCAGCGTGCGCGGCGCTGCTCGTGCCCGAGCCAATACTCCATCACTTCACAAAGTAAAACAACAGATCGCCTACAGCGCGAGCGCTGTTTAGGCTCGACCTAAAAATGGTGTGCCTGGGTGCAATTGCGCTTTCAATTTATTTTCCCTCCATGAAAAATCTGTTTTCCTGCGCAGAAACCTCCAAAGCCTAGTTTAGGGTGTTTTCTTTCCATTTATAAACTGGAATCTGAGCTATTCCGACCTTTGAAAGAAAGGGTCAAGAAAAAAAACTGTGAATACACACCCAAGTAGGTTTGTCGGTAATCCCAGATTTTAAGTGCAGACTCAGGGTCGGCGTTCAGCAGGCACCATCCGGGCCCACGTTCAGAGCACCGAATTCCAGAAGGCAGCGCTTTAAACAGTTTTTCCTGAACGCTACTGGTACCCTCGTCTGCTTATGTGTGTGTTTATTTTACAGCATTAATGTTGCCCCATCACCTCCCTGTTGCTCCTCCCAAATTTTCGATACATAGACAAGTAAGGAGAATAAGTGGAGGGGGAGGGCAATTTTTGTTTCGCTCAGGGTGCCCTGGATCTCCCAATCCCCGCTCCCGGGATAAGACTTACACACATGAAAAAGTATGCATGCATTTTTTAGCAGTGTTACCCCCATACTGTGAATAGCAAAAGTCGCTTTATGCCTGTAATAAAGGATATTTGCAGGTGTAAGTTGATCGTACGGATGCAATGCAAAGAGCTTTGTCATTCAAGCCAAGAGAGTGTGTCAGATGGACAGAGTGAGACAAAATGCGTGCCGCGATCCTAACGAGCTCCGCAATGCACAGCACGAACTCCATGGCTGCCGTTCTGAGCTGCATGCTTCCCCCGGCTGCAGACGGCATCCTTTGTCTTACGCCTCGGGTTTGCTACTCTGCTTGCAGCAGACTACGAGTTTTAGGTTCTTTTAATAAAAAAAAAAATCTGTCTGCAAACTGTGCAAGGGAGACAACCTTTGCACATTAGGGTATGTGTGTAAGGATGTATATGGTCTTTCTGTTGCGCAAACATAGTCAAAAGGCTGAGGAGCGGTTGAGGGCTGAGGTCAGGGTGTGAAGGAAGCGGAAGCTAGAGAGACAGAGGCTAGTTGCTCATCTTCATCAGCACGGGCAAGGAAGGCAGCCATTTACAAGCGGGTCAAGCCGACCCAGGCTTTGAGGAAGTTGATGAAAGCGTACACTCTAGCGGTCCACAGTCCTTGAGAGCCAAGAAGAAACTGGAACTAAAGACACTCACCCAGCTCCAGGTCAGACAAAGTAAAAACAGGCGATTCAGACTGCCCACGCATCTCCACACTTCTGAAATGACCCGTCCTGCGTCAAAAGACAAACGAGGAGAGGTTGCCGTCGCTCCACTCGGGCTCCTGCTTGACGGCGGCCCGGGCCTGCGGTGCCACGCCGCAGCTCGTCAGCAGAGTGGAGAGCGTGCTCATGTACGAGTCCAGATGGGCGGGGCCTAAAGGAGACAGGGAGGGAACAAAAAATCCTCACTTTCAATAGAAAGCGAGCCTTTAGCATAAAGTGTGACGCGCGCCAATGAAAAGCATGGGCAGAGCTTCCACCCCACTTCCGAAGTCGACTTGACGACAATAGATCTCGCAGAGCGAGCAGCACATGCGCTGCGACGCTAGGCGAGACCTAAAAACCCCTATAACATTAGGGATTGAAATCCACGCAGGGCCAAAAAACAAAAAATCCTTGATGGTTTGAAAGAAAAAAAACAACACGTCAAAGGCAGGAACACCTCACCAGGTGCCACCCGAAAGTGGAATGGTTAAAATGAAACAGAAACCAGAAGCCTGCCAATGGCTCAATATAAAGAAAGTAAAGCGTCCCCCGACTAAGTCCGTGGGGAGATCAGAAAACAAGTCTTCTGGGAAGGTGGATAAACAGAGTAAACAGAATTAAGAGGTTGCACTGCCCGACTGTCTCATAACCGATGTAATGCAGAGTCGGCATGGGCGCCAAATAGATGGGTGCCATCAAATGGCATGTAAATCAAGGTGGCTTGAACAGCCTCTGAAAACCCTGACGTGCACAACCATGCACACCGACGTAGTGCCACTGAAGAAGCCATAGCCCGATCTACGGAGTCAGTGGTATTGATACCACATCAAGTGATTAATTTAGCTGCTTGTTGCCCATCCCGAACTAAGGGGGCAAGATCGTTATGGGACTCATCTGGAAGGGAGGGCAGAAGACGTGCCAATGAATCCCACAGTGTGTGGGAGAAGCGTCTGAGAACGCAAGAAGTATTGAGGGATCGCAGAGCAGAACTGGTGGAGGAGAAAATATGCCTGCCACAAGTGTCTAGTCTTCTGGACTCTCTGTCTGGAGGGACAGTAGGAAGAGAGTTGAGATTTTGGGCGTCCGAAGCGGCATGTACCACAAAACTGTGATGAGTAGAATGCCGGAGAAGACCGAGAGGATCACCGGGGGCTGGACGGTGTCTGTGAGAAATAGAGTGATCCACAGGGAAAAATGTCAAATGGAGCTTCACTATAAGGAAGCACCGACTCTACCTCCGTTTGGCCCTGATGGAGGACGCCAAGTAAGGGATCAGTCTTTATTTCCACAAAAGGATGTGGCAAATTCAAAACCACAGAAACTCGCCTGATCATGTCTGTCAGAGAGGAGCTCGCCTTTGTAGCGAGGCCAGGAGGGGAAACGAGGCCAGAGGCAGAGGAAGACTCCAAGCCACTAGCTTCACCTAACTCAATGAGTCAGCTGTCCTCCAGAGGAGTTTGGGCAATGTCAGAGATGGGGTGGGGAAACCCCAATTACTCTCCCTCACCTCAAAAATCGGGTTCCTCAGAAGGAAAAACAGGAAGAGACTCCACAGAGAGCTGAGTTAGGGTGTCTGAGACAGGCGGCTCCACCGGTGCCGCATCTGACGCCTAAGTGGCGACGTCTCGGTGTCAGAAAGAGGAAGTGGTGTGGTGCCGCCGGAGTCGGTTGATCCGACCCAGGCGCTGAAGGTGGTAACTCCGAAGGGCTGTGCACCAACATCAAAACGGATTTGAAATCCGAAGGCTGAACTGAAGCAGAGATCGGACCCGCCAGAGTGGACACAGCCATGTCTCCTCGCACATGCTTGGGGCCCAAGGACACTCCAGGGGAAGGTGAAGACCCAAAGGTAGTATGAAGAGAATTGCAATATTCTCGCATCTGGGTCAGAGTCACCCTGGCTCCAGTTTAGGTTGGGAGGCGCGGGGTAGACTCATGCATAGACTCTTCAACCGAAGACTAGGAGGAGGCTTTATGTGACAAAGTTGGTGGGTGCTGAAACTTCGACTGCCTGCGTCGTGACTTACCTTAGGATGTTGATGGAGAGTGACGTCCATGGGAATTGCTACTGGAACAGGCCTGCAGGTGGTCTGTGAAGCGTGAAGGAGACCGAGGTCGACGGGAAGCCTTGGAAGACAGACATCAATGCCTCTAGGAGCTTCATTCGATGTTCCCTCAGCGCCTTCGGGCGAAGTTGGTAACAGGAGTCACACTCCTCGGAGTCATGGTGCACCCCAAGGCACCACATACAAATAGAGTGAGGGTCTGTGGCACACATTTGTCGAACACAGGACACACAAAGTTTGAACCTTGAGGACATGAGAGATTGTTTAAAAGCACACTGTTCCGTTGGACGAAAACGTCGAGGTAGCTCTGAAAACGGCCTGAAGGACCGCTTAACAGATCCACGTTGAAAACGGGGAAAAGAAGAAACTGACGTCAGCATATCAGGAGGGGCTAAAAATGGACTCCGTCGACATCGCATCCGATGGTCGACATCACTACGGAGTCACACGACAACCTCTACTGACTTGCAGAGGAACGGCTGGAAAAAAAAAAAATCAGGATCCAGTCTGGCGCCTGGGGAGAATTTGAAGGTAAGGAATCTGCAGCTAGATGTATATATAGTAAGTATATATAGTAAGTACGTATGTATATGTATTATCCAGCGGAAGTCGCCACTGGGTAGTTATAGTTTGGTCCGCTGTTTCATAGGAAAAGCACTTTTTGTGCTGCTAATAACTTTGGCCCATTTGACGAATCTCCACAAAACTTTTCAAAAACGTGCAGCTTGTTGACTAGTTTGTGTATGGAAAGTTTCAGGATGATCCGTCAATAGGGGGCTGAGAAAAAAGGGGGGTCCCAAAATGTAAAATCCCCATGCATTTTCCATAGTGTTCTTTAGGCAGGGCTACAGCAAAAACAGATTTGGTGTAAATCTGTTCAGTAGTTTGTGAGAAATTAAGGTTAAAAAATAATTGCATATCTGGACAGTCGGGTCTGTGAGAGGCTAAAGGGACTCTTGCAGTAGTGGCAGTTAAAAAATGGAGCATTCTGATTGGCCCAGGGAGCTTTATTTCCCTTGGGCCACTTCGCTCTGGTGGAAGTCAGACTCCTGGGGGAGCAAGCATTCCTATTGGCTGCCAGCAACATGAGAAAGAAGTTGCTGGCAGCCATTACAGGATTTGGGGGCTTAGTCCCCTGTCCTGAAGTAAAAAAAGAAAATAATATAAGGGGGCAGGGGTGGGATACCCTGACCCCCCCCCTAAGCCCCATGGTGGGGGGACCCAGAGGAAAACTGCCCTCCACCCCCCAAAAAAAACATTAGCAAAATTGCTGTGATCCCAAGCCATTAAAGGCCCTGGGGAGCCCACCCCTGGGGCCAAAATACACAGGGGAGGGGGCTGCGTGGCACCCCCTCCCCAAGCCATTAAAGGCCCTGGGTAGTCAACCCCCGGGGCAGAAATGCAGAGAGAAGGGGAGGGGGAGGTGAACCTCCCCCCGAGCCAATGCTGGCTTCTGCTGAATGCAGGGAGGCCGCTGGGGCCATAGGGGCCGTAAGGGCTCACCCTGCAGCTCCCAACAAATTTATCGTGGGTGTCCTGGATGGGCACAAGGGCACCCACCTTTAATGATGCGGACCCCGGGGGATGGGGTCCCCCAGTGCCTTGAGGAGGAAGGGCCACACAGCCCCCCTCCCCTTTAAGAAAAAAAGGCCTGGGGGATGGGGTCCCCAGGGACTACCAAGGCTTGGGAGGGGGGCCATGTGGCTCCCTTCTCCTTTAATAAAATAAAAAGGCCCTTAAGGATGGGGTCACCAGGGCCTAATAAGGCTTGGGGAGGGGACAACGCACCCCCCCCCTTTAATTAAAAAAAGGCCTGAGGGATGGGGTCCCCAGGACCTAAAGAGACTCAGGGAAGGGGGCAATGAGGCCACCCCCCCCCCTTTTTGGTAAGTGTTGGCTCCGGCAGTGGGCTTCCTGGGGCCTATAATGGCTTGGGGAGGGAGGCCCTGTGTCCCCCCTCTAATTTAAAAAAGGGCCCTGGGTGATGGGTCCCCAGGGACTAATATGGCTTGGGGAGGGTGGCCACCTGGCCCCCCTTCCCTTGAAAATATATAGGGTCCGGGAGATGGGGTCCCCAGGGCCTAAAAAGGCTCAGGGAGGGGTCCACGTGGCCCTCTCCCCTTTAATAAATATAAGGCCCTGTAGCCAACCCCCTGCGAATTGTGGATCTTTATTCACTGCAATTAGTGCAATAAAAGTGCATAATCATGTAATATATTAAATTAAATACCACGACAGGCAATCTTGATACTTGATTTAGGCCGCAAGCAACTCTCTTTCGAAAATCCACCTTCTTCATTTTATAGCTTGATTCTACAAAACGGATAATTTGTTGGACATTCCAGCTACATACGGCACGAAATAGTGTTTTAGAGTGTGCTTGTAGTAACTGCTACTATTCAAAATATGTTCACTTTGAAGAAATTGCATGTGTAAATAAAGTAAATGTTGCAATACAACTAACCTTGGCATATATTTGCTTGTCTTCCGCCATGAAAATCCGTTCACTGCTCGGGGATGTGCTAAGTATACAAATGAAAAGTCAACTTCACCCTGCACTTGATTTTCAGGGCTTGTCACAGGTGTCGTTACTGCAGATTGCCAACTATCAGTATTATACCAAACCTTTACAAGACAGTCATCCTGTTAAAAAAAGGAGTAAGAACTAGGCATCAAGAAATGGCAAATAAAAGGAAGGTTAAACTTACTCTTATTATGATTTTAATTTCTGTACATGTTTTTTGATGATATAACAAAATAATAAGTGAAGAATACTCATTTAAGCAATAACTTATTAAAAAATAATAATAATAACAATAGAAATGAAAAATGTCATTTAATCCATCGACTTCGAAGAACCCTTCAAGGACCATGCATGTCAATGTGTTTTTCTGAGATATATGGGTGAAGGGGCGGGACTCTACAACTTCCCTTCATGGGGCTCACTGGAGCCAATGTATACTAACTAGACTGCGGGTGAGCTCCTGTTGAACTACTACAACAAAGACTGCAGGGTTAGAACTGTGACTGAATGATCTGTGAATGCAAACTGACCATTACCCAGTCTGGTAGGCCTGCTTATTAATAAACGCTACTGAGGAAAAAGTAGCCACATATGTGCAGACGTATTTTTATGAATTCGTCCTGCAGAATCTGCAGAGGCAGTGTTTTTTTACAGTACCTATAATAGCAGTTTCGTTTAATTTGTATTCTTTATTCGGATAAAGTATATCCATAAAAATATAAATACATACATCGATAAAACATTCAACAGAACAATAAAAGTTAAAAAACAATAAAAATGTACATCATAATGCAGAGCTGTTAAAATACAGAATACACATCATACAGTACTCATCGAATTGCGGGCTCGAATGGCAATTTTCAGAAAGGCCCCAACATAAGTGATTAACTCATCATCGCCCAATTTAATAAGAATGCTAAATGCTTCCCTGTAGTCTATAATGGAACGCCTCTTAAAAACGGGAAGTAGGAAGATCTTTGTATACATCATGTAGTATCCACAGAAAAATAAAAAGTGTAGTAAAGATTGACCAGAACTCCTGTCGACAGACGGGGAGAAGAATCAAGGATGGCCTGAAAACCCAGGGGGAGGGAAGGATAATAAATACTTGACAGTGCCAGCTGTAAGGCGAAACAAAAGGCTGCGCTACCAGCGGCCCATGAGTTTATATAAATACCCAGCTATTAAGTTATCATTTTTAATATTCAAATACAGGACCACATTCGGTTTCCTAGCCTCGTAAGCCAGTCTTTCCTCACATTAACACTTAGAGCTGCCCGAATCTCCTTTTTAGGTCTCGCCTGAGCCAGCGCGCATGCGCTGATCTGCGAGGCTTCTAGTAAGGACTTTCAACTCGGACCACACGCTCGTGCGCTTTTTTTTTTTGCTCACACGCTATTGGCCTTTGCGTGCGTCTTTCTAAGAAAGACAGCACGCAATTGGCCAAAGGCGGGTGCATGTCCCGCCTTCTCTCTCCCCTGGCCTAGGGAGCTCGGGAGCGAGCAGCAGCGTGGCCGGGTGCCAGCTGCATACCTCACATTCCTTTCGCGGCCGCGCTTGTTCGTGTTAGTTGCACTTCGGATTTGAACGTCACCACTCCGATCTCTGGATCTGTGGAATAATTATTTAGACACGTTGATTAAAATGGTATCTGTGGAGTTGATAACAGTGGTTTGTTTTGTAGCCATATGAAATATTTTGTTACCCTTCGATTTCATTGTCAGTTCCTCTACATGGTTCTCTCTCCGCCTCACTGTCTCCCTCACACAGTTATTACTTCCATTTTGTAGATTTCTGTTGTACTGTCGATCATTCTCTGTCTGAGTCACTTTTCTCTTTTACTCGCCTGTATCATACTGCCCCCCCCACCCGTTTTCTCATTGCATCCTTTTATTTAGCACCCTCTTTTCTTCTGTTTTTCTGTCTCTATCTTCCTCATTCTCCCGCTCATCCCCCTTTGTCCTTCCCTTCTCTATCTCGCTCTCTTGGCCCCTATAATTTGTCTCCACGTTTCTCAAACACACTATTTCTCAATTTTCTCTCTCGCGGTCTGTCCCTCCTTATCTTTATGCCTCTCTCGCTTGCTTCCTCATTCTCTCCCATGCGCCTCTCTCTTCGTCCCTGTCATGTCTCACTGCCCCTCATTCTCTTACTCGTTGTATTCTCTTCGCCCCTTCTTAATTTGTCTCCCAACTCCCGCCCTCTGGTTCTCTCTCATGCAAACACACACAATGATTCAGTTTCCCCCTCTCTTAGCCTCGGTCTCTCGCGTAGCCTATCTTTGTCCCTCCCCTCTGACTAAAGCAGACACATACCGTCTGTATGAGGGCGGGGTAGCCTTCTAGTACGCTTTTCACGTTTTCAAATGCTATAAAGTGTGTATCTTCAGATATAATGGTCAATAAGCACGCGTCGCGTTGTACTGCCCACGTTTGAAGTGTGGGTTGTAGTTAGAACTGGACATGTGCCAGACCAAAAATTAAGAGGCGAGCCGAGAGTTTGACTTGGCTCAATGAGACCATGCACGAGCCAAGCCCTGAAAATGTTTGGCGCGTAAATTGTGCAACAAACACCGTATAAAATATGATAAAGAATCTTAAAAAAAAAAAAAAAGGTTTCCTTAACACTGAAGCGTTTTAGCCTAGTAATTCAGATTCAAACACTGCATTAAGAGGCATTTGTTAAAAGTGGCCGTTTTTTATAGGGGACAAAAGAAACCCGTTTCTATGTCTATTTTATTTCAGACTGCATGGGCCAGTGTTTAGTAATTGTATAGCTCTTCAATCCCTGGCAGCACAGCAGCCAGGATAATGTGCTGCATGGCTAAACACTTATATCGTCCCAAAAGCGAGACCTATTGGCTATGCCAATGCTTGTTTCTTACGGAGTCGAGGCTCTTGGGTTTATCAAAAACATGCTCATAGCCAACCCTGCGCAAGCTTGTCTTCACCCCTCTTAGCCACTGAATATCCATGCCTTTGCCTCAACTAAGGCAGTCCTCTATAATATCTCTTGTAAGGGACGCTGCCTTATTTTTCCATACAGCTAGCCAAAACAAATGGGGACGTGCTCTGATTTAGTCTTCTACATAAAATAAATTCAATTCACTATGACAAATATATTGGAGCAAGGAAATGGGGACCCCCAAAAGCTCACAGCAGAACCTATTTTCTTTATTCTGTATGTTGTAACAATTGAAGATACCCCAAACCTCAGTCCCATAAGTTGCTATAGGAGTATACCTTGTCTTAAAAATGTGTAAGATGAGTAGAATAGCCTCCCTTCCTAGGTTGGGGTAAACCAAACAATACGTCAATAGACTTAGAAAATGCATTCCTGCAATGCGCCCTATGTGATCCGCCCAGGAACCATTAAAAGCAAAAATTTGTCCCAAATATGAAAAAGTGCTGGTGCATTGTAAACAATGGTTGCCAATAGCAAGAGAATATATTTTGTACTTCCTGGGTCCGCAGGCCATAATATAAGATTTTGTAAAATTGGTACATAAATCTAACAAAGGCATAAAATCCACAAATCCCTGTACTAAAAGACGCAAGGCTCTAGGAGTACGACCCATCAAAACAGCATCACTGGCATAAAATAAGGAGGTAAAATAGAACCTTTAATTCTTAGGATATCCCGGGTGAGAGTTATTAAAAAAGGGTGAAGATTATTAATATATAAAATAAAAAAGCAATGGAGCTAAAACACATCCTTGTCTCACCACCCTAAAAACACTGATGTCATTAGAGATCCCCCTCGAGTGTTTATTCTAATCCTGGCCTTCATGTCTCTATGTATATAGGTTAAAAAATGCACAATTGCCTCATCCATCCCACTCTCTAAAAGGATTGACCACAGTTTTGATTGGTTAACAGTCAAAAGCTGAGGTCAAATTCATAAATGCAAAATAAATCAGGGAGTGTGGGCAACAATATATTTCCCAATAATTACATTTAAATTGATACACTGTTCTACTGTGCCCACATGTTTCTAAATCCATATTGGCAGGGGTGCAAAATAGAGTTCTCTGTAGCCCAATCTTCGATCTTATTATACAAAACCCTACACAAACTTTTCAATGCCACGGGATAATTCGACCACATAGACATACGAAATCTGGTGGGGGAATAGCCTGCATCTACCGCAACACCCTCTCTGTGTTTCAGTCAGAAACAACCACCCTGCCTGCATGTGAATATATTTGCATCAATATCACTAGCAACAATAATCTCAGTTGTAAACTACAGCCTTCTACCACCCTCCTGGAGACAATCTGTTGTTCATTGAACAATTCATGGAAGTCATCACAACCAATGATAACCCTCAAGTGACCCAGATCTTCCTCAGACACTTTAACCTACACTGGAATGACCTGAATGGCAAAGCAGTGAACATCCTTAGGTCCTTTCTATCAGACCATGAGTTGACCCAAATCTGTGACAGCCCGACTCACAACAAGGGTGAGACACTGGATCTTATCATTTCAAAGATTGACAATATCACATTGGAGTCCATTAGCCCCTGTGACTGGACAGACCATTTATTTATTTTTATTTTGAAGGTTTTATATAGCGCGAACATGACCCTTGCGGGTATCAGAGTGCTTTACAAGGAAGATAATTGAACAAAAGAACACTAAGTCATAATTATGTCCTACAAAACAAACAGTCGTTTTGAGAGTTACATACATTGTTCATGTGAATTTAGTCATGAGAAGAGATTTTACTTATTTTTTGAAAGAGGCAGTAGAGGGGTTCAGTCTGGTTTCTGGGGGCAATGCATTCCGTATCCTAGGAGCGATTCCAAAGAAGGCACGGTTGCATGTTTTCTTCTTGGCAAATCGTTGTGGTTTCAGAAGAAGGTTACTGGAGCTCCTGGAGGGACTGTTGCCACATGAGAGCACCAGTTTCTGGGCCAGATAACTCAGAGTGTTGTGATGTAGGGCTTTGTGCGTCATACAGGCGATTTTTAGTTGAATTCTAGCTTTGAAAGGTAGCCAGTTGAGGGCTCTAAGGTCAGGGGAAATGTGGCAGTTTGTTTTGGAGCCTGTGATGAGTCTGGCTGCTGCGTTGATTGATGCTCTTAGAGGATTACCATACCACCTTCCTCATCAATTTAATGGTGACCCCGTAGAGAGGGCAACCGAAGAAAACAAAACAATGGAATCTTCGAGACAAACCCCAACGCCTTATCTACCCGCTGTAACTCCTTGACTACTCAGACTGACATGGTTGACATCCATGACCGCACCGACTTCTACAATACCTCCATTTGGACGTCCTTGACTCTATCGCCCCCTTTTAACAGAAAAACAACCACCAAAGTCCCTAAATCTTGGTTCAATGACAACTTGAACTCTGAAAGACGCAATCTAAGATCAGCAGAAAGAGCCTAGAGATCCTCACCCTCCGTGGGACTCCTAAAATGCTTAAGTTCAGTTAAGAACACATACAACAGAAGAATCAGAAAGGCGAAGGCCAACTTCTTTAGAACTCAGCTTGACCAAGCCAGAAATTGAAAACTTTTCGAAATCATCAAGCAATAATCACTCAACGTACCAAACCCGCTGGGCATTGGGTCCATCACTATTCCAAACTGTGAGGAGCTGGCTTCCTTCTTGGAAAAACTAAAACCATTGAAAGTGACCTACAATAAGCAAGGGAACTACTTCCTGCTGCCACGCACATCTTTCCACACTTACCCCAGATCGTTGGAAGGAGAGATCCCCCCCAGACAGATCTCCAAAAACGCCACCGCATGGCACACTTTCACAACAATCAATGAAAGTGACATCTACAACATTCTTTCATCCTTAAACACATCTAATCACTTCATCGACCCTCTACCTCCGACGATCTTCAAATAGATCAAAGCCGCTATTCTTCCCTCATGGTCTAAGATTGTAAATGCCTTGCTACGTCAAGGCACTATCCCCGACTGCCTAAAAGTAGGACAGGTAACCCCCATTTTAAAAAAACCTAATGCAGATAGCTCAGATCTCAACAACTTCCGCCCTATCTCAAACACCCCCAATCTTGCGAAGCTTCTGGAGAAATGTGTCTCGATCCAACTCTGCAACCACATAGATAACTTTCAACTGCTTGACCAACACCAATCTGGCCTCCGTCAAGGTCACAGGCCTGAATAAGCACTCACACACATTGTGGATGACATATTAAAAATGCAGGACTTAAATAAATCATGCCTTCTGATACTACTGGACTTGTTTTCTGCCTTCGACACTGTTTAACACGACAGTCTACTGAACCCACTTGAACGGAGGATGGGCTTATCGGGGTCGTACTGCAATGGTTTACTTCATTCCTCCACTACAGATCCCAAAGAGTCAAAATGAATCAATCCCTTTCTAAGCCCTACGCGGTCACTCTTGGAGTTCCACAGGGATCTGTCCTCTCACCCATTCTCTTCAATCTATTCTTGGAACCTCTAGGAGACGCCTTGAAATCTGCTAACATTCACTATCACATGTATGCAGATGACAGTCAATTGTATCTCAAAATCTCCTCCCCCGAAGACGACATATCCCTCAACTCTATGTTACAAAAAACTCAACTTTGGCTCACTGACAACCATCTCAAGCTCAACGCTGCCAAAACGGAATTCCTACTCCTTACTCCTCCGAATAACACTCCCAAGACTGACGTTTGGATGAAGCATCTAACAGCCTTCAACTGCTCTCCTCACATTATAGATTCAGCTAGATCCTTGGGAATTACATTAGGCAAACACCTGAACATGCAAGATCACATCAGTACGGTCATCAAAGGAGCGAATTACCAAATGAGCACTCTACGGAAACTTAAATCCTTCCTCCCACAGGGCGACCTCAAGCAAGCGGTTCAAGCTCTTGTGTTGCCCAGGATGGACTACGGAAATGCCACTCTATGCAGCCTACCTAGACACAAGCAGGCCCCTCTAAGGGCCTCCCTTAACGTTGCTGCCAGACTTGTCTTCGGAACAAAAAGAAATAATCACATTTCCCCAACTCTAAAATCCCTGAACTGGCTCCCTTATGAGGCAAGAATACAACTAAAGGTTGCGTGCATGACATTAAACCCTAAATTTCAATACCCTTGATATTTGACGCAAAAGCTAGAAAATTCGGGGGGTTGCAGATCTTTGTGAAGCGCTAGCTCCCTGCTTCTGAAACCACAGTGTTTCCATAAAAAGGAAACCTGATACAGAGCCTTCTCGGGTGTCACCCTGAAGATCTGGAACTCTCTGCCTTCGGAGGTTCACCTAATCTCGTCTACCGCCTCCTTCAAAAAAGAAGTAAAAACATTTCTGATGAATAAGATCCTGCCCTAAGATAACACCTTGTGTTTATTGATTGTATTCATGCCTGCTAGCTATTCATTTATGATGTCTGACCACTACATTGCTGACCACCTTTAGAGGTCAAGTTTATTAATCTGTTTATCCTCAATGTTTTGCCGTTCATTCATATTAGTGACTAGTTTTTGTTAGCACAATTATACCCTACCGCATTTATGATGTCTGACTACTACATTGCTGACTACCTTTAGAGGTCAAGCTTATTATTCTGTTTATCCTCATTGTTTTGTCCTTCGTTCATATATGTGACCAGTTTTTGTTAGCACAATTATACCCTACATTCCCATCATGTAAAGAGCTCCAATGCCCTCTAGGGTCATGCAAAACTTTATAAATAAATAAATAAATAAATAAATAAATAAATGTAGTGTCAATCCGGCAAATTGGCCTGTAACAGCCTGGCTCTGAGCTGTCACCCTTTTTAAAAATTGTAACGATAACAGAAGTTGACCAGGTACTTGGTAGGGGGAGCAAGTTAAACTATTAAAAACATTAAGCAGAAGCAGCGTCCAAAATTCGGTGTTGTGTTTAATGAGGTCTATTGGTTCCCCGTCGGGGTCAGGGGCTTTGCCACCCATACTCTGATTTATAGCGTCCTCGACCAGAGACATCAGTACCCCCTTAGGGTAGAGCTCTGGTGATATTTCACTATCTGGCAAAGTAGCTGCATATATCCTGGAGAAGTGCTTCTCCCAAGATTCACTGGTTATATTGCAACTAATTGGTGTTATCATCGGATTCATCGCTCTCATGTGTTTAACAGCTGCCCAAAAAAGTTTGCCATTCCTTTTATTTGCCGCAACAGCCAATGATTACCACCGTTGGTCCAGTACCTCATTCTTCCTCAAGGAGGTGACCAAGTTACATTTTTTCATTAAAAATGCCACCTCCTGCAGGTTCCTAGGTTTAGACATAAGAGCCTGTCGCAACTGGCGATTTACAATCGAACACTCATTGTTGAACCAGCTGGGCCTATTGGTAGTTGGTCATGCAGGTTTAATTCGCTCCATTTTAATACTGAGACAAAGCTGAGAAAATGCAGTAACTAGTTCAGAATCGGCATCAATTACAGTTAAGCAGGTCATACTCTATTCAAAGTTCTCCCTAACCACTTTAGGGAATAAGTGGGTTGCATCAACTCCTTTCCCGACTAACCTTAGATTGTTCGTGGATGTGTCTAAATCTCTATTGCCACATTCAGTTCTGAACTAAGGCTTGGGGGAACAATTTAAATGCGACTTCAACTGGGTTGTGATCCCCATAATGTGTTGATACAACATTACCACCCAATAATATATCCTCCAGATGACATGAGATAAGAAAATAATCTATTGTAGAGGTGCAACCTCTGCCTCGGTAGGTAGGTAGCACTATAATGTTATCATTAACCACCGCAATATCCATGCCATTACCCAAATCCTGGAATGCCAAATATTTCAGAAGCTCCGCGCCCCTGGTGCAAACACTTGCCATACAAACACTACTAAGTAAAGGCTCCTGCAGGGCCAACTTTGCATTAAAATCACCTCCCAAGCATATGCCAACTAAGTTGCTATTCTCGCCAAATGAGGCTCTTAAAGCAGTGATATAGTCAAATAAGACTGGAAAATTAGTGTTGGGAGTTGAATAAAACTCATTATT
>CAWUFW010000333.1:3488410-3493410 GCA_963921515.1 Calotriton arnoldi
TTAACTAAAAATCTTTGTGATCTATTCTCCAAGAAAGATTTAAACCAATCGAGGACAGTTCCAGACAAGCCCATCCTGCTTCCGAGTCGATCAAGCAGTTTATCATGGTTTACGGTGTAGAACGCAGATGAAAGGTCCAGAAGAATTAAAAGACAAGCTTTGTCTTGGTCTAGAGCTTGCAAGGCGTCATCCACTATATGAAGTATTGTAGTTTCCGTACTATGGTCTGGTCTGAAACCTGAATCGCAGCCGTCCAGAAGATTAAATTTAGAGATGTGTTGGCACAGCTGTTGATGCACACATTTTTCTAGCACTTTCGCGAATAAGGGAATATTGGATACTGGCCTGAAATTATTTGGGTCAGCAGCGTTCGATGTTGGTTTTTAGGTCTCGCCTAGGCAGCGCGCATGCGCTGCTCTAGGAGATGACCTTTAGAAATCGGTCTGCTCCTTTTCAAGCACACTCGTGCTTGTGCTGGCATCCACCTTGCGGGAGCGAGCAGCGGCGCGCGTGCTAATTGAAAACATATGGCTCTCGTGCCGTCGCTGCTCGCTCCCGCAAGGCGGAGGCCAGCACAAGCACGAGTGCTTCAAAACAGCTGCTGCTTGTTACTCCCTCCCCCTGGTGGCATCAAAATCAATATTCTGTGCGCCGAGCGGGAGCAAGTCCAGAGACACTGCATTGCACAGAGCGTGGAAGGTCCACAAATTATGGCGACAAGTAACGAGTCTAGTCGTTCCTCCCCCCACCCCCTCCTTCCCTGTGCACTGATGTATTCGTGTATTTTTAAGAATTATACCCTGCGTGTAGGCTGGCCACCTCAAACCACAGTGTCTTTCTTTCTTCCTCTTTCGGCAACATTTCGAGGCTTCTCTTCTCCTAGTGAATGTAGCATTTCTTACCTTTTACAATCTCCTCCAAGTCCACACCTTCAACAATTAATTTCAGCTGAGCCCGCCGCCATCTTGGAATAATCACTTTCATTTGGTAATGAAGTGTCCCCTTTGTATGTCCATGACTGTTTCCCTTCGGTTGATTCGGACACTTTGGGCACAGCGGAAAACAAACTTTGCGGCCATCGGTTCTGGTGAGTATCTGCTCGTCTTTCAGCTTCTCTTCCCCCCCCGTGCCTCCTCTCCAACAACTTCAGTAGTGCTCCGAGTTCGCTGCAGCCTTGGGATTCCTCTTGTTCCAGTAATACAGTATGAACCGGCAGCTCAACGGTCCGACCTCCCTGTCCCTCCATACTGCCTCAGTGCCCCTTTTTTTGTTGCAGATTTTTACTACTTGGTGTCCTATTTGGAAACACTACACAGATTTATATAGCGCGAACTCGACCCGAAGGCATTGGAGCGCTTTACATGATTACCAGTTACGTTACACAAGGACACGGTAATTTTTGGTAGGCACGAGGATATTAAGTGATTTGCCCAGAATCACATGATGCTGAGCCGAGGCAGGAACATGTCCCGCGCCCTCCGAGCGGTCCACGGACCCACCCAGCCTCAATGCTGCTTTGAAACCCTTTCTTAGGTCGTCCCAATGCCCCCCTGCTGGTACTGTGGGGCGTCATGTCCTTTAACAGCACTTCGTTGCCACCTGGGAAATGTTCTACTTTGATCAGGTGCCGCATGTGAACCCTTTATTTGATATCTCTTTACGCTGTTCTATTTTGTTTTGGGCTGCTACTTATGCATTGCTTTGAGTGCGTTTAGTCGCTGCCTCTGTGTTACTCTGCACATGCTGCTCCCAATTACTTTTACTGTTTATCCGTATGTGTGATACCTCTGAATCGATTTACCGTACACCCTGCTTGGTACCCATAAATGGTTATAATTTACATAATGGTGTAGCACGAGCATTATTAACATGATACCTTGCTGCTACCTAGGATTGTTTTGAGTTTGCATTTACTGGCTTACATGATCGCTACAACCAGTGATACTCTTCCTCTGAGTTGTGCATTCCACACAACAACCTGTGTCCACTCCCAGGATGTACCGTGATATTACCCTTCCCACCTAAAATCAACTCAGTTGGGGCATATTTTTGTCACTCAGGAATAGCCCCAGCGCATTCATCCGGGTCTCATCACTACACCTGCAAGCTCCTCTGCTGCCAGCTTCTCACAGATATCCTTGCTACTGGCTTGAGTTTCTATCCTAAGCCCTTTGTTTAACACTGCTTTGCAACCACTCTACATGTTAAACCAAGTCAAATCCTTAGCATCCTGACTGTAGCACCTTTTTAGATCTTGCCTGAGACATTGCAGGCGCTGTCGCTTGCCAGATCACTTAAAGAACAAGCATTTGCAATGAAATAGGTCTCGCATTTACGCGACTTTGAGCTATTGACATTGCAAATAACAATGCCTTTTTTTTTGTTTTTGTTTTTAAAACATAAATAAAAGACAAAAAACAAAAACTAGAACACATTTTTGGTGTTAATTCTGGTTTTTATTAGGGTACTTCAGTTGTATATATTGTTTTCTAGGTTATATATAAGGTGACAAAAATGGTTATAACACTTTTTTTATTATAACTTATAACTTTTAAACATGCTGCACAACATTCACAATGCTCTACAACACATATTAAAAACGTTAACAAAGCCAATAGCTCTGTATAAACACTTATAAGGCTCCAAAGGCGAGACCTATTGGCTATGCCAATGCTTGTTTTATGATGGGGATGACTTGCCCAGTTTTTAGGCAGTCTGGTATGGAGCCTTGATATGGAGCCTTGAGACAGAGAGGCGTTGATTATCGTGGTCCAGATGGGGACAACAAATTGGCTGATTGTCTTCGAGAATTTCGAAGGGAGAGGATCGTTGAAGTGGTTATTTGGCTTTGACGACGAGAGGATTTTGGAGATGTCGTTGTTGTCATATAACTTGAAAGAAGACCATTGAGCTTCATTTTTGGGCACTGCTTGGGAGTGTGAAGGTTCATTGATTTGTGAAGCCGATAGGGAGGGCAGGTTTAAAGCGGCTGCTCTAAGCTCACTTCCCAATGAAATGATTTTGTCTGTGAAGAAGGACGAGAATTCCTCACAGTTTATTAGGGGTTTTGTTGCTTCTTTAGAGGATTTGGCCAATTTATTCGACTGCAGCTTTACCATTTCAAAGAGTTTACATGGTCTATTATGAGCATTCTCCAGTTCCAATCTAAAGAAATCTTTTTTTGATTTGAGAATGCTTTTGTTTTATGCGTTTCTGGTCTTTCTTAGTAGTTTTAGTTGGGGTGATGATGGGTGTTGTCTCCATTTCTGTTCGGTTAGTCTCAGCTCTCTTTCCTCGTTCAGGGCACTACTAAACCAAGGATTTTTGTCTCTATCCGTGATTCTTCTCAGTTTTAGAGGAGCAACTGAGTCGATTATGTCTGACATCGTTGCGTTGTAGTGTTCCGTGAGTTCTCAGACATTCGTAATGTTAGAGGGTGGGAGAAGATCTTCTCGCACCGCACAGCCAGTTTCTCGTAGTCTAGGTCTTTTGAATCTCTAATCCATCTCTTTGGTTTGACAAATTGTGTAGATCTTTCCTTTACAACTCCTGGAATTTGGAAGGTAATAGAATGGTGGTTTAACCAATCGCATGGAGAGATTGAGATTATATTGACTGCCTTTTCCCTTGAGATGATCCAGTCTAGAGTAGATCCTTTGCAGTGAGTTGGGAGAGTGCAGGCTTGGGTGAGATTTTGTTAAGCTAGGAATTCTTTAAAGACATTGACCTGGCTATCGTTAATATCCTCCCAATGCAGATTGAAGTCCCCCAGGAATAAATCATTGGATTGGGGGGAAGCATTTGCAGAGATGATTTCCATTAGGTTGTCTATGAAGGTGTTGTTGTTCTTACCTGGAGGGTGGTAAAAGGTGTGTAAAATGCATGGAAGATTCGCTTTGTTTCTTATGGAAAGAGCGAGATATTCGCAGGAGTCAGATGTATTAGAGTTTAATTGGGTGATGGCGAGATCGGAGCGGTGAATGCAGGCGATACCTCCCCCTTTTTTTGTCTGTCTAGTCTCATGATGCTGTAGTTTGGGGGAACAAGTAGATCAATGTAAGGCGATGAAGTTTCGGTGAGCCAAGATTCCGTTAGTACCGCTACGTCAATTTCTTGGTTTAAAATTAGATCGGCGATGTCAGAGGCATGCTTCACTGCTGATCGGCAGTTAAGCAGAAGACCTAGGAGCAGTTTCAAGGAGTTCTCAGAATTTGCGTCATGGTTGGATGAGGTTAGCGGAACTCTCTTCAGGTTATCGATGTTTAACTTTGAGTTTTTTTTAATGGAAGTTCTATTCAAGTTGATTTTCACCTTTCCAATTTTGTTTTCGCCTCCCAAGCCCGGGAAACTAGGGGCCTCGGGTGTTGATTCGTAGGATAGTAGTAAGGCTAAAGTTTCTTCTTCTGATAGATACTTAAGTTGTTGACGCGGGCGATACTGCCTCTTTGATAGCGGCATGGCTGTATGGTTAGGGTGGCTTTGTAGATTGCATACGGAATTCTGAATGAGCTTGATTTTTGATAGAGATTCTTCAGTGTGGTGTAAGAAGCTCTTCATTTTAAGAATAGCGCTTTGGATGCTCGGAGATAAGTTGTCGGTTTGGAGTCTCAGTGCTTCAAACTCCGTTTGAGTTGAAGATGATGTATGGATGGCGACGACGGGTCCTGAGCTCTTTGTGATGGAGAGCTTGCCGCCCTCATGAGTGGGGCTAGCTTTAAACATCCCTGTAGTTGTTACTCTATTCACAGGAGTGACCGAAGGAACGACTATCCGGGAGGGGGTGGGGTGGCCATAGTGCCATCGGTGAAGTTGAGTGATACACTCTGGGTTATCTGTGAGACTGGTGCTGAGGGGGTGGTAGGTATAGAATTTATGGTTGTTGCGGTTAGAGGCACAGGTTTGCTATGTTGTTTAGACGATGGGTTGACCATAGACCTGTTATCTTTTTGGTGGTTCCAACCCTGAGTTATGTGTCAGCTGGGCAACACGATTGGAGGTAT